>OY970822.1:15967055-16567055 GCA_963853835.1 Calendula officinalis | reverse complement strand
CAGTAAACGGGTTCTCTAATGTATATCATATAGTTACATTAAGGATTTGTTTTTCTGCAATGCACTCATAAGGTGTGTTCTTTGATCATTGACTGAATATTAGGTTTTCAGAAAGTGCATAATAACTTGCTTTCGCATAATTTTTCAATTAAACTACAAAACAGTTCTTTTTTATAGTACATATTACAAGCAAACTAGTTTAGATTTGATTAACGCTAACCCCATAGAAGCTAATTCTAATAAACACGAGGTAACCATACCATGTCATTACTCATCTGTAAAATCCGAGAGACTATCCAACATTTGACTTTCTGCAGAAGCAAAAGACTCTGATGTTGTAATTGATGAGAGAGAAGACGGAGATCCATCAGAGTCTGATATCACTTCATCATGATGTAAATGTAATTCATCATCATCATCGTCATCATCAACATCGACATCATCATCATCATCAACATCCTCATCATCATCATGATGTAAGATTATATGATCTTCATCAATTTCAGAAGTATCTGATCCTTCACCCCCCATTAACAGCTTGTTTATTGCAGCCTTTGCAGTTTCAACAAACCATTCATCCTCCGGAAGTGCACTGCTCAGATTAAAAGTTTAGGAGTAAACAGGGTGGATTTCAACCCGTTCATGAGAAAATGGGTCAATTTGGACCCGTTTACCTATGAACGGGTCAATTGGGTTGGTAGTTGGTACTATATCTTATATCTCAAACAGGTCACTCGGATCAAATTAAAAAAGTTAGCTAAAAGTCAATGTGTAATGCACATAACTTTCTTAATCATTTTATTAAATAATTTATATTATATTTATTTGTTAAAGAAAAATGTGCGGTTTCATACCTTTGTTGGACTACATCTCTGGCTGAGAATGTTCTGATAGCCCGAGCAATTATGGAGGATGCCACCTGGTGCACATTTCTAGAAGGATAACCAGCAAAGCGTGCGATTTCCACAGTAAAGTGCATATCAAGAATTAACTGCAACAAACATGTAGATATTTGACTCAATAATTGAGGTGGATTAAATGACAAATTAAAAATGAAACTCAAGAATAAAGCAAGATAAGATTTGACCATTTGACTAACAGATGGTACTTGTGTAATAAAGAAAGTAGAGGATGAAATCCATAATTTCATACAAACAACAAGGACGATTTATGTAATTTAATCTTAATTTATTATTAACGAATAAGTCAGTTACCTGTTGCAAGCCTTGAGGCTGAAGATTTGAAACTTGATTCTCTAAAACACCCCAGAAATCCTCTTCGTTAGACATCACCCACATAACTACTGTCTCAGTTAGTCTGGCAAGTAACACTTTTTGTATCTTTTCTTTCCCAAGTAACACGTCTCCAGCAACCGTTGCTAACTGCTGCAGTTTCCCAAATAAAGCCTGTAAAATAAAAGTTGCTCAAAATTTTCCAAAATTAATCTATAATAAAAACCCTACCCTGACTATGTGAATCATTGGTACTCGAAATTCAAGGATATGATTGATACATATGAAGTCTTTTTTTCTTCTAATAATCACATCGCCCCTTAAAACTTAACAACCTTTTTGCTTTAGGGCTGTTAACTTTACAAGCTTCAAAATAATTTCATGCAAACCACAAGTAGTAAAAGAAGTCGAAGGACGAAATCCATAAATTCATACAAACCACAATGACAATTTATTCAATTTACTCTACCTTTTATAACTAGCAAGGTCACAATTTAACCTAAATACGTGATTTTAACCTAAATGGTTGCCAAAAGAAGAAAATGTGTTTAATCTTTCATGCAACATCCCAAATGGAATTTTCATGAGGTAGCAGAAATAATAAAATCCTTAAAAAAACATAAAAATTAAAATTAACCTGAAAGGGCAATGAAGGCAAAGGATCCGAATTCCAATTAACATCATCAGCATCCATAGTTAGATAAATATGTGCATCAGGTCTTGTTTTACCATCTCTCGAGTAAATAAAATTCAAAACATATTGTCTACAGAAATGATCTCTAAGTTTATCCAATGAATGCTGAAGCTGTTTTCTCCAATCCTTATAATCCATGATAATATTCATTATTATAGGGGTAATATTGTCATTAACAGCTTCTTTGCTTTCATTTAAAATATTCCACGTTTTTGACATAACCATTGGTAATAATTCCTCAGCAATTGTGAATGCAGTCCCCAATAATGCAAGTTGTTGGGAGTCTGTTTCGGCTTTAAATGGTACTGCTTCTTTTAATTCAACTAAACTATCATCTTCTGTTGGTTCGGGTAAAGCTTTTATTAGTTCATCCATGTATTGATCAAAAAGTTGTAAAATTCTCGTTAATACATTTCCTCCAAAGTGTAAAATCACTAGGGTTGTCAGCTGGTCCACTATATCCTGTTAAAAAAAGAATTATATTATAAAATAATTAAATAAAGGTCAAGAAAATTGACAAAAGAGTGTGCTATTGTGAGCTAAAATCACAATATAGGTATATAAAAGATGTTGACAGTTGACTTACTTTGACCATGAAAATGAACCTCGTGCCACTATCAACAAGAAATCCATCAGAAGTAATAGAAAAAGTAGACAACGGTGATGCAAGACGAGGTGACAACGGCATGATGTCATCATTCCCATAAAAATCAAAAACTAATTTTCTCGCCCTCCTAAAATTCAGCTCCAAAACTTCTTCAATATACGGCTGTAAAAGCACCAAAAGCACCTTTGAAAGCTTCATCCCTTGCGACTCCAACACAGAACAATGATTTAAACTAGCTTGAACACAAATACTTGCAGCATGTAAACCAGAAACAGTCTCAGAAACAGGTGCATTTTCCTTAACCAAACGCACAAATAGCTCAATCTGCCATTCTGCCCATTGAACGATTCTGTTATTGTAAACTAAATCATCTCCAAATATTAAATTCATCTCTTTTCTTGTTGATAAAATTGTGGAAAATATAATGTTTGATAAAGTAGCAGCAAAAGTTTCTGGGTAACAAGAACATGACTGAAGAAATACTTCAATGTTCTTCTGAAGGCGGGCCCCTTTTGCTTTTAAAAAAAGCTGATGTGCAAGTGGACCTTTTCCAATCTTTAATAAACCAGAAATCGCCATTTTTAAATCACTAGTGCTAACTAATGTTTGTTCTGTTATCTTGGACAGTTGATCTTCAAGTAATGACTTGCGTTTCAAGAAATCTGATGAATTTTTAAGATCAGGATGTTTTCTTTCTTCTGAATCTATTGCTTCAATTGCTTCTTCTACTTTATGTTCAGCAAGAAAAACATCAATCTTTCCAAGAAATAATTTTTTCTCATTTTCTGCTTCATTTGGAAATAATTTATTGTCTTTTTGGAGTTCTTGGGTATTTTGGAGATTAGGGTTTGCTTTGCTCCATTCTGACAATTCATGATAGACACCACTCAGTAAGTCTTGCACAAGGATTCCTTGTGCAGATATATTTTTGCGTAGGTCATTCAACTCATGTTCCATTTCTGAAACCTCTTCTTGTAACCTTTTAAATAAGTAAAAATTAGCATAAAGTATAACCACCTTATGTATTATCAAATATTAAAACAGACCTCCTCAAATATTGTTTTATTTAGCTTATGACCTTATAATCGCAAACTGACCAAAAAGCAACACCTTTGAAAAGCATAGAAGAACAAAAAAGACGATAGGTGTACAGTTGTAAATAGGCCATCAAGCTGATGGTGAAGAACTTATGAAAAACAGCTTACTTAAAAGCAAGCTTATTGTGTTTTGATAAGCTAATTAGCTGCAAAAAAAGTCTTACCCAAGCACGAATATCTACATCATCCATTATTGCCTGCAACTATGCAAGTGTACTTGTTATATAATTTTACACACAAGATTCATGTTTCTTAAAGCAGATGTTGCTTGAGAAGCATTTGCCTACTTCTTGTCTTCTTGAAAAATCTAGGAGTTTAAACATAGTTCTTAATAGCTGTTTTTGAGCTATGATATCCTATTTCTATTGAATTTTCACTAGCTTTTGAAAAAAGAGAGCCTTTCTCCCTTCACTTAGGTAAACATCATATATACATATGAATGAACATGAATAAATGGGGGGGGGGAGAGAGAGAGAGAGATATATAACGTGATCAAATATTACCTCAAAAAGGCTAAGTACTTGGATTGATTGTTGCCACATAAATTCTCTACTGCATCTTTCAAATCAAGAAGCTCGAAACAAAGTTTTCTAATGCCCTACACGTATAAGAAATATGTATTTAATTACTAACTTGTGATTCACATATACAATCTGGATCATGAACTATTTGTGATTGCTGACATGAAGATAATAAAAAAATCATAGGCGAAAGGGATATAAAGAAAAATGGAAATTTCAAATGTTCATAGTAACAATGAACAAACAGTAATTGCTCTAATGAACATCATTCATACATGTTACATATCTGAACTGATTAGTTAAGTGAAGTCTTGAAACCTTATATACTACTCAAGCATCAAGTAGGGAACCTAGCAAACATAAGTCATATAAACTCAACAAAAGTTATCATCTTAATCACAATTGTTATCATGTAATCAATATGTGTTTCCTATAGATATCAATTTGATTTTGTTCCTTTCTAAAAGCTTAAGCTTAAACAACAATTCCCTCAAAGATTATGTGCCTAAAACGCCTAAAATCAGCTTTTACTTTTTTTCCCAAATGTTTCTGTTAGATAACTAGGGTTCCACTCATTTACAGCATGTGCTAGGACATACTATCACATCTTTATTGATCCTTTTACTTTAAGGGTCATCATTTAATATACTTTCACATCAAGTAATAGAACATAGTGACATACTTTCACATCTTCATATATACAAAAACCATTCAAACATCTCCGTATATTACTAAATGGTCAATATGAATTGGATCTTAATCATAATTAGCCCCTGAGTGTATGGCCTAAAGATCTTCAAGGAATACTTCTAATAACAAAACATGCAATTCAGCTAAAAAGTTTATGCCATACAGTGGCCTATTCAAACATTGCTCCTAGGTGTAACACCTTTAAACAGTGCACAAATGCAATACCTAATCATCTAATAAACCATCAAGGGAGTTGTGTATGAATATAATAACATCAGGATTTCAAAATTTCAGGATAAAGTTAATTCAATCAGTAGAATACCATACACCTTCTCAAATTTACTCACACCTTCTATATGTACATCGATTCTACACATTCGTTTGCAAAACAATTATCAATCCTTCGAACAACAGCCTGAAATGGTGCTTAAACACAATGTCATCATCCTAAAGTTACAGTCACTTCAGATTTCAAATTTAAACCTAACATTTCAAATATAAACACATATTTCTCCATTTCTAGGTTCCCTTGCGCAGTTCAGTACATTCAACAACAACAAATTCTTCAAATTGTAAGCATGCATGAGCAAAATACACCGAAATCTATAGAACGATCGAAAGTAATGAAACAAACGGTCACGATTGTGATTCAGAGAAGAGGATTTGATACCTTTTCGGTTTTAGATTGATAAATAGTGTCGATCTTAGATTGTGGAGTGACAGATTCAATAGATGGAAAGTCGTCTTCTTCTTCGCTGCTCTCCATTTTCAGTTGCTGTTTGAAGAACTCAACTTCAGTCGATTTCTGTTACTCTGCGGCTGCAAGTATACTATGCGTTTGTGCACCTTTTGCTTTTTGAATTTGTTGTGATCCCACCGTCGATTTCCCCCTCTCACCGCGGCAACAATTTAAGGGATCCTATGCTTTTTGGATTCATTTATATTTGGGAAAGTCACCGTTTTGACCCCAAAAGAATCCATATTGCACTGTTTTAACCCCTTCATTATTAAAAAGTGTAAATCAACACTGCGCCATTTAGGCGAGGCAACCGTCCATAGTCAGACCTCGTCTGTTGTTACTATTTGTTGTTACTAACAGACGAGGTCTGAATTAAAGATGCAAATTTGACCTGTGGGTACCCGAGTCTTACGAGGTGGGTATTACCTGTCTAAACGGGTAACGGATCGGGGATGTGTTTAAATTTCATACCCGAGAGCGGGGACGGGTTTTATAATACCCGCACCGTTTATACCCGACCTGAATATATATATTAATGTGTAATTTTTTTTTAATACATGTTTAGCTTACTCGTCACTACCCAAACTTAGCCCAACTCTTAATCTCTCATTAGCTCAATCTAATAATTGTTAAAATCTGGCCCGTCTCGGGTTACTCCATTACGTATTGAACGAAATAGGCCTCAACGAACTAAGAGTATTAAATGTTTTAACTATTTTGTTTAACTTTTTTATTGAACGGGTACCCGTACCCGGCGGGGATTTTTCTACCCGAACCCGACGGGGGTTTGACCGGGTACGGGTATTGGAATAGCGGGTCGGGTACGGGTTTTGCAATCTCCACTATTACCCGTACCCGTTTGCATCTCTAGTAGTTAGATGAAATTTTTTTAGCAGTAGAATAGTTTTCTAATAAATTTTTAACGTAATAATTTTTTTTTAACTTTAAAACTGAGAAATTTCCATGCCCCTTGTGGGGTTAAGACTTGTGTAATGGGAGACTTCATTTGATGTCTTCTACTAACCAATGCGTCATAAGTCAGTTAAATCTCTTCTCCAAAACTCATCGGTTTAAGGTAGAGGAAGGAATTTGGTGAGGCCCAATATAATTCAATATGTATTTGATATTTTGTTTGTGTGTGTATTTTATAATTGTGAGACCCCAAAAACTGAAGAGAATAAATATTGTTGACATGTGTATGTCAGTTGGCGTGTGAATTGACGTGACGCTGATTTGACAAAAGTTGATGGCGTCAGTTGTGTCACTGTTGTCACCGGTCTAAGGAAGGTTGTCCACGTGAGGCTTAGGTAGCGTACCAAAATAAAAATGAATTTAATATAAGAGACTTTATTACAAAAACATATGTTTGACTACATACATTTACAAGTTTCTAGTAACTAATTTAATAAATATACAAGACAACTGCTAATTTCATAAATCTAAAAACCTAAAAAACTACAAAATACACACTTTGAGGTTTTTATTTGATCTAGATTTTAGTTGAGTTTTGATTTAGGTTTTGTTTAATTAATAGTTGATTTTTTTTAAGATTGTTTTAGGAAGTTTATTTAATAAAATTCTGAATTTATTAGCTTTGATAAGTTTGAAAACTAAAGCTTATCTAATTTAAGTGTGTATAATGAATTAGGTAAATGTTCAAGGTAGTCTAAGAATTTTAGGGTCCCAAGGGACAATTAATAGCCAAGCACATGTGTTTTGAAAATAAAGGTCAAGAAAAAGTCAAAGGTCAAGATAAAAATTCAAACCATACAAGCACATGTGCTTCAATACATCAACACCCCCACCCACCTCCGGTGGCCGGAGACGGCGGCAGACGGCGGCCTGAGGTGGCCGTCGGCGGTGGCGACCGGTGGTGGTGGTCGTGACTGGAAGCACATGTGCTTGAACACATGTGTTTTGAAAATAAAGGAATGTATATGTACAGCCAAGCACATGTGTTTCAAGTAATGAAGCACATGTGTTTCATAACGTCAAGCACATGTGCTTCGTGATCCATACACAAATGACTTGCTTGTAAGTTAAATGTGTTCAGGAACAAAAACACATGTGCTTGGCTTTATGAAGCACATGTGCTTCATAATGATATGTTCGTCACTTATTTTGATTATTTTTCTTGTTAGTGAAGCACATGTGCTTCATAACGTCAAGCACATGTGCTTCGTGATTCAAACACAAATGACTTGCTTGTAAGTTCAGGAACAAAAACACATGTGCTTGGCTTTATGAAGCACATGTACTTCATAATGATATGTTCGTCACTTGTTTTGATTTTTTTCTTGTGTAGTGAAGCACATGTGTTTCATAACGTCAAGCACATGTGCTTCGTGATTCAAACACAAATTTCTTCCTTGTAAGTTACATGTGTTCAGGAACAAAAACACATGTGTTTGGCTTTATGAAGCACATGTGCTTCATAATGATATGTTCGTCACTTGTTTTTATTTTTTTTCTTGTGTAATGAAGCACATGTGTTTCATAACGTCAAGCACATGTGCTTCGTGATTCAAACACAAATGACTTGCTTGTAAGTTACATGTGTTCAGGAACAAAAACACATGTGCTTGGCTTTATGAAGCACATGTGTTTCATAATGATATGTTCGTCACTTGTTTTGATTTTTTTTCTTGTTAGTGAAGCACATGTGTTTCGTGACCTGAAGCACATGTGCGTCGAAGTAATATGTTGTGTTTTAGTGAAGCACATGTGCTTCGATACATCAATACCACCACCCCCATTACCACCAGCACCTTCACTGTCAGCCACCACCACCACCGCCGGCGGCTGGAGGTTGCCGGAGGCGGCGGCCGGCGGTGGCTATAGGTGGCTGTAGGTGGGGGGATTTGATCTTGACCATTTTGATCCAATGGCTAGGATTTGTCCCTTGGAACTAGACAAATCCTTTGGACTTCCTAGAATACAATTCTAATGAATTAATGAGCGAGTAGTTTAGGATTGTGCAACTGTAAACTGGATTGAGAAAATAACATAACTGAATCAAATCGAACTTAACTAAACTATATTGGTTTGATTCTTGATTTTATATTTCATGCAAAAACAGTTATTGGCTTGGTTTGATCCAAAACTGAAAACCACAGAAACAATCAAATAAACTTTCTCAACTTTCAGCTAGGTTCAAGCCAATTTCTGTCTGGTCCTATCCAAGAAGTCATTAAGAGCATCTTCAATCAAACTCTATCTCAAACTCTATCTTTATATTTAGAGTTTTTTCATCTCCAACCCAACTTTATTTTTCACTCCAAATATAGAGTTTTTTAAAAGTCATTTTATATTTGAAGTGAGAGGGTATTCTCCCTGTCTATGGACCCCACATATAATAATTTACTTTCTATTTAATTTTTCCAATATTTGCTCTCTATTTAACTTCGACAACTAATTTACCACTAATTTTAAAGAAATGGATAGAAAAAAATACGACAGAGAGAATACGATAGCTATACAAATCACGAGCCATAAGTTGTCGATAACTCGTAGCGATCTGATTACTATCGACGACTCCATCTTGCTTGATTAATTTCCCTGTTACCAAATAATGCATAAACTTACTAATAAACACAATTAACAGAGTCTTCTTCCCTTCCTTGAGGTATGTGTTTGGCGAAATAAAGATTCGCCTTAACTTGGGGGTTTCTTTCTTCATAGGAGAAACTCCTTTTAAAACCCGGCAAAACATCTCACCAACGTTTTAGGGTTGCCGTAAGCACGTCATGCTTTATGGAATGACGACAACTGCAAATTAAACATGTATCGTTGCTAACAAGATCCATTTGCACAAGCAACCAAATGTTATCATTTAAACGTAACAAGATGTATAAGACATCTACATCCCCCCAAGCGGGGTAAGGTGTCAAACTGCCATCTGCATATTTTACAGCATCTGATCCGTGAGGTGGTAAGAGTAGAGACTCAAACTTAGTAGGCCTTATTGTCCATCGCTTATATTCTCCATTTTTATAGCCAACATACCACCGATAACGCATCCATCTTTTAACCCAACAATCTATATGCTGTAATAAATATACAATTATTTACCTTTGAGATTTTATTGAAAATATGGATAATAACATAATTAAATTACGTACCGCACGGAACAAAATAGAGCTGGAATTTTCATCTAACAAGGTACTCCAAAACTCCCTGGGTACCTGGGTACGACCTAAGAATACAATGTAGCAAAAGGTTTCATTCCCGCGCCTATCCCCATTCAAGTAAAATTCCTCTACACTCTTGGCCCAACCATACTCCTCAACTAAGTCAACTGTGTCTGGTTGTTGATTACCTATTGAGGAGTTTTGAGTTTGTTGCTCCATAACATGTAATGTCGGTGGAGGCATTTCCCTCGTACGTCGCACTCCGACTCCTCCTCCACCGCCCCTTCATGAGCCAGGTTATCCATTTCATGAATGGTACGTTGCATCTCCTCCATGATAATTCGAAGCTCACGCGCTCGAGCTTGTTCACGCATTTGGTCAACTGGATCTTCTAACATCTCAAGCTGTTGGTTAAGTTCAATGATTAACGCTTTTTTGACTTCGCCACATTGTAATAAAAAAATGTTTTGTAATTAATTTTAAAAGAAAATGGGGATAGAAGATGATTGTAGTGTGTGATTTGGGGATCAATTGTGTTTGTTCTATATGCACTGGATGATTAGGGGGATCCGGGTTTCTGGCTGTGGGATACCCTTAGGGTATCCGGGTTTTCTGGTGTGGGATACCCCTAGGGGATCCGGGATTGCAGGTGTGGGATACTCCTAGTGGATTCGGGTTTTGAAAAGGGGGATTGTACATGTGTCGGACAAGTACATAAGTACAAAAACAGTACACAAAAAACAGGAAAAAGGTAGTATCCGGGTTTTCAAATAGGGGATACTAGGGGATCCGCGATTTTAAAGGAGGGATAATATTATTTTTGCAATGGGTCAAAAAAAAGCATTATTTATGATTTCTGGATACATTTAGCGCAAATGACTCGAGAGAATAAGCCCACCAATTTAATTGCTGAACAGTTTGGTTCTTGAATGGATAGCCGGCTTATATCTGAATAAAATAATGTACGGCATTCTCTTCTTCACAGAGCTTTCACGTCATCCTCTTTTGACACGTAATATTCAAACCCTAATTTCACTTCAAATTAAATTCGTCAATTCACTCAATCAATTGCCTTACGATTCGCTAATTCGCAACTATCTGCATCATAAAACAGGTCTACAGATTTCCTTAAAGAAGTGATTGCTTCTGGTAGGTGAGGTTATTCATACTTTGGGTTTTAGGATGGCGGTGTTGCTGGTTGATGTAGTTAAAGCAGTAGAGGCATGGTTAAAGATTCTTAAGGAACCAGAGCCTTACGTTGATCCGAATCTTGACCCGGTTCTTATTGTTCCTGGGATTGCTGGTTCGATTCTTCATGCTAAAGATGCTGAAACTGGGAAAGAAGAGCGTGTTTGGGTTCGGATCTGGGAAGCTGATCGTGAGTTTCGTGCTAAACTTTGGTGCCAATTTGATTCTGAAACTGGTAATTTGTTGTTAGTTTTCAGTCAATGTTTTATTGCTCGTGAGAGAAATTAGGAAACATCTACTTATATCTCCATCACAATTCCAAATTAGGGAATTGGGGCATGTTTGAATTAGCTTTCAATAATATAATTGTGGATTCTTCACTTAGTGATAATTGCTCAAAGTAGCAACACCCTTTCAATTTTAAATCTATCTAATTTGGTAGGTGGACTTCAGAAAGATTTACTAAAACCACCCAACCTCCAAAAAGCATTGTAGAAACCATTTAACTTTTGAAAAACCATGAATTTCCGAAAGTACTATAATATACCCTGTTAATTAACCCTCGAATATTGGTTTTCTTGCAGTAATTTCCACTAAGTACTCAGTTAATCAAATCAGTTTTATCAGAAGCAAAGTTAATCATATCAATTACTTGTCTACTTCATATGTATCTTGTGTACCTTTCTATTGAGAATGAAATGTCTCTTATGATGTTTTAGTTATGTGTTGTTTTGAATGTACATATTGGTTTGCTCTGAAACAGGCAAAACTGTTTCTTTGGATCCCAACATCAGCATCGTTGTCCCTGAGGACAGAAACGGGCTTTATGCAATTGATTGTTTGGATCCCAATATGGTGCGTTTTTTTCAATATTTGTATACAAAAAAAAAAAAAGGAAAACTTTTGGTAATTGAATTTCTTTGTATGAATAATTGTTTTGGCAGATTATTGGGCGTGATAGTGTATGCTATTTCCATGATATGATAAATGAAATGACAAGTTGGGGATACCAAGAAGGAAAAACGCTATTCGGTTTTGGATATGATTTCCGACAAAGCAATAGGTAACAACTAGATTAATTTTTCCTTATTTCAACTATTTTTTTTTTATCTTTATATGTTAAAAATCAGCGTACATTTAGTTTCCAGTCATATTTATATGATATTAAACTCATAGATTTGTGTACATAAATCAGACTTAAAGAAACAATGGATCGTCTTGCTGCAAAATTGGATGCAATTTATACTGCTTCAGGAGGGAAAAAGATAACTGTAATTACTCATTCAATGGGTGGACTTGTTGTCAAATGTTTTATGAGTCTGCACACTGATGTAAGTTACTGTCTTCCCTCTTCCTGTTGTTTCTAGTTTGCATTTTCATTTATATGCAAAAGCAAATTTAAATATGATATTTTTTTTGCAGATTTTTGAGAAATATGTTAAGAGTTGGATAGCAATTGCTGCACCATTTCAGGGTAAGCTACTCGTAATTTTAATTATTGAATTGAAGTTATCTTGATTTGGGTTGTTAATATAAAAACCAACCAACAGGTGCACCTGGATATGTAACATCTACATTAATGAATGGGATGTCATTTGTGGAAGGTTGGGAAGCAAACTTTTTTGTATCCAAGTGGAGTATGCATCAACTGGTTTGTATATCTATTGCTATTCTATCCACAAATAAATAAATAAAAATTTATATATTTTATAGCTAACATAGTTTTGCATTAACAGCTGATTGAATGTCCATCCATATATGAATTAATGGCCTGTTTGGACTATGAATGGGAACATCTTCCTCTTTTACAAATTTGGAAAGAAATTCAGGATGAAAACGGTAATTCTACTCCCATGCTGGAGACATTTACCCCAATGGAATCTGTTTCCATTTTCACTCAGGCCCTTTCAGTCAATGAGGTGACTTTTTTTTTAATTTATACATTTTTATTTTTATTTAATGTGTGTTTTCAAAGACATTAGTGAAATTTTACATATGTCCTACACAACCAGTTGTGGGTGTAGAAAATTTTGGAGTAAATTACATAAATCGTCCCTATAGTTCGTATGAGGTTATATATCATCTCTTGACTTTTTTATTAAAATTTTGGAACTTGTAGCACCAACTGTCCCTAAAACATAATAGGCCACTAAAATTTTAGGGATCATTGATGTTACAAATTTCAAAATTGGGGATTATCCGTGTAACAAAAAAATCAGGGACGAAATCCATAATTTCATACAAACCACAAGGACGATTTATGTAATTTCCTGTCAACGCTTAGTTTATAGGAAATGGACCATTTTTTATGGTATGTAGTGGTGAAAGAATTGGTTCTTGGTATGTATATAAATTTTTGTAATTAGTTATGGATATTTTGACAGTTGAGCTTTGATGGAGTGGATATTCCTCTACCATTTAACAAAGAAATATTGCAATGGGCTAATAAAACACGAGAGATCTTATCTTCAGCCAAACTTCCATCAAGTGTTAAATTCTATAACGTCTATGGCACTGGTCTTGACACTCCCCAGAGTGTATGGTATGTTTTTTCTTTAATTTTATCTAATAATTTTGGAAAAAATTTCATTATTAAAAAAGCATAAATAACTTCTATACTTTATGCTGTGCAGTTATGGAAGTGCTGATTCACCCGTCTCAAACCTATTGGAACTACCATTTCTAGATGTAATAATTTTTTACCTGCAATATTTATTACATAATGACAACTAGATTTACCTTTTAATTAATGTTATAAATGTTGGTTTTTTTTTGTCTACAGGCAACTTATGTGAATGTTGAAGGTGATGGAACTGTACCTGTAGAATCTGCCAGGGTATGTTTTACCGTCTCAATTATTTCAACCTTTTATTTGATTTTTCAATTATAAAATGATAATTAATTTGTTTATAATTTTGTTAAAAACAGGCTGATGGGCTGGATGCAGAAGCTAGGGTTGGAATCCCAGGTGAACATAGAGGAATTTTATGTGACAAACACCTATTCAGGATAGTGAAACACTGGCTAAAAGCAGATCATGATCCCTTTTACAATCCTGTTAACGATTATGTAATCCTACCAACTTTATTTGAGATCACAAAACATCAGGACAGCAAAGAGGGCAAAGAAGTAATTTCACTCAAAGAAGAATGGGAAATTGTTTCAAAAGAGCAACAAGATGAGCCTATGATTGGGTCAATTTCTGCTTCTCGTGTTGGTGATGATGGTTGTGAAGAAGAAGCACGTGCAACTTTTGTTGTTCATCCACAAAGTAATGGTAAACAGAATATTCAACTTAATGCGGTGAGTGTTTCTGCTGGTGGTGCGTAAATTTGTCATTTGTAATTGTGGTTGATGAAGTTATGTGGCGTTTTCTGGTAATGTGTATATATTTCAGTGTTTGTAATGAATTGAAGTGAATAAATAAAAGAATAAAGATGGAAAAAGAAGTGGTTGGCTTGATTTGTGTCTTGTAAAATTAAGATTAAAAATGAGTAGGAAGTAGGAAACGGTTGTTCTTAAATATGATTCGAGTTGGTTAATTGATGGGTTTTTTAAATTAAAGTTTGCCTCTTAACCACGATCCTCGTAGCTATGGTTAAAAGATTATGTTTAGCGAAACCTTGTAATTAGATATGATTTTTAATGTGGATTTGAAGGTGATTTTAGATTTGAAAAGATAAATGCAAATGTGTTTTAAAAAGTGAAATATCTGTAAATAAAATATGAATAGGTCGGCTCACCAGAAATTTAGTATGACAAAAAATTGGCAGGCATAAATATATGTAATTTAGTGTTTTGATATATGACACTAAGACACATATATATGTTATTATATAATTATTGTTAAAATATCGTTTATAGAATTTCAAAGTACCAAAATTATAATTCTTATAAATTTTTTTGTCTTTAAATAAATTTCAATAACCCAAAAACTCAACTCAAATATATATTAAACTAACAGACCATTGAAAGTTAACTAATTCCTCTATAAATAATTTATGGTTTGATTTATATAAACCAAAAAGTCTTGATGTACTGCTAGTTTGACTTGGTCTTGAATTTGTCTCTTGTTTAAAAGCCTCCATCCCACACGCTTATTCCATCCTACCAGTTCCTACTTGATCTAATCATTCTCTAATTTTATATTTAAACAAATCCCATAATTTAATCACCCATCTAATCATTTTCAATTAAAGAAACCTCAAAACCACTTGTTAATCCTAACATTCTTTGACTTTTAATTCATATCCTCAACACACCAATTTGATTACCATCCAAATATCCAATGGAAAATGGAGCAAGAAAACTTAGTGATGATTATGAAGTAACAACAATCTTGGGAAGAGGTGGATTTTCGATTGTACGAAAAGGTATAAAAAAGTCAAAGAGCGACTTAGCAAATGGTCAACAAGAAGTTGCAATCAAGACCCTGAAACGAGTCGGAGGTGGTGGCGGCGGCGGCGGCGGGATGGCCGGTTTTCCTAGCCGTAAACAGATTTTAATTTCGGATGCTTTGTTAGCAAATGAAATCATGGTGATGAAAAGAGTGGTGGAGGAGGTGTCTCCTCACTGTAACGTCATACAGTTGCATGACGTTTGTGAGGACCCCACTGGGGTCCACCTTGTGCTAGAACTATGTTCTGGTGGAGAGTTGTTTGACCGCATAGTGAGTCAAGAAAGGTACTCAGAGGCGGAAGCCGCCAAGGTGGTGCAGCAGATTGCTAGTGGTTTGGCGGCACTTCACCGGGCGAATGTGATACATAGGGATTTGAAGCCTGAAAATTGTCTTTTTCTTAGTAAAAGTAAAGATTCGCCACTGAAAATAATGGATTTCGGGCTGAGTTCGGTGGAGGAGTTTACTGATCCGGTTGTGGGCCTTTTCGGGTCCATTGATTATGTGTCGCCAGAAGCATTAGCACAACATAAGATTACTTCCAAATCTGATATGTGGGCTTTAGGGGTTATTTTGTATATTCTCCTCTCCGGGTATGTTAATTCTATCCACTTATCTTTTTATTAAATCAATACAATTGTACAAATCGACAGATGAGATAAGGAAAATAATTAGTGAATTCTATATGTCAATCTTTTTATAGGCAGGATGATGAAATAAGAAGATTCTATATGAATCAATACAATTTTTCTTATATTTTTTTTGAAACGGTACAATGTTTCTTATTATGTCGCTTGTACATACTCAAACGGACCACTAGCATAGTCATACCATGTTTGTGACCATTGGGTCGGTCTAAATGGTCGAATCAGGAGACTGATTAATCACAAGAGAATGTGGTTCTATCTTGTTTAGGAAATTATTAGATATGAACAAATTGCCTTTTGATCATTTCAGGTACCCGCCTTTTAGTGCGCAATCGCATCTTCAAAAACAACAGATGATTATGAATGTATGTATCACGATTTAATTAAGTTTCTCGTGTTTAAATGAAATGGACAATTAATTAATTGACGAAATTGATTTTAATAAATTGTGATTGTTGCAGGGGAACTTTAGCTTCTATGAAAAAACATGGAACAAGATTTCTTCATCGGCCAAGGACTTGATTTCTAGTTTGTTAAATGTGGACCCTGAAAAACGACCAACTGCTGATCAGGTACCCACACATTTGACCTAAAAAGTCAAAGTGTATTAATATTGGACGCTAATGATGGATTATGAATATTGTGTCTAGATTCTTAAACATCCGTGGGTGATTGGAGATTCAGCTACAGAACGCCAAATTGATCCAGAGATTGTATCGCGGCTGCAAAGCTTTAACGCAAGGCGTAAGTTTCGTGCAGCTGCGATAGCAAGCATGTATACAAGCACCATTTTCTTGAGAACAAAGAAGCTCAAGAACTTGGTTGGATCTTATGATTTGAATCAGCACGAGCTTCAGAATCTCAGAAATCATTTTAAGACATTGTAAGCAAACATCAACCGTTTTTTTTACATTTTAAGGTCAACATATTATTTCATTAAGGGCGAATATTATAAAATCTCTATGTACTTTTCAATTTGTCCCACATTGAAACATGTACTTAAGTTTGTCACATACTGGTTATTGAAGTTTGTTTCTTCTCCCATTTATCCCAATATTTGACCGGTTACACGTATAACTGAGTAAGTTAATCAATCTCAGACGAAACTGAAAGTACATGGGTTCTTATGAGATTTAGTTTTCATTAATTCAATTTATGAAACTTTAAGTTGAATAATTTTATGTTTAACCTAAAAATTTACAGGTGTGCGGATGGTGAAAATGCGACACTTAGTGAGTTTGAGAAGGTTTTAAAAGCGATGAAAATGACGTCGCTAATACCTTTGGCAGGACGAATCTTTGACCTTTTCGACAACAATCGTGATGGTACTGTTGATATGAGGGAGATACTTTGTGGCTTCTCTAGCTTAAAGAACCTTAAGGGAGATGATGCACTTCGTCTATGTTTTCAGGTGTCATATTTCATTTTCCTTTCCTTACCGTCACAATAAACACATCAACAACAATAATGATACTTAATCCTGTTTTTCTTGCGACAGATGTATGACACGGATGGGTCTGGCTGTATCAGTAAGGAGGAAGTCGCGTCAATGCTTCGGGTAAGTTATAAAAGTATTCTTGTGACAATCAAATAGCGATAGTCTTTTCAACGTTTTCAAACCCAGTTTTCTCATCAAACCGGCAAAGGGTCCGTTTCCGGTTCTACCATTTTAACCTGCCGGTTGGATTGGTGTGACATCACAAGTGTCATTATGATGCAATAACTCTGAAAATGTGTGTAAAGGCTCCAAAATATGGAAAGTACATAAACTTTGCCATAAAATTCTGAAATATTTCAAAACCTATATTTTAACTAAATTAGGGTAAATCTTTATATAAAATCGGATTTTATAAATTAGGGTAAATCTCTGTATAAAATCGGATTTAATAAATAATACTTTAAAATCCGGTTTTAACCGGTTTTGGTTTAAGCACGTTTGAAGCAAAAAAACACAGAGGTTCTCGAGAGTTCGATATCATCTTTTAATTTGTCATTTGGACTGACCTTGAGGATGTTTCCCAGTGACTGACCGCTTCAACTTTCCATTTTCACCACAACATACCATGTTATGATGCATTGCAGCCACTATAATTTTTTTTTCCCTTAATTAAAAAAAATGAAAATACACACACAATATACGGTCGCCATCTTCTCACAAGACCCATCCGCAACCCACCCTCCGGTGTGGCCACCACGGTGACCATGACAGCTATCAGCCCACTACGAGCCATACAGTGTGCTCTATGGTTATAGTCCATTAATTAAACGATGACATCAACAACTTTTAATTGACAATAATTGATTGTTAATTTACCAAAAATCCAGTAGCATCTGTCCAAATTAAATAATTGATGGTGTCATATTTATTTTGTTTTATTACATAAGAAAGATATAAAGTCTGATGAAAAATATTAAAAATGTGTCGTTTTAATTGACCTTTTTTATTAATATCATATTAATCTTATTTTTATAGAAATGTTGACGCGTGTTATGTGTAGGCATTGCCGGATGATTGTTTAAGGATTGATATCACCGAGCCAGGAAAGCTAGACGAGATATTCGACCACATGGATGCCAATAGTGACGGAAAAGTAACGTTCGAAGAATTCAAAGCAGCTATGCAAAAAGATAGCTCCTTACAAGATGTAGTACTCTCCTCGCTTCGTCCTAACTAATCGCTACTATGTCATTTTTTACGTTGTATTTTTTGTTGTTGTACGATAGAGACGTTAACTAACAGATACATGCTAAGATTGAACAAGTGAAGATATTCAATTACATGTTGCATTTTAGTTTTTTAGCTCTTGCCTGCTTCTAATTAGTGCATGATAATGATATCAACACTTACCATTGAGGAATCTAATCTAACTTATAATACGGTCATTAATTCTAACCATATGATTGCTAGACCTTTAATGTTTAATTAACATTGTGGATCACATGCATTCTCCCATGTTAATATCATGCCAGTCTTCAAGACCAACATATACACCTCGGAGAAATTTGTAGCTATTGTTAGTCCCTTGACGTAACTTGTATATATTTAATGAAACAAGTTATTATACTTAGTATTAGACTATTAGTTATCAGAGATGTTAGTTCACAATTAACTATGAAGATTCAACTGAAATGTGTCATCAACTGAAGCTACACAGGATTTCTTTATCATCAGATAAACAAAAAATCAAGACATTCTTTCAGTCGATCGAAATTGAATATTGAAAAGTGATAGCTGATGTGTGATTTACACTTATTTGTTGCATCAAGACTTATTGAGCTTTTGTAGCTCACATTTTCATATGTTTATAACTTTTCATACACTGACTACAATGTGTCTAGTAGTAGAAGGACTTACACTAAAATGTAAAATAATAGGATGGTTAAACTTTAAAACATATATGAAACTAATTGTAACTTGGCAGAAGAATGTGTATCTATGTACTTTTTTTTCTTCTTTCACATTTATAGTATATATTGTGGCATGGTAAATGCTAAGATGATAGATGCTTGTTTCTTTCGGTTTTCGTATTCTAATTAAGAGGCTATATTGTGTATGTAATATGCCGCTCACCTAACAAGTTCAATTGATTACTCGTTTATTTTGTTAATTGTGTATGTATGTTCACATCAACGGTTAGATCGGGAATATCACGAACAAAACTCAGCAACCCAGAAAACTCTTATAACAAAGATGCCCTTTTAAAATCAAATGAAATGAACATTAGGTGTAGCGGCTTAATGTTCTCCACACATGGCCTTATCAATTATATATGTTTCCTTTTTTGTACTTCTCTTGTCTAATTTAAACTAAAGGGTACTATAAAAAAGTTAACCATGGTTAAGTGCATGGTGAAGTTCATCTGTAACCACATAACATCCATTGTTTAGTGAGGTAACAACAAAATACTTCCATCAACTCACTCTACAACCACATGTTCCAAAAATATCTTTTTAGACATCACAATGAGAACATGCATGGTCAGGAGTCAGGACCATGACCTAAACCAAACATTCTCTATGCACTTTCCCAGCGTACAGGAAATCAGCATGTGTACTTATGACCATTAATTAACCGGTCTATACCAATCACAAACTCAACTGCCATTTGCAATACAGTCACTTATTAAACAATCCTATTACTTCCCTAGACAAAATAATCTGTTGAGCCGATTACAAAGAGGAGTATCACCTAACCACATATCCTTCCAAAATTGGGCCAAAACCGGAAAACCCCCTTACCCACCTTGAAACGAACTGAACCTAAAGGATAAAACCACCGGACTGAAAATAATTACTCGTACTAACCAAGGTTCTAAAAAGCGTAAAGCGTGACGGTGGCACCACTAAGCATCAAGCCATGGCGGACCATGACGTTTTTCAAAGCGGCAATTTTTTTATATAATTTATATATATACGTATATAAACTTTTTTAAGAAGTATAGATATATTGATTTATATAACAATTAATATATAAAGTTCACAAAACATTTGTTAGAAATATTAATTGATATTTATATTAATTAATACTTGCAAGTTGGCAAGTTTCCACATTGGTGGGGGAAGAACATTTAATGGGTTTATAAGGCATTTAATTCTTTGCGCTTTCAAAGGCTTTAGTGGAGGATTAAAGGCTAGATCCACACGCGCGCCGAGCCGAGACCGGTGACACGAAATGGGGAGCCAGTCAAATGAAACGTTCGGGATTAAAGAGCTGATTAATGTCTTGTCCGTTTTTTGACCATCATCATTACAGCTTTAAGGTTGTTAATGATTACGAGCGTTTTGATATTCCAGACTATAAAATGGACGTTAAGGCAGTGTTGTTGAACGCGCCGAAAAACCAAAAAACCTTCCCTGCGCCGCTGCTACTTCTCTCTGTTTTCGAGTATCACTTTGTGTTACACAGTGTTTCTTGCTGTGGAACATACCGTTGTACTACATCAAATCCTAGGTGTATACGTTTGAGGCTTACAACGTATAGAACACGTACGTATAAACCTTAAAGGACATGAACTTACATTCCGTGAGTTTGTATTTCGTCAATTTCAGGTTTGTCTATTCATTTTCGTTATTTGATTATTACTAACATTGTTACAGAATATAAAATATTCAACAAAATTACACCCAAATTTATAATTATATATATCATCATTTAAAAAAAAAATCAATTTCATGCCGCCTTCGAAAAAACTCGTCATAAGGCGTGCCTTATCGCGCATTATCACGCCTTATCTCACGTCATGCCTAGCCCAGCCGCCATGGTCTGTTTCGTAAAGTCAACGCCGCGCCTCACGTCTTGACGCCGCCATTACACGCCTTTTAAAACCTTGATACTAACAATCTTAGTCAAGAATCCATTAAGTTAACCATTTATAAGTTTATTTCCGGTTTTGTTTCTCTTCCAAGATTCTTTTCCCAACAATCCTAATTTTCTTTAATTTCAGTGACATATTAATGATATTATTTTCCTAAAACAAAACTTTATTTATGTGTTACATATGGAAATATAGTTATATCACATTATGTCATTGTGGTTGTAATTAAGTGTAACGTATAGCAACGTGTTTAGTACTTCTTCTGATTCAAAATAAGTAATACATTGTTGTTTTTCACAGTTTTTGATGCAAAAGATCATAATGATGGTTAATTAGATTAATTGGATCCTTAGTGGGGAATTAGTCTCACACCTTTTGAATAAAGTGGGAGTACTTAATGATGTTTAAAAGTAAAAGTAAGGGTAAAGTGATCATTTCACTATATTACAGTAAATATTAGTAAGTTTGGGCCCCACTATTTGTTGTCAAGTAACGTAATTTTTCAAAATGTATAATTTATTTTGAATCACGGTAAAAAGAAAAATGTATCACTTATTTTGAATCAGATGTATTTGATTAGAACATTAAAAAAAAATTATCACCATAAAATAGATTAGGGACATGACATATCCTTCCAGAATATAAAACAAAAAACCAGAAAGATCACAAAAAAACAACTAGCCCTAAACCCTGTGGTGTATGACTCTCAACCTTAAGGTCTGGAGTTCGAGTTCCGTCGTGGATATAAGTGGTAATTAGGAGTAGATTAAATTTGATGTTTAAAAAAAATGGATTCAACTAATAGGTTAAAGATTTTATTAAATGCAATTTTAACTAATGCAAAGCACAACAGAAAATCTATTGGAATAAGCGAAATATGTATAAAAAAACCCCATGATGCTCATACAAATTAATCAACGAGTTAGAACGAATCTTCAAAAAACGACAAAAAGATTAAGGCATAATGCAATGGCTGGAACACGAGCTTCGAACAAGAAGATTTAGCCGTGTAGCTTTTTTAACTCGTTCTAGACGAAGTTTTAAGAACTCCCAGTTCAAGAATTATAATATTTATAGAAAATTTAATAAAGATTCGGGTTTTATATCTTTATTTCAGATACTAGATTGCGTCGATGTGTAAGAAAAGTATCTATGCGCATGCACAGACGTAAATGGTTACGATAACTTAAAGAGGGGGTAATATGATATCATCTCGATTTTCGCAATAGACTTACGACGTGGCAAACCTAACGGTTCCGACACGTTGCTTTGTCGACCACGAGCCGATACGTATATTTAATGAAGTTAAAAAATCAAACGATCACCAACGGAATGCTTAAAAAATATCTTTGTTTCACATCAAATCGACCTAATCATAGTTATAGGCTTAAGATGATGACTTAAACCAAACCAACTACATCAATTTTCTGCCTAAGACCTTCATGTCTCGAAAAAGGTATTCTAAATTTGTCTATGAATTATTCACATGAGTTACATGAAAACGAAACAAATTCATTAATTGGTGTTTTCTTTACTAGTACTTTTTTGTATGCTTCTTTATAAAAGCAGGGGATAATTATTAATTAACAATTAAATACACCCCACTGTCATAATTAAATTCTCACCATACCCCTTTCTCTTCCATTAACTCTTATCTTATTCTATTTTATATTCTCATTTCTTTAATGTTCGATTGTTCGTACCAAGATTAGAACACCACCCAGACGAGCTATTTCTACTTCATCAGACGGGTGGAAGTGAAGCAGACTCAAAACAGAAAGCTTCGTGAGTTCATCCATCCATCTTTATGACTTTTTTAGGATACGCTTTTGATTATTTGAACAAATTTAGCATCTTTTTTATCAAAAGATGAAACCCTTTTCTTGATTTTTGTGAAATTGATCTGGGTTTTCTTTGATTGGTTGTTTGATCGTTGTTAATTCTTTTAAGGGTTGTTTGATTCCTTTTCTCTAATTTTTTTGGTAAATTTATAGTTGTTTCTGTGAGGTTTTCTTTGTTTCGAATTGGATCTGTTAATATGGGAAAAACATAAGTTTGTGGTGTGTTTCATCTAGTTATAATCAGAACATAAAGTTCAAATCGATTTTTAGAAATTTCTTTGAATAAAAAGGAAAGATTTTTTAATCTGAAACTGGATGGTCAATTTTTTATCAAAGTTTTATGTTCATCTATTTGACTAAATTTGTACAACTTTTATTTTCCCCTTTCTGGAGTTATTACTTATTAAAAACCCTTATTTGTGTTTTCTTTACTAATTTTTTTTTTCGAAAATGTGAAAAACGCCATTTCCTTGTAGGAATTAGTTAAGAAAAAATGCAAATCACAGCTGTTGTTATTGAATTTATATCATCTTAATTAATATAAAAATCGGCCAACTTGCAAATTTATGGTGCTTTAGTAATGAGAGGCGTTTAATGTTTCTACTTTTTACTAGTATAAATTATAAAACACAACTTAAAAGAATATTCACTTGGTAGATTTTGCCTTATTTTTAGTAGTAGTTGGCAATTTTTTAACAAAGGCTGTTTATGAACCACTTCGAACTGGACAGGTTAACTGTGAACCAGTCGGACCTGGATGGTTGACCCGATTGTGGACCGGGTTTTTTATTTTTTATTTTCTTGTAGTCTCATATATATTAAAGTGAATATTTGGTATCATTTTTGATAGATTTTGGAGCTTTAATTTATTTTATATGTTTTAAAGTTTAAAACACCAAATTTCTAGTTGAATGTTAAGTTTTGGTACCATTTTGATAGATTTGGAACTGAAAGTAGTTAAATTTTGTTGGAAGATAGTTTTCGGATTTGTTATAACATTTGTTAAGGGGGTTTTTTGGCATTTAACTATTTAAGTAGCTTTTACATAACAAATTTATTATAAATTCTCAATAAATATTGTAACCCGTGACGGTTGAACCGTTCCGCCATTTTTTAGGGTATCGATCGTTTCAATTCAAAACCCGGGGTTTAAAATATGGGTAGTTTGCTTTGAAAAGCTAAAGATCATGGTTGAAGATGTCAACAACTTGTAACTTTTGTTATCAGTTTACCTTGATATTTAACTTTATTTATTTCCTTTATTTAAATCAAGGGTTTTGCTAAGTATGATTAAAAGCCAATTATGGTTAATGTTTACAGTTCAACTATAACCATCTTGAAGTGGTTGGTGTCATACAGGGTGGTGAGAGTTTGTCCAAAATCACTCAATTTGAACTATGGTAATGGTTAACGTGTCACGGGAGTGCGAATACGATGAATTAAAAAGTCATTAAGTTAATTTATTTTTGTTATTTTATTCAGTTTCACTCGAAAGTTGATTGTTTTTCGGTTATAGCTGAAAGAAAAATCTGAAACATTATTTTCAAGGTTTAAATATGGTTTTTCACTTTTTCCATTGATCAGATAATTAATATCCTTAATTCTTGTTTTAGTGTATTTCTGTATCCTTTTTCATGTTCATTTATGTGGTTATGACGAGTATCCAATTGATCGTTGATGTTCAAAATTTATAAAAGAAAATTCATTTGAATCTTGATTAACCAGAAATGGCGATGTTTGATGAAATGGGGTTTTGTGGAAGCTTCGATTTCTTATCGAATCCTCCATTCGAAACCAATCCTGCAACTGAAGAACAGCCTTCCATGGGGGATGATTGCAATTCCAGTGATGATGAAATGGATATCGATGAGCTCGAGAGAAGAATGTGGCGTGATAAGATGCTTTACAGACGACTTAAAGACCAAAAAAAGTCCAAAGATTATGTCGATCTTGAAAAACAAAAACAATCTCAAGAACAAGCAAGACGAAAGAAGATGTCTCGTGCACAAGACGGGATCTTGAAATACATGCTTAAAATGATGGAAGTTTGTAAAGCTCAAGGGTTTGTTTATGGGATCATTCCCGAAAAAGGTAAGCCCGTGAGTGGATCATCGGATAACCTCCGGGAATGGTGGAAGGAAAAGGTCCGGTTTGACCGAAACGGGCCCGCCGCCATCTCAAAATACCGGGTCGAACACGCGGGCCCGGGGGAAAACGAGAGTGTTGAGCCCGTTTCGACCCCGCACACGTTGCAAGAGCTTCAAGACACCACACTTGGCTCTCTTTTGTCGGCTTTGATGCAACATTGTGATCCACCGCAACGGCGGTTTCCGTTGGAAAAGGGTGTTGCGCCACCGTGGTGGCCTAGCGGTGATGAGGATTGGTGGGTGGAATCCGGGATGCCGAGAGAAAACGGGCCACCGCCGTATAAGAAACCGCATGATTTGAAAAAGGCGTTGAAAGTCAATGTGTTGACCGCTGTGATTAAACACATGTCGCCGGATATTGATAAGATCCGGAAGCTTGTTAGGCAGTCGAAATGCTTACAGGATAAAATGACGGCTAAAGAAAGTGCCATGTGGCTTGCGATTATTAACCAAGAGGAAGCGCTTTGCCGGAATATGTATCCCGGAAAATGTCCTCCGGCGGCAGTTGGCGGTGGTGGTGGCGGCGGCGGCAATTCTTTTCTGATTAATGATGCGAGTGATTATGATGTTGAAGGTTCATTTGATGAGCCGATTATTGAATTGGAGGATTGTAAGCCACAAAATGCTTACCCGTTTGGGATTGCGGGACCCGTTCCGGTTGTTAAAGTCAAAGGGGAGCTTGTTGACTCGATGAACTCTGAGAATTATACATTGAAAAGAAAGCTACCATCAAACGACAACCGCCAGCTGTCAATGTACACCTGTGTGTATCCTCAATGCCCGTATAACAATGTTCACATGGGGTTTCATGACATATCTACAAGAAACAACCACCAGATGAACTGTGCTTACCGCCCGATTGTTAATCCTCCTGCTGGCGGAACCCTAAACTTCCAAATGAACAATCTTGAGAAAGTACCCGTGTTTAGCATGCCGGAATTTGGTCAAACTAAAGTCAACACAATTCCTCCACCATCATTCGGTGGTGGTGGTGGTATTGCAGAACTTGGACTGCCAGAAGATGATGAAAGAATGATATCTGATCTTATGTCATTTTATGATACAAATCTTCAACAAGAGAACAAAAGCTTCAGCCCTGGGAATCTTGACCCTGTTCAACTTGATGACGGTTTTTTTGGTTTTGGTTCCGGCAGCAACCCGAATGTAAATGACAATAATGCCCTCGACTTCAGATTTGGTGCAGAGACAGCGTTTTCTCAAGATGATGATGTGTGGTACATTTGAAGGCGAATGAATTTAGGTGAAATAATTAAGTTTCCTTTACCCTTATTTCTATATTAAGGTAAGTTGCTTGTAGTGTAAAACATCTATGGATTTGCTTTGGGTTTGGTTGAAATGTTTAATGTAATGTATTTGTGGATGTGTTTGTGCCTATTTTGTCTAACTACTTAGGGTGATAGCTTCTAACCTGGGTATGTATGTTGGGGTGTCACATCGGGTTGTCGGGTTATGCTCTTATCCTGTTGGGTTTGAATTTTAAAAAAAATTAACCTGAAACCCGACCCGGTAAGGAAATGGGTTGTTCGGGTTTGTGGGGTTCGGATTCGTCGGGTCAACGTGATCGGGTTGGTTTGGTTACGTATCCGGGTTAAATTTAATGAGCATCAATCTTTGTATGGCACCCAATTCGTAAGTGGCAGATGTCTAACTCATTATTGGTGAGACAGAACTTAAAGCTTTTATTATGTCTCTAGTGCATAATGCATATGTAGAGACGAATATAAATTCAGTCCAGACATCCAAGCTTAAAAGACCTTCAATGTTAAATTGAAGCTTAAATGAATAAATGCTATGCTATGTTATGTGGTTCACTACCACCATACCTACTTCTTACAGTTTTCTTCACACAAAAATAAAAATAAAATAAAATAAAATGAAAAAACCATAAACACACTCCCTCACCACGACCGGGCTCTAGTCCTCATTTCAAGCCCCACGCCCTCTCAAACCGCGATGGCCAGGAGGTTGTTGGTGTGGCAACCACGGGATCACAACTGCCATTGTAACACCGCAAGATCGAGCCTTTTTTTTTATACAAAATACGGAAGCGTTAACGTCCATCCATACGATCATTACAACATCTATAAACACTAAATATATTTTAGTACAAAACGACTAAGTAGGTTTTTAAACCAACGGTGTTACTTAATTACACGTGGCTCGACCCGTTTACAAAAGAAGAGTATGGTCAAACTTCCCAAAAACTCGACTCATATAATTCCAAGCCTACCAACCTGAAAAGAGTCAACGAGAGAGGGATTAGCACAGAGCTAAGTGAGTGAAAGCATAACACAATAAATTGTATATTCACAATAGTCACAATGCAACAAATATCTCACTTATAAGAGGACCGACTAACCCCTAATCAGCCCCTAACACACTAGGCTGACCCTCACTCAGCCCCTAACACACCAGGCTGACCCTCACTCAGCCCCTAACACACCAGGCTGACCCTCACTCAGCCCCTAACACACCAGGCTGACCCTCGCTCATAATTATGTACACATATCGATCAATTAACACACAAATATCAGACAACAGAATCCTGCATTTTAACTTTCACCAAATACCACAATACCACACTTAAATGTGCAACCTAACCATTGCAATTTACACAATACAAAGGTTATAAATCCACTCACCTTTGCACCGCAAGATTGTCCTGACATAGTTGTCTAATGTCACTAAGTCTTCTCCTTTCCTGTACATCAAATAAAGTACCGATTAGTATTTAATCATAACACAATTAATTTTATTAACCACAAAAGCATGTTAGAAGATTTGCGCATAAATCAGCACTAACGGAAATCAGCACTAACGGAGTCAGCACTCACTGATCAGCGTTAACTAACCAGCATTAACGTATCAGCACTAACGGAAATCAACAAACGGGATCAGCACTAACTGATCAGCACTAACTGATCAGCACTAACTGATCAGCATTAACGGGATCAGCACTAACTGATCAGCACTAACTGATCATCACTAACTGATCATCACTAACTGATCAGCACTAACGGGATCAACACTAACGGGATCAGCACTAACTGATCAGTACTAACGGAGTCAGCACTAACTGATCAGCGTTAACTAACCAGCATTAACGTATCAGCACTAATGGAAATCAGCACTAACGGGATCAGCACTAACTGATCGGCACTAACTGATCAGCATTAACGGGATCAGCACTAACTGACAGCATATCTAGCAAGTCATAGTTAGTTAACCATTTCAACAAGTTCATAACTTCCATAACTAAGTATTTTACCCAAAAATCAATAGTTCATCTTTTTGACCCAAACATCCAAACAATAACTAGTTCATTACCCAAAACCCACCATAACTTGATTTTTAACTTAAACAACTTACCAAACATGTTATCTTAATATAGTAAGCAACAACAATCATCAAAACATCAAGAAATATAAGGTTTGGTAAAACCCATCTTCTCCAACCTCCATTAATAGAGCTTGAAGGTAAGTTTCACCAACACTTGGTTTCTTCCCCCAAATAACCACACAATACATGTAAAAACTTGAATACACATGTAATCTAACATCTAACACAAGATTCACCTACAAAACATCAAGAATCATAAACTCTAGTTTAACCAACTTGCACAAAATCGATAACAAATACATGTAGAATGAAGCTTGTAACACCCGTATTTTTAAAACATCATTTAAATCATTTAAAATACATTTTTCCCAATATTTGACATGTTGTCCAAAATACCAATTAACAAAAACTTTAAAACCTTTATCAGAGTTTACAAAAATACGGAGTCACCAAGTATATCAAAACCATAGGCAAACTGGATCTACCTATGAGCTCCCGAGTTAAACATCTCTAGGCCACTTCTAGTGCAACCTTCTATCACTTCAACCTGTGCCTGAGTACATAGCCACAAAACAAACGTCGTACGTGAGACAAAATAGTCTCGTGAGATACATGGGTTTTAGACCCCAATAATAATAATCATTTCATAAGTATATAAACATATATATATATATATATATATATATATATATATATATATATATATACACATCAATACCGTCTAGTCACCCTATTGTGACCCTATCGATTTCTGCTCTCCTACAATCATATCTAACTATCGGGTTGCCTCCGAACTAGCTAGAAGCACAAACATATCTAGTTATTGGGTTGCCCCCGAACTAACTAGAAGCACATTAACTTATTAACTGGGGATCCCCCGCATTAATACGCTTCAACCAAAACTAGTATATAAACATATACATACTAGAAATGTACCGGGGATCCCCCGAATTGCTCAAGATAACGGCAAGAGGGAATCACCCAATCTACCGATACCTGCCTTACTCGCCGGACCTTCCTCCAGTTAGCAAGACTACTACCGTTGATGAGTCGATGTGAATCCACTCAACTGCACCTCACTCCACATCTCATGACCGGGGATCCCCCGCGTCATCACATCATCTCATTCTTAGTGTAACTCATCAGTTATTCCAAACAAAGCCTTCGGCTACCACATCATTCATCAAACAAGTTAGTTATCTAATAATAACTATATATAACTAGTTCAACATAGTATGAACGTGCCTTTATAGTCCCATGGACTCGATCATAAGCAACTCACATCTACTATGACCCTATGAGGCCTATACTTACTTACTCTCATAAAATACATTTCTTATTTATCGATATCATAATATTTTTATCTCTTCTTGACTATAATACATATTTATTACCAGTCAATTCATATTCGTTCCTCACTCTTATTAGTGATTCTTACCAAATAGGTACTCATTACTATAAAATCATTACCAATTGCTTTACTAATACATATTTATTAATAAAGACTCACTATCCGTTCATTTAATCAATAATCTTTATTATTATGGTTCATTAATAAGGATTTCATAATTACTTTAGTTTATCATATTTACTTCCAATATCATCAATCATACTAGACATATTCTAGTATCACAATATACCTATTTTCTTTTCTCTTCAGTCACTATCTTTATCAAACATTATTTAATAAAAACCCATAAAAATATCATAAGTATTTTCAAAAGCTCTTTGCTATGTACTCAGTTTAAAAGTCTCATGTACTCACCTTAGCAATAAAGTGCTCCAACCGTATTCTTTACTCCAATTTCCTTGCTTCACAATTCAATCAACTTCCAAGACTTCACCAAAAGCCTAATACAATTATCACAACATAATCAACATCACATACTACTACTAATGTGTCCATTTATCTCTAGATAACACTTACTAACACATTTCCCCCAATTATATTGATTTACCAAACCCTAGGTTTGACCAACCCTTAAGATTCTTACAAATCTTAATCGTACACTTGTTTCCTTTGTTAAAATACCATCTATTAAGTGTATACATCACTTATTTCACCATAACCCAAAACCCCAAGAACTAGGGTTTCAAACCCAAACATCAAAATACATAGATCTTAAGCTACAAAGATCAAAGAGTGAAGATATACCTTTAATCTTCAACTAGGAGTGAAATCTACCAAAGATTTGTGAAGAAATCGTCCAAGATCAGTCCTCAAGCTCAAAAATCGCCAAAGAGAGAAACTAGGGTTTGCATATGACATTTAATGAGCCAAACCCGAATTTAATGTTTTCGAAAGGAGTTCGCGTCGCGAACTATGCATGTCGCGAATTCTTCCCGATCGCTAGCCAGCCGTGAACTCGATCAACCAAAATGCCCAAACTCCCTGATTGATGTTCCCGATCGGGAACACTAAGTTCGCGCCGCGAACTCTCCAAGGCAGTAGGGCTGCACTTTTCGATCTAGGTCTCGACCCGGTTTCGTCCATAAATTCTTCATACGGTCTCCAAACGACACGAAACCAATTCCTACGTGTTTCAAACGATTTATCAATATTTATCATATTTCTCCATAATTTATTTAACACAAAAATTCGGGTCGTTACAAAGCTCACCTCAAGATCTACTCTAAAATGAGTTTAGAATTTTGATTGACCGAGAAATGAGGCTTAGATCTTTAAAAGACACCAAGAACAAAGCAAGAAGATGAAGAGGGTTTTTAGAGAGAAGTTAGAGAGAGAAAAAGCACATGCAATCTTGGTGTGTGTGTGTTGTATGTGTCGATGTGTAACATAGAGAAGAGAATGAGGTTTTGACACCTCCTTCAAACGTGGCACAAGGGGAAAAACAACAGGTGCACATTTCATTTAATAATAGTGTCGAAAGGGTATACGGTTCGCAATTAATTTATTTAAAATACCAAACGGACTCCATTTTTAAAAAAACGAATATATTTTCGGAATCATAATTCAAAAGAGCATCTAAAAATATAATAATCATATAATCATTTAGACATTTCAGAAATCAGATATTTTAATCTCTTAATTAAAATAACACAAAAAGGCCAAAACACTAAACAACTTATTTAACATTTAATCAAATAATCATTTAATAATACTTTAAGGCCAAAACTACTAGGCCGGGTTTCAGGATGTTACAAATCTACCCCCCTTAAAAGAATTCCGTCCCCGGAATCTCGCCATGCTCAAACTAAAGAGGTAACTGTTTATCATTTCCTAACACCCATGTACCATTAACTATCTTTCCTTTTAATGGGGTAAACACAATAGCAAATAGTTTCAGTTCATCACATAATTCATAATCATAAATGAGCAATTTTCTCCAATATCAAATAATATATGCGTAAGTAAGTAGTTTATCATAAACATACCCGTGATATAATCATTAGTGAAAGTAGCATCTTCCACTGTCATCTGAAACGCCCTACCCTCAGGTGGAGGTTGATTTTTCCTCTTCTGGGCTGTTGACGATAACGACCCGCCTGCTGACCCCGACCCGGAACCAGAACCCATCTTTCTTGAGGAAGGACAATCTCCAATTCTATGTCCTTCTTTTTGACAGTTCCAACACACGCTTCGAGGAAACCGACAGTCCTTTATTTCATGCCCCGACAACCCACAACGAACACATTTCATTGTTTGTGTCGTACAAGGACCAAAATGAGTAGATTTGCATTTGTTACACCATTGTGGTTTTCGACTTGAGTCACTATATGACTGTTCACGACTCTGATTTCCCTGTCTCAGATTCTCATTCCATTTTTGGTTCTGTTGAGGTCTAGAATGTTCAAATTTCGATTTATGTGTTACAATTCTTTCTTTGATCATCATTTCACGAGCCTTAATATCACTCTCAGCCAATTTGGCCAAAGTAAATGCTTGTGATAAAGTATTTGCATGCCTAACGGATCCCATGTATTCTGGTAATAATGCATCCACAAAATGTTGTAACTGAGATTGTTCATCCGGAACCCATTGTCTCACAAATCGAAGCTTTTCATTAAACTGTCTTATCAGATCATCCACCACAATACAATCATTCATTTTTAGTTCCATAAATTCCCGTTTGATTCTATTCATTTCAAAAGAGTTGCAATACTTTTCACACAGTTTTTCCTGAAATTGCTCCCATGTGATCATATCCCTCTAAGCATCTGTCAGATGTAGAGTCAAGGTATCCCACCATACCATTGCTTCGTCCTGTAACATCCTGGTTGCATACTTAACTCTTAGTTCCTTCTCACAATTACAAGCATCGAGTGCTCTTGACATTTCCCTTAACCAATTCAACGTAATATTTGGATCGGTATTGCCTTTGTATACCGGAGGCTTGCATTCAAGGAACTGTTTATATGTACATGGGAGTTTCATTCCGGTTTGAAATGGATAGCTCATATATAGGTATTGTGATATTCCTTGAAACGGGTTAGCATAGAAGTATTGTGGTTGAGATATCGAAGGAGCAGGCATGGAAGGCATCGACATAATAGGAACGGACATTGTGGGAGCTGATAGTGTAGGGTTCGTTTCGATAGGTGTGGACATCGTAGACATCTGTATTGTAGAAGGGATAGGTGTGGTAGTGGTTTGGTTTTGTCGTAGTTCATCGATAGTATTTTCAAGGTCACGCATTCTACTTTCCATTCTTAAGATGTATTCATCCTGATTTGTACTCATAAACCCTGGAGGTCCATCATGTTCAGGTTCTCCGGTCGGTGGGTGGTTACCATGTTCTGCCATTTCTGTAATCAAACACAACATCTCCCCAATTGGTTAGTTTAATCTGTTAGTACCCTACATACTAACCTCCAACATAACCACAATTCACATTAACTCTAATCCCCACTTACTTGGAATGTTTGACCAACTCGGGCCAAGATTTAGGAATGCTACACCTTACGGTGCACACATCGCCATACCAAGGCTCTGATACCAAATTGTAGCACCGCAAGATCGAGCCTTTTTTTTTTAATACAAAATACGGAAGCGTTAACGTCCATCCATACGATCATTACAACATCTATAAACACTAAATATATTTTAGTACAAAACGACTAAGTAGGTTTTTAAACCAACGGTGTTACTTAATTACACGTGGCTCGACCCGTTTACAAAAGAAGAGTACAGTCAAACTTCCCAAAAACTCGACTCATATAATTCCAAGCCTACCAACCTGAAAAGAGTCAACGAGAGAGGGATTAGCAGAGAGCTAAGTGAGTGAAAGCATAACACAATAAATTGTATATTCACAATAGTCACAATGCAACAAATATATCTCACTTATAAGAGGACCGACTAACCCCTAATCAGCTCCTAACACACTAGGCTGACCCTCACTCAGCCCCTAACACACCAGGCTGACCCTCACTCAACCCCTAACACACCAGGCTGACCCTCACTCACCCCTCACACACCAGGCTGACCCTCGCTCATAATTATGTACACATATCGATCAATTAACACACAAATATCAGACAACAGAATCATGCATTTTAACTTTTACCAAATACCACAATACCACACTTAAATGTGCAACCTAACCATTGCAATTTACACAATACAAAGGTTATAAATCCACTCACCTTTGCACCGCAAGATTGTCCTGACTTAGTTGTCTAATGTCACTAAGTCTTCTCCTTTCCTGTACATCAAATAAAGTACCGATTAGTATTTAATCATACCACAATTAATTTTATCAACCACAAAAGCATGTTAGAAGATTTGCGCATAAATCAGCACTAACGGAAATCAACACTAACGGAGTCAGTACTCACTGATCAGCGTTAACTAACCAGCATTAACGTATCAGCACTAACAGAAATCAGCACTAACGGGATCAGCACTAACTGATCAGCATTAACGGGATCAGCACTAACTGATCAGCACTAACTGATCATCACTAACTGATCAGCACTAACGGGATCAGCACTAACGGGATCAGCACTAACTGATCAGCACTAACGGAGTCAGCACTAACTGATTAACGTTAACTAACCAGCATTAACGTATCAGCATTAACGGAAATCAGCACTAACGGAATCAGCACTAACTGATCAGCATTAACGGGATCATCACTAACTGATCAGCACTAACTGATCATCACTAACTGATCAGCACTAACGGGATCAGCACTAACTGATCAGCATTAACGGGATCAGCACTAACTGATCAGCACTAACTGCTCATCACTAACGGATCAGCACTAACGGGATCAACACTAACTGATCAGCACTAACTGATCAGCACTAACGGGATCAAAAACCAAGTTAAATCCAGATTTGACCAAGATCAAAAGATCATGAGTTTACTAGTTTTACACAAAAACTTTATTTTCCCAAACACTACAATATTCTCATAACACTTTCACATAATCACCATATCTAGCAAGTCATAGTTAGTTAACCATTTCAACAAGTTCATAACTTCCATAACCAAGTATTTTACCCAAAAATCATTAGTTCATCTTTTGACCCAAACATCCAAACACTAACTAGTTCATTACCCAAAACCCACCACAACTTGATTTTTAACTTAAACAACTTACCAAACATGTTATCTTAACATAGTAAGCAACAACAATCATCAAAACATCAAGAAATATAAGGTTTGGTAAAACTCATCTTCTCCAACCTCCATTAATAGAGCTTGAAGGTGAGTTTCACCAACACTTGGTTTCTTCCCCCAAATAACCACACAATACATGTAAAAACTTGAATAAACATGTAATCTAACATCTAATAAAAGATTCACCTACAAAACATCAAGAATCATAAACCCTAGTTTAACCAACTTGCACAAAATCCATAACAAATACATGTAGAATGAAGCTCACCTCAAGATCTACTCCAAAATGAGTTTAGAATTTTGATTGACCGAGAAACGAGGCTTAGATCTTTAAAAGAAACCAAGAACAAAGAAAGAAGATGAAGAGGGTTTTTAGAGAGAAGTTAGAGAGAGAAAAGACACATGCAATCTTGTTGTGTGTGTTGTATGTGTCGATGTGTAACATAGAGAAGAGAATGAGGTTTTCACACCTCCTTCAAACGTGGCACAAGGGGAAAAACAACAGGTGCACATTTCATTTAATAATAGTGTCGAAAGGGTATCTAGTTCGCAATTAATTTATTTAAAATACCAAACGGACTCCATTTTTAAAAAAACGAATATATTTTCGGAATCATAATTCAAAAGAGCATCTAAAAATATAAAAATCATATAATCATTTAGACATATCAGAAATCAGATATTTTAATCTCTTAATTAAAATAACACAAAAGGGCCAAAACACTAAACAACTTATCTAACATTTAATCAAATAATCATTTAATAATACTTTAAGGCCAAAATTACTAGGCCGGGTTTCAGGATGTTACAGCCATCACCAACGATACGAAATAAAATGAGTTAAAAAATCCCAAAATAAAAATATAAAAAAGTTATAAAATGATAACGAAACCTTTAAAGATTATCATTAATATGTTAAGATATATATGTATCAAGTTTTATACGTCAAGCATTAAAGTAATAAACAATTCGTGAATTTTAAGAATTACGCATCGATTAATGAAAACATAAAGGGTGATTTTTTTAAGGGTTTTGCTAATGACAGCCCTTAGGGCTGTCACTAACATGCATAAAAAGCTTGTACATTGATTAAAAAAGTAATATTCCTAAAATTCAGGGGGTTGTCTTTTGTTATTTTGCCTTCTTAAGGGTTGTCATTAGCATTTTTTTTTTTTTTTAATATAAACCAAATGAAACCAAAGTTACCTAAGAAAAGTCTTGTATTTTTAATTCTTCCCAAAATATACCATGCGACGAATATCCTCATGCTACTCCACTCTTACGCCGCCACGTGCCCGAGTTAGTACTGCTCAACCTAGTTGCTACTCCTCGACGTCCTCATTAGTACTGCTCAACCTTGTTAATACTATTGCTCTCAACATTGTTACTCCTGCTTTCAACCTTGTTACTATTGTTCGTTAGTACTGCTCAGCACTTAGTGATGCTCTAGTTAGTGATGCTCAAAGTTAGTGCTGTTCTATGGAGTCGCACATAGCATTTTGGGAATATTGAAGTCTATCAGTCTTAGATGAGAATTGAACCAGTCGCACGATCTAAATTAATAATTATTTCAAACATAAATTTGTTTAAACATGTATTAATTTTCTAAATACATCTAAAAAACAGTTATTAACAAAACTTAATAAAATTATCTAAATATAGTAGTGTAGAGCAATTCAACAAACCTCTTAAATACAATGGGGCAGTGACCATCAAACTACACATGCATATCCATGTGGTACATTCGTTCAAGTGTCTTTACATCTAGAAAGCGGTTTGGTAGGTCTATCGGCCGGACGCCATTTAACCACGTCAATCGCATTTTACCACTTTCCATATCACTCTCTTTTTGTGAAACCAACCCACTCTTTTTAATAAATTATTTTAACCACATCGATGCCTTCAACTACCTTTTATTATTTGTCTGGATATTTATTTATTTTTTAATATTGATAATAATTTGTATACATAGAGTACGTAACTTTGTTTTTCTAAAATAGGTTTTGTCAAGATAATCGTTTATAAAAATAGTTAATAAACGTATAATTGAAGTTTTTGAGTTTTGTTTCACCATAAACAAAAAGAGACAATGTTTCATGATTATTCAAATATTATTCAAATAATTCTAATTAATTGTCGTCAAAATTTAACGAATACGAAATGCCTTAACACATGTTGATGACGTTTAATTCGAATTGTCAATAACGTTAGACACTTCCACAAATCATGTTATATCAACTTAATCCAGTTAATTTATGAATAGTTTATAAATTGTGTTTCTGTTGTTCAGAAAAATTTAAATAAATAACATATATAGAGTTTTGGAATATATAATTATTACATTTGAGAGGTAAGTATCCGTACAACTAATTTTGATGCAATAAAAGCTAAAACGTTAAATAAATTACATATTCAACATACCCTCTAGAGTCTAGAATTCCTATATAAACACAATCAATGCTTTATAATTTACTCTTTGATGCACACATTCATCTGTGTACAAATAACAACTTTAATTATTTCTCCTATTTTAAATAGTCAAATGTCTATTTTCCGTTTGTAATGTAAACACTTTTAATAATGTGATTTTTAGAAAATTTGGTATTTAAGTATTTAGAAAGATGATAAATTATTATAGAAGTGATTTTTTTAAATGGATTATTTATTTTGAGAAGGTGGAAAAATATCTTTGGTTCTAAAAATATACAAGTGGACACCCTTTGGCCTTTCTTTGAGCTTTTGTACGTAGTTTCTACCAGAATTATTATGAAAATAAATGTTGCGGCGAACGATACCAAACCAAACATTTCTTGTGATGAATATAAGCACAACAAACAAGCCCACGGTGGTGAACTTAGCTATTTATGTATGTAGGAAAAACATTAGCTTTTCAAATTTCACGAACTACAATTATCAAGTCTAACTAATAAATACGATTTCAAAATTAATAGAAGTAGTTTATAAAAATCTTGTATCAACTATGTAACTTTATTTAGGGGTGTTTGATATTACGATTTGGAAAAGATTATTTGATTATTGTTTTTGAAAATGCAAATAATCTAAATTAAGGATTTGACAAAAGTTTGAAAAAATCATTTATTTGCATTTAGAGGCATCTAAAACATAGTTTTAGAAAAACAATTATAAATAACAGCGTTTGAGATGTGCTTATTGTATTTTGAAAGCTGATAAATATTTAACCTATTAGCTAAACAATTATACTAAATTATTGGATTATATGATTAGAGCTGCGTTCAAGGAGGTCCATTATTTTCACGAAGTCCCGAGGAACAAATCTTAACCATTAATCAATAAGATCTAGTAGTCAAGATTAATCACATATTATACATTGAGGGGTATTTTGGTCATTTAAAAAAAACAAACTTTTTTTATTTTAGAATTTTTTTATTTTCTTTTATTATTTTTTTTAAAAAAATTTAATAATTATTCATTAATAACAAATAATGTGATTGCATATTGAATCACATGTGATTGTATACTGAATCACATGTGATTGTGCACTGTATCACATGTGATTGAACTAAAATATCAAATGTGGTTAAATAGAAAATCACATGTGATTTTACACAAAAATCACATGTGATTAGGTATTACACGTAATTATCAAATAAATATTATTTTTTAATTAAAAAATAAAATAAATCAAAATTTTTTTAAGTGCCAAATGACCAAAATACTCATTTATTATAAAATATGTGATTAATCTTGATCATTAAATTTTATTGATCAGTTATTGAGATTTGTTTATTGAGACTTTATAGAAATGATGGAAGTCCTTAAACGTTTCTCTATATGATTATTGTGATTTGAAATATCATAATCAAACTCAAATACTGTTATTTATAATTATGTTTTGTTACTGATTATTATCTGATTATCAATTTTCATAACGTATAATTTATTTTTAATACCTTATTAGTTGAATATATGGTACGTCTTATGTTTTGGAAAAGAGAATCATTGTTGTAAAACATGTCTATTCCCTTGAGAAAAAGCTATCATAATACGGAGTGTTATTTACATTACCAACATAACTAAATATAGATTAAGATCACGAGTCTTACCAAACGTGACACAAATTCATAAAAGATGACGTAACAAAATGTTAACTATGTCATTTTACTTTATTTATATATAAAAATTCAATTCCTTAGAAGGGTAGTTAATAAATGAAAGTGGTAGGTTGGTATTCATGAATAAAGGCAAATACATAAGAGATATAAAGAGTGCCCAAATCACACAAAAAAACTAGAAAGCGAAAAAAGATACGATGGAGTTTGAGAGAGTTCAAGAAATAGCCTCACTCTCAAACCTAAAAGGCACAATACCAAATGAGTACATAAGATCGGAAAACGAGCAACCAGCAATCACCACCATTCATGGTGTAGTGCTGGAGGTTCCCGTAATCGATCTTAGCCACCACGATCACCAATCTTTGGTGGCTTTAATATCTGAAGCCAGCAAAGATTGGGGGATATTTCAAGTGGTAAACCATGGGATACCCGGTGAACTTATAAGCAAGTTACAAAAAGTAGGAAGAGAGTTCTTTGAGTTACCACAAGAAGAAAAAGAAGTGATTGCTAAACCAGTTGGGTATCAAGGCGTGGAAGGGTATGGAACAAAGCTTCAAAAGGAGGTTGAAGGGAAGAAAGGATGGGTGGATCATTTGTTTCATAGAGTTTGGCCACCTTCTGTTATCAATTATCAATTTTGGCCAAAGAACCCTCCTTCTTACAGGTTCATATTCTTAACTCTATTTAGTTCCTTTTAAATTTCATACATATTTCTTAATGACAAATAGATAACAATACATATATATATATATATATATATATATATATATATATATATATATATATATATATATATATGTTATAGAGAGAGAGTGAAGGGCTAGTTACAGAACCCATTTTAGGCTACAGAACTCGCAGAACTCAATCTAAACCAATGAATTTCAAAATGAAATAATCATGGAAGATACATGAAGTGATTTAACGAGGGACCCCCATGCATATATATATATATATATATATATATATATATATATATATATATATATATATATATATATATATATATATGTATATATATATATATATATATATATATATATATATATATATATTAATTTACTAAAAATTTGACGAATTTCATGTAAATGATACGATTTTGAAAATAATAAAAGAAATTACCTTTAAGTATGTAACTTTTAATAAAGAGTATAAAATGCTATATAATGAAGTTTTTTTTTTTTTTTTTGTTGTCAAATTTGCCTTGTTAACACTTAACAATGTTTAAAAGAGAACATTGTGAGTAATTACTTTCAAGGTTTTGTTGGACTGTCATTAAGAGGCGCTTGTATCCATGTAACGTAGTATTTTTATTAAGGGTGGTTGATTAATAAAATACATGGACGCTTATTGATTATTATACAAATTTTTTATACGTGTTTTAACGTCTTATTGATAGCGGGCTGTCATTATCATTTTCCTTACTTTTAATCATCTAACTTAAATTATAAAAGTATATAGAAATTAAAAGAAAGAAAAAACTAAACGATGTTGCACATAGCAATCCCAACCACCTTATCAGATGAAATAAAAATATTTAACTTTTTATGGACAATAATTAGACACACACTTAGAAACTACATGGTCCATTTGACATTCCCCGGTACTACCTCCGTTATACATTTGTTTCAAGTGACATTTTAAAAACTTATTTTGTATGTTATTAAAAACAGAATTTATCCAACATTAAATATGCATTTTAATATATTAATTTATTTATTTTTGCTTTTAAATATTTTAAATATCATTTTATTTAAAAAGATTGTGACTTATTATTCACTAACTATTCACTTTAATTTATTATAATTTATACTTTAATCTTTTATAAAAAACCGTAAAATATTAAATGTATCACACATTATGATACGGAGATAATATACATTTGTAGTTAACCGTATAAATGAGAAGTAAAATAACTATTAACAAATATAAACATATAAATAAAATATTAATTGTAGGCATAAAGAACAATGCTCTAATTAAATCTTTTTGTTATTTATTGTTAGTGGATGACCCCATTGGGTCCATTATGATCTGTGTCATTCTCATTGTATCTTCTTTTTCTATATATACACGCACTTGTAATTACATGTTGCGCGGTTTTTGCTATTTAGTTGGATTAAAACAATACTTATATACCCTTACTCTTCCTTAATTAACCATATTGATTCAACATCATTTTTTAAACTTTTTGGAATTTTAATTATATCGCAAAGAAAAAAGTACTTCACATCGATTATAGCCTAGATTTTGTAACTAATTAATGTTTAATTATCGTTCAGGGAGACAAACGAGCAATACACACAAAGCTTAATAGGTGTAGCGAACGAATTACTTGGGTTGTTATCGAAAGGGGTTGGACTAGAAGAGAATGAATTTAAAGAAAGATTAGGTGGTGATGAGTTGATTTACATGTTGAAAATAAACTACTACCCACCATGCCCATGCCCTGATCTTGCTCTTGGAGTTGTACCTCATACCGATATGTCTTCGATCACTATACTTGTCCCAAATGAAGTCCAAGGTCTTCAAGTGTTTAGAGATGACCATTGGTATGATGTTGCTTACATTCCTAATGCTCTCATTGTTCACATCGGCGACCAGATTGAGGTAAATCCATCTTTGCTATACTTTTTCGTAATAATAATTGTTTAAAAACGCACATAATTACTGGATTCACATTTTTTTTCTACAACAGTACAACTACCAACAAGCAATATTGGTGGTAGTTGTGGTAATAAGCTGAAAGAATATTTCCATTTACTAACATTAAGTTTTTTCCGCAAGAAAATTAGAAAAGTGTCACTGGGTTTCCAAAATATTTCATCGATTAAAAAAACTTCACTAGTAAATACAGAATTTAACAATTTATACTTCCTCCATATCACATTATTTGACCTCCATATCACATTAAGTGACACACTTTAAGTGAAATTTCCAAAATAAATGATAAACTTTAGTGATTTACTTCATTTGGTAAAAGACGTGGGACCACACCTACTAAAATGCATATTTATAAAATTTTGCTTTAAAATGCATAAAAGTAAAAGTGTACTACTTATTACGAAGTACGGAGTATATAAATACGAATGAAGTATATTTTATGACTCAGAAATGTAAGTTTCTTTTTTCTTCCGCAAATCACTTTGCCAGTGTAGGTTTAAAAGGTATAATGGCAAAGTTCATTCTAACTTATTATCTTTACATACAACTGTCCAACTAAAAGTGTTCCTACCTACCTACTTTTAGGTGACATATTTTGAAATAGGTGGCGATAAATATACCACAATTTTTAATGGATACACAACAGCTATTGCTTTAGGTAGTTGCACAGTTAGCTGTAAAACTTGTACGCTGTGGTGTGGACATTAAAAATTACGGTGCAAAAATAAATTTTTTTTTTTGAAATTGGCACTTAAACAAAGATCTTTTAGTTGTTTAAGTGACACTTTGTCTTATTTGTGTCACCAAGTAACATAACAATACACACAAAGGTCAATGAAGAGCTGGTTTTTGCTAAAAGTTTAGTGACATTTTTTCTCCAAGTGTAGTGGCTATTTTTTGCCAGTCACATAATGTGCGTCACTAAATGAAATCATGGTTGCAGCGCACTATTTTCACATAGAGATGATATTGATTTATAGTAAATTTTCTACTTGTTTAAATCAAAATATTAGCAAAGAAAATGTGTGGATTGCACGTGTCAATTATTTTATGGGTATGAGTCTAGGATAAGTTTTAGCCGTAAAAGCAATACAATTAATGTAAATTAACGTCATGTGTTTTTGGCAGATATTGAGCAATGGAAAATATAAGAGTGTGTATCATAGAACAACGGTGAACAAGGAGAAAACAAGAATGTCTTGGCCCATGTTTTTGGAGCCACCACCAGAGTTTGAGGTTGGACCAATTCCAAAGCTCATCGATCAAGATAATCCACCAAAATACAAGACCAAGAAGTACAAAGACTATGTCTATTGCAAGCTAAACAAGCTTCCTCAATGAAGAATTAATATCATCCCAATTAATATATAGATAAATAAAACATACGTATATACATACTTATATGTATGTGCGTGTGTGAGCACGTTTATTTGTTGATTTACTTTAATGTTTTGGTTTGTATGTTACATTAAACTTTTATCAATTTTAGTTCCAAGTTATTTAAGCATCAACAAGCAAGGCGCGTCATCCACCCCATTTTGTTGTTTAAGTCATCTCAATCACTCAAAATTAAGAATAATATGGTAGGTCATTTTGTTGTTTAAGTCATCCGCCCCATTTTGTTGTTTAAGTCATGTTGAATTATATTACCTCCATATCCAAATAAATGACACATTTTAGGTTTTATAATTTTTTAAAATAAAAGATTAAAAAGGTAAGCTAAGATAGATTAAAGTGGATAACTAATATAAAACGAGTTTTACTCCTTTTAAATAAAGTGATTTTAATAATATTTAAAGTAAAATAAGGGTAAAAAGATAAGCCCATAACCAAAACTGCAACTATAAATGCATTTCCAATCTGGATATAGACTTCTCGTGGTTCGATAAACATCGATAAAAATGATCAATAACGTATGTGAGGGTAAGTCTCAGCCAATTGTACTATATGCATATGCAGAGCCTAATCGCAACTAGCTAATGATAAATGTATGTAAGCATATACCCACTTTCATGCACTACATATAAACCTAGTCCGAGATAAGGATTCGTTGTCAATTTTTCAAAAATAGTTTCATCACAGATAATCGTAAATAGTAAATAGTTTATGTGTTTTTTTACCCCAATAGTAAAATATTTAAAATGTAGTAAAAGAGAAGTTGTGCACTCATGGTCACAATAAGATTTATTAAATACGCATTGATAAATAACGTGAACATTTATAAAAACGATTGATATGTTTTTCACCCAAAATTGTAAACACAGTAGAAATACAGTAAAATGGGGCATGTGAACTCACATGATGCAATGCTAGCAAAACGTAGAAATAATGAGCAGTTTCCAACCACAATAATTTTAGCGTCCTAAACGCATAGAAAATAAATAATAAGTAACGGTCTCAATGACTCGTCTGTGCTAAATGATGCAAAATGATTCTCTAAGCAACTAGACGCGTGCAATATGTTGGTGACATTGTGGAACGTTGTGTATCGTTAAATACATGTGTTTATAATTGATATGTATAAGTATTGACGAACGAGGTACTATTTGATCGAAAGTAAATGATTAGTTATACACAATCGGTAGTTATTAAAAGTTAAATAATTATCAATAAATTAATCATTAGTTATTAATTAATTAACGAGATTTAATGAAAAATTACATGACTTTAATGATTAAATAATCATTATATAGTTAAGCGTAAATAAATAATAAAATATTAAAATGTTTATTTATAATAAATTAATTAATAAATGATCAAATCTTTATTTATAAGAATCTGATTTATTTTTATTTACGGGCTTGCACTCAAATTAGCCTGCTGGCCCAGCAAGTCAGTGGACTGGGCCGAACACAGAAGCTGGGTCACGAATGCTGGGCTGAGAATTAAATAGTAGGCCGAAATAAACTGGCCTCATTTTGTTGTCATTGGGCCTAATTAATCGAAAATGGTCACTGACCCGTGACACCACCGACGGAGGAAAAGGGAAGAAAGGAACACCAGCGACGGGAACGCCGACGATGAGGAGGTACGGAGACTGAAATCATGCCGGAATCCTTCACCGGAGTACTCACACACACGGAAACACAACACCCAAAACACAAAATACACATACTCATACACACACACACACACACATGTGTGTGTGTGTCTCGGTGTTCGGAGGAAAAAGAGAAAACAACGAGCAGAAAGCTTTCGAGACTTAATTAACTGTTGGAAATCAAGCCTCACAAGATTTCACAGATTCAAGACGATAGGCTAATTTGATATTTTTGGTGACTATTTTCTTTCATTATTATTGACTTTAAACAAGAAAGAAAGAGATAATTTCATGTCCTTGTAAACTTCCAATATTACGTATATATCCTTGCAAACTTCATTATTACATATATATCCTTCCAAAACCTCAAAATTCTCATATATATCATTTTACCTAATTTAATAATATTTAAATCTTTTAGATTTAAAAAATACATAAATTTAGATATTTACCCTTGATGAAAAAAATATAGTTGTCAAGCTTGGCAAAAAAATACCCTTGATGAAAGAAAAAACCATTGATATTTAAAAGATATTTAGGGCATTTTACCTTTAATTTATATTAAGATTTATGTTTTATAAATTTTAAATAATTTAAATATTATTAGATTGAGTAAAAGGATATATACGAGAATTTTAAACTTTTTGAAGGATATATACATAATAATGAAATTTGAAAGGATATATACATAACTAAACATTTACAATGAATAAACCTCATCTAGCTGAATGCTAGAAATAAGGGACACTCCCACTAACAAAGTAATCTACAACTAACCAAATAACCCCTACGTGTGAATAATGTGTGATGCCTTTGATTCGGTCAAACACAGGCTACACCAATACACTAATAATCTAATTAATTAGGGAAAATAAACCAACATCAACTTACAACCAATTAGATGACTAAAAATATCGATAAGTATTGTGATTCAAACCCGATTAACCCAACATTAACGTATCATACATGCATGATCTATTCACGTAAAAGAAATCAATAAGGGTTCAATTCGAGGGTTATACCTAGTAATATAGAGTGACGATGATCGTCGGGGTTCTGCGGTGCGTCAGTTGTTCACTGAGCTTGCCGGAACCTTGCTGTAAATCGCCGGAGGTATTATGTTGGGCTCGCCGGAGATGGAGAGGACGAAAATGATAGTTCCTGGTTTGTACGTAGAAGAGAGGGAGGCCGGATCGAGTTGAGGTTGTCGCCGGAAAAAAGAAGGGAAAAGTGATGGAAGATGTCGGCAGCTTTTAAAGAAAGATAATTTCTTTTGGTTATGATGATAGATGTAGGCTTTAAAATAAAAGATTCCAGAAAGGGGGTTACGGTTTGACCGAGTGGGAAGGGGTAGCTCGGTAGTTGGGCACGTGGGGGTAGGGTTGGATAAGGTGGGTTTTTAATTGTTATTTTTTTTATGTCGTTTGGCATTTCATACCGTTACATTTGCATGGTAATTATTTCAACCGGGTTTTATTTGATTTTTGACTGCAATTATTACCTAACTTAAGTTATAAGTTTGAGGAGTTGTGTTCTAGGTATTATAAGGTTTTGTATAGTCTTAAGTGACAAATTATAGCCATTTGATCAAAATGTTCAAGATCAAAACCTTTAACCACTGTCACCTACAGCCACCATCGGCCGCCGCCAACCACCGCCGATCGACGTCGTTCGCCGCCGGTGGCCGGCGGCGGCGGCGGCGGTGGCTGACAGTGAAGGTGCTGGTGGTGGTGGTGAAACACATGTGTTTCAAGTCACGAAACACATGTGTTTCAAGTCACTTCAAACACATGTGTTTCAAGTCACGAAATACATGTGTTTTACTAAAAACATGAGTTTCTAAAACACAGGGGGCATGCGAACTACGAAGCACATGTGTTTCAAAAGATGAAACACATGTGTTTCAAACACATTTGTTTTAAGTCACGACCACCACCGCCGGTCACCACCACCGGTCACCAGCGCCGGCCGCCGCCCGCCGCCGCCGAAGGTGGGTGGGATATCGATGTATTGAAGCATATGTGTTTGTAGTGGTGGTGGTGGTGGTTTAAATCATGAGCTTAACCTTTGACTTTTTCTTGATCCAATGACTATTATTGTCCCTTGGGACTAGATAAAATTGATGAACCACCTTGAATAAACCACTAAGTTTGAGTATTTATTTTATGGGTTTTGCTAACCATTGCCTTTAGGGTAATGGTTAAGAGCAATTAAGATAGTTTATGTACATGTATTTATGCATAACCACTACTAGGTGCTTAGTGAAATGTAGGGGTGGTTTTTTATGTAATTAATGTATATAATTTTTAAACACTGATTTTTTTTAACCATTGCATTAAGGACACTTGTTATTTGTTAACATTTCCCTTAAAAATCAGTGGGTTTTTCACAAGTATTAAATATCGTTTGTTGTTTACTTAATTGTACAAAAGGTTTCGTAAATTGATTTCTGTACCAGTTTATCTAGTTTAGCTAGTATATGATTGTAAATTATAATATATTAATATTCTTGGGTTCGGTTTAAGTTTACGTTGAATCACCAACTCGCTAAATTACAGTTATAACTGTACAAAATGTAGACAACTGATGACCGCATAATTAACGATGTGTGTTAACAACACAAAATGTATGCATGGTTCCTCATATATAAAATGATATACTAACTTTTCGATATAGCCTTAAGGGGAGCTCTTTAGTCTTTCTCATAAAAAGATATCTTTGAATCTATGTTTTATTTTATTAATATAAAGTTACATCATATATAAAATGATATATATTTATTTAAAGTTATGTATCAAAAATATATCCTGTAAATAAAATTTCTTGAAACGCATATTATGTTTTCTCAATTTAAAATTACCCGCGGCATCGCGCATGTAAAATTCTACTCAGTTAAATATGTTTCCTTTTCATTTTATTTTACTTTTCTTTTGAGATGAAACAAAGCCCACATAAAGTTATCCGCAATTAAGTAGGACTATATATATATATGCTCAAGTCACTTCTGTTAGTAGGGTTCTGATCTGCAGATATACACAAATGCGAAGACCCTTTTCACTAATCGAATGCAAAATGATAAAAGTAGCATCTCCATCCCTGTGAACTCAATGATCAGTGTTGACTTTTCTTGACCGAAAAGTAAACCAAAAGTTATATATCGGACCAAACGAACCCATCAAACTTGTAGTTCAGTTTTGATATCTTTGTGCATTGTTCTAAGAACTAAAGAGACTTGTTCCACTTGCTCTTTGGTAGAACAAGCCGAAAGAAGGACTCTTGCAGTACCTCCATCAGGATAACACCCATCATTAATCATTTCCTCAAATATTTCCAAACATCTCGTGTACTGTTTCTTTCTAGAATAAGCTCCAAGACGAGAAGTCCACGTCACCACATCCCTCTGCAATTTCTTGTTCGGAAGCTTCCGGAACACTTCTTCCATTTGTTCAAAATATCCCGCACGCCCATACATATTGATCAATATGTTGTATGTGCTGATATCGGGTACAAACGGTCTACTTTCCATAACTTGTAAAACTTCTTCCATTTTTTTGAAATGACCGGTTCGCCCATACACGTTAAGCATAGTGTTGAGCACAAATGTGTCTGGTTCGAGCCCCGATTTGTGCATTTTGGTCACTATTTCTTCACATTTTGAGATGTTGCCGACTTTGGAGTAGGCTGATAGAAGCACCATGTGGGATTTCATTGTTGGCTCGATTCCTAGTCGCTTCATTTCCTCAAATACTAATCGCGCATCTAAAGAAAAAACAAATTTGAAAAGTAAGACTAGATATATAACTATAAAAAACCAAGATGTTGTAGCATTCTATCATAAAATAGAAGAATACGTTAGGCGGGGTATTCTAATTTAATAATTACAATATTTTATGCTCTATTTTGTTAATTACAAGTTTTTAGCTGTCCTATTTTAGTAATTAAAGTTTTTTTCCGCCCCTATCCAGAAATTAAAAGTAGTTTTTTTTTACCCTTTGTGGTCATTAATTTTTAGTTTTGCCACACTATATTAATTTACCATCATGAAGACCAGATCTTCCATATGCATCAACCATAATATTAAATGATGCTCGATCCGGTTCACAACCCATATGCTGCATAAGTGAAAAGATTTCTGCAGCACCATAAGGAAAACCTGCTCGACTGTTAAAAAAAATCTAAAATAAATTTAGTTTTAAGTATATAATCATTTCAGGGATTTATTAGTAAATGATATTAGAAATGACCTGTATGCTTCCATGAGTGCATTGTAAGCATAAACATCGGGCTCAATTCCAGCTTCTTGTAACTGCTCAAATATCTCTTCTGCTTTTTCACATAAACCTTCTCGAGCAAATGCATTTATCAAAGCAGTGTAAGTACAAATATTAGGTTTACACTTTTGACTTCTCATTTCGTTGAACACTTTCAAAGCCATATATGAACGATTTGCCTGCATAAAACCTAAAAAATATAAATAATCTAAACCGTATTTACAACAAAAGTAATATTGTTATTACCTTTCCATATAAATTGATTAACATTGTGTATGTATCTGTAGATGGTTGACAACTATTTCTCTTCATCCTTTGAAAAATATCTACAGCTTTTTGTGAATTTCTACCTTTAATGAGCCCATCAATGTAAGCATTATACACCACTGCACCTGCAATTCAAAGTCAAAGTCAAAGTCAAAGTCAAAGGGGTTAAAACTTAATACATACCTGGTGAAAGACCGTATTTCCTCATTTCCATAAAGACAGCTTCAGCTTTTTCTAATAATCCACATTTACAATAAGCCCTTATAAGAAGCGCGTAAGTATCCTCAGTAGGAATACACCTAGCTTCTAGAAGGTTTAAATAAGTAGATTCTGCTTTTTCATGTAACAATTTCTGCCCAAAAGCATCAATAAGTAAATTGTAGCAAATGATATCTGGCTGGAAGCTACTCCTGTACAATATCCATTCACACATCTGTAAATCAAACCAACATGATTAATTATAATATAAACATATATTATTGTTAAACATATTAATTATATATATATATATATATTGATCTTCTTACTGATATGATAGGATCCCATTTTTTATTGAGGCGAAGTTGAACCGCAACACTGATGATGTCATCCCATGTAGTGTGTGTGGGTGGAAGACTATTAAGAGCATTATACACCCTATTTACATCTATTTCTTTTTTCATGAAGTTCAAAATTTGTTGAGCATCAGAGCTCAAAACAGGGAATATTCCGTCTACAAACCCTGATCCGTATTTCCATCCCTGTCCCCTTAACGAACCACCTATTAAAATCATGAAAATAATTATATAAAAAATATTGCTTATACGGTTTATTGATTCATGTCGACACTATATCATGTAGAGATAAGGATTTTAGTATTATTTCTTTGAACCATGAAGTGAAATGTGGACTATTTGTTTAGAACAAGAGATAGTTTCTAAAACGTATATTTTTTTGTACGTACCCCTTTTTCTTGAAACTTTTTTATGATTAAATCTTCCTAATTTTCCTTGTTCGTCTATGTAAAGACTGTCACGCTTGAATTTCTTATTAGGCTGAGCATCAGAATTTGTGGCTGTCCAACTGTAATTGCACTTGCAGTTTGTTGGGTAGATAAGGAAGGAATTTACTGCAAGTTTGATTGTCAACCTACAAATAGAAAGTTCATTCCATGGTAAGAAAGATTTGGATATCATATTCCTAACATTTGATTAATTTATGTAAAAAGGAAAATTAAACAGTCCAGTCATAACAATTGGCACAAAATAGCGACAAAAACAGTCGAGGAAGCTCTTTGTTTTTCAAATGCCGCATACAAAACTTCTATAACAACAAATCCAAATTGGCAACCTAAATTTACCAATCGTTAATTTTTAAACATATGTACTCAATTAGCATTGTATTTCAATTGTAATTTGTTCAATAAATCCCAATTTTCCTAGCCAATTTTTATCTGTCTTGTAAAAATTGACAAATTGGAAACGATAATACGCATGTCATAAATCCAACTTCAATTACGATTTGTTCAATTAATCCCTATTTCCCTAATCAGTAAAATCAGAAAATAAAATCAGAAAATGTCGCTAACCAGTAAGCGTGGTTTATTACAGAGAATTAAGAGAATGGGAAGACTTACATCAAGTAATCTCTGTGTTCGTTGTTGATGTAGAAACAGAGAGATAACAGCGAGCGATTCACTATGAAAATGAACAATAAAATATCTGGAGAAGCAAACAAATTCATATCTTGTTGGTTGTGTAAACGGTCACTGGTTTGTGGTTCAAGCGCTCAAATTTTAGATAGACCCGGGAGAAATAACGTTTATATAACATCGTTATAAACCGGACAACAAGAAACCGACCCGGAAAAATGAAAACAGTCAAATTTAGTCCCTAAAGTTTGTTATTTTTAACAGAAAATTTGAGATGCACTTCAATATTTTGCATTGTGACAACATTTTTCACATCATCATCATGAAATAGGCCCGCACAACTGACCCGTCTATTTTGACCCGTTTGTAAGAGCTCTAACTTCTTGAGACATAATAAAAATACCGAGTCTTAAACATAAAAGCAATGCAACTTGAACAACAAACTATTTGTAAGATAAGGTACAACAACAAATTAAACAATTTTAATAGCCTAATCGATTAATCAAACAACTATAAATTTCTTTCAGACTTAATAACTCAAGTACAATGACAACGTAGTGGAATGGATACATTAGGTGGTTTTCTCTTCCCCCTAATTATAGCTTCTTTAATCACGGGTAACTTTTGGTGAACCTTACGCCATATAAGGTTAACTGCACCACCAACTGGAATCGGGCCAATACCACCCGGATACCCATTATCAAATTCAAAAACGGGCTGAACCCGGCCCATGTTCTCCCTAAACCTACTTTTCTGTAAACGGGTATAGCTTTTGAGATGATTTATGAGCCAATTTGGTTGTAATGCTTCACTCACAGATACAAAAATGGAAAATTCTGTGTAGTCGATGATGCCTTCAAATGGCAGCTCGATGTTGTCACTGATAATAACGGGTATACAAAGGCTTTGAATTGCATCAAAAAGCCGACATGAAGTTGGCGTATCGCCAGCTGGATGTAAACAGAATTCTGAATTTCTCATTCCTTTTATTGATTGTTCTTTTCCTGTTGCGTTTGGGAACCCTTCTTCCATTACAACTCCAGGCTCGTTGACCAATAAATCCCATAATTTTTCTCTCACCAAACCGCCCTACGAAAAGAATTACAAAATTTGAAACATGGAGATTTAATTTAATAAAGAAATTACAAAATGCTTACTCGATGGCGATGTTTAGCTCCTTTGAAATAGAGAAGAGTTTGGCGTTGAAGATTTTGTGATAGGTGTAACTTGGGTAGCAAGTAAGTATATGGCACTATAACATCTTTAAGCAGTGAGACTTGTGTATGGTGTATCATATCATCAGATGTGTTTCTAGAAGCTTTTGAGTCAACTCTGTACCAACCACCAAAGTCAACAACCAGTAGAATCGCAGGAGCTATTTCCTCTTTAACATGTGACATTGCAACAGGGTCTGCCAAACAAAGCTTCAAGTTTTAACATAACCTGACAATACACATCTATTTTTTTACGCTTCATAAACTTTAAAAAAATAAAAGAAAGACAGAAAACGAGCCACATAAAAAAAAATTAAAAAAGTTACCTGTAAGAACAAAGACATGATCTCTACCACCAGAACGTTTCCAAGCCTCGGTTTTTTTCACAAAATCCAAAACCTCCCTTTGTCTTGCATAATCCTCATTTCCCACTTTTTTCCTAAAAGCACCTTTTGCAGTACCAAGCTGCAATTCAGCACTTATTGTTGCAAAAAAAGGCACAAAAATGACATCAGCTTGTTCAGGATCAAAAACACGTTTTGCAAAAGACGTACTTCTTAACTCTGGTTGAGTTATCAGATCACCCATGATCCAGTACTCAGCACTGTATTGTTTGATCAACGGGCTCTCGGGATAACAAGGAATTTTAATATTATTAATATTATTGTTCCAGGAATTGGTTGATCTGATTTCGTTGTCTATTTCACTGCCTAGTCTAGAATCATGGGACAGAGACCAGTATTGTTCTAAGAGTCCATAGTTGAGTGATCTTGGTAGATCTGAAACATATACATTGATTGAATTGCTGATTTCATTGCTGTTGAGTAAGTTGGTGGCAGTTGTAGACATGAGACATGGTACAGGTGATATTGATTTGGATGTGTGGCTATATGATAGAAGAAAGAGGGAGAGCAAAAGGGCAAAAAGGACAGAAATTAACAGAAATAATCTAGAAACTGAGCATGTAGAATATTTGTTGCTGCTGCTGTTGTACTTAGGGGCCATATTGATCATTTGCTCTCAGCTGTCACTCATATTTGATAAGACTATGGCCGTACTAGAGAGTACTCACTCCTGCAACATGAAGCCCAATTTCAAACTAAATTAGAATTAGCTTCGAGAACAACACAATTTAAATTAATATTTCAAAAGTGATGAAGTATGATTTTTCCCATTTCCTTTTAGCCAATTTACTAATTGTAGTTGCATTATCCAAAATTTTGGAACGTTGCCTAGTAACAAGTAAATTTTGCTAAAAAAACCTCTAATGCACACAAACAGGAAATTTTTTCCTAATGTTTCTAATACAGTCATACTGATACATTCTCAGTAACCATGAGTCCATGATGCAAATAAATGAGATCTCCACAAAGAAAGAACAAAATGGAACTCATCTTCAACCGACTTTCATTAAAGGAAAAACGAGATCCAACTGTTACACACTTCTAAACCATAAACCTCGCCAGATTCAAGCATGCGCACAGAGTAAGAATTCGTGTGATATATCGTTAGATAAATCAACAGAGAACTTACATAATCGAAATCAAAACTTGACCAATACAAAAAAAGTCATCCCGTAAATAATTCATAAGTAATCAGATCAAAGTAAACTTAAATCGGGAGTATTGATATATCATCAAGTGAGATCCGACGTAAACAGGCATATATCGTAAATTGTTTACAAAATGGCGTTAGTATAATTTACTCAATCGATGCCGGATCGGTAGTAGAGGTGTCATTGAGATACGGCCGGAGACGGCAAGGGGGGTGGAACACTGGAAACTGGTCGAGGTAGGGGAATGGAACTCTGTAATCGATTAAAAATCAAGAGGAGATCGATTAATAGTAACTTAAAATGGTAACAGTAGCTTAAAAGGAGGAGATCGATGAAATCCCATGAAATCGATTAGCTAGGAAGATAGATAGAGAGAGAGAGACGTAGAGAGGAGATCAATTACCCAGAGAAGATCGACGCCGGAGAGAGGAGATTGATTTTGTTCGCCGGAGAAGAGGAGTTCGGCTGGCAAGAGAGCGATGGAAGCCTTTGATTTTGGCTACGGTTTTTTAGTTGAAAGGAAAAGGGTATAAGCGCATGTTTGGATTAATTATTAATCGAGCGAAAACTTCATTAAGTACACTGGGAGTCCCTGTTGTTGTCATTTTATTGCACCCGTAGTCCCTGAAGCAAACGTCCGTTAAAAAACCCTGTTAAATCACCCATGTGCACAGCACATGATGGGTAGTATGGTAATTGTCCACCCCTTCCTCATATTTAAACCCGAGTGAATTACATGGAAGGTCCCTGTGGTATACTACTTATTACAGCCTTAGTCCATGAACTTCATTTATTACACCGGAAGTCCCTGGTGTATATGTTTGTGTTCGTTTGTGTTTCTTTATGTTCGTTTATGTTTGTTACCCTCGTTCGCGAACCGTTCGTGGACACTAAATTTTCTTAACAAACGAACACGAACATAAAATTCCGTTCGATAAGTATTCGCGAATCGTTCGTGAACACATTTTTTCCTTAACAAACGAACATGAACAAGACCCCACTCGTGTTCGTTCGGTTCGTTTACAGGCCTACAAACGAACACAAACAAGATTTTATGTTCGTTTAGTTAAACAAACGAACACGAACAAAGCCCCGTTCATTCGTCTACGTTCGCGAACATCCGTTCGTGTTCGTTTGTTTACGTTCGTTTGTTAGTGTTCGTTTGAGTTTGTTTGTGTTCGTTTGTGTTTGTTTCGTGTTCGTTTGTGTTTGTTTATGTTTGTTTATGTTTGTTTGTGTTTGTTTCGTGTATGTTTGTGTTTCTTTATGTTCGTTTGTGTTTCTTTATGTTCGTTTATGTTTGTTACCCTCGTTCACGAACCGTTCGTGAACACTAAACTTTCTTAACAAACGAACACGAACACAAAATTCCGTTCGAGAAGTGTTGGTGAACCGTTTACGAACACATTTTTCCCTTAACAAACGAACACGAACAAGGCCCCATTCGTGTTCGTTCGGATTGACTTATCAGGGGTTGGTGGCGCGACAATAAAGGTTGAAGTGTATACACCAGGGACTTCCACTGTAATAGATGAAGTTCAGGGACTAAGGCTGTAATAAGTAGTATACCACATGGACCTTCCATGTAATTTACCCGGGTTTAAATTTGAGGAAGGGGTGGACAATTACCATACTACCCATCGTGTGCTGTGCACAACTGCACATGGGTGATTTAACAGGTTTTTTAACCGACGTTTGCTTCAGGGACTATGGGTGCAACAAAATGACAACACCAAGGACTCTCAGTGTACTTAATGGAGTTTAGGGACTGTGGCTGCAATAAGTGATAAACCAAAAGGACCTTAAATGTAATTCGCTCTTATTAATTTTGTTAATTCAATCTAATTCCGTCATTTATTTTGAACTAAATAATAAAATGTGGTGAAACTAAGTTTTAATTTCATTAATTTCCAATGAATCAAAGACCCTATTGTGGTTTTCATATAGGTACTGATTTTTACGCCACATCTTTTGACATATATACCACAATAATTGCATTATACATTTGTACATTATGTAGGATTATTTGTACAGTGTGGTACATGTATAAAAAATTATGGTAGAAAACTTAATTCCCTTTTCATATATTGCAACTTTAATTATTTCTTTTTTTAAATTTATAACTTTCAAAAAGAAATATTAAAATTACAATATGTGATTAATTAAATGATTATTTATGAAATTAACTCTTAATAAATATATCAGTTTCAAGTCACATATGAATTTGATACACGAACTGGTTTAAAAGAGATTATGATAAAATTAAATCTCTTTTATTTCGTGTATGCTAAAAAGATTATATAGTTTAGATCAAGCTTCTTTCTAACAAGTTAAAATTATTTGTCTACCATGTTTTATAACTAAAAAGCTAATGTGCCATCACCATGGACGATGGATTAATCAACATTAGTAATTTAAAATCATGTAACTAATTTCATTTCATGTTCAAAATTACAATTAAGCTTTGCATTGTAATCATTTGGTACTATTTTAAGCAAAGTTAATCAAGAAGTTCTCTCTAATCTCTTTCATCATAATCTCGCTAATCACAAGTTACTAGTTCACAACTGGTATGAGAGCCAATTAGTCCAGATTAGTGATGGATTAAACAGAAGATTAAAGATTAAGTGAGTTTTTGAAGGTAATTAGCTCAAAATTCAAGCATTTTGATCAAATTCAGAAAATTAGAGGTATGAATTCAATTTCTAATCCGTCAAAACCTATTCTACTTTCAACTTCGTTCAGTTTGATACCACACGTCATTAGTAAATCATCAGAGTCAAGGGTTAATTTGAGAAGACTAAACTAATTTAACAAGACCTAACTTACTCTATATCACCGATCAAAGCAAAATGCTTGCTGCTGGACACTATATAACTAAAAAAACATTCTCGACAGTAAGTTTCATCGATCCCATAAATGAATGAGTTAGTGATAGACAGATAGATATGTTTCATCGAAGTTGGTCAACTTTCACCTTCCATGCATACCTACTACTGCCTGCAATCAGTTCAGACTATTCTTTTAATTAAACTCTATTTTATTATCTATTAAAAATATGTAATAAAGAAATATACCTGTAATTGCACAAAGGACTTTAAGGACTCCTAGAATTAATACTTTTCACAAAGGACCACCATTCTCACTAGAATCATTCTTTTTTCCCTCTAAACACTCCCCAAAGATAGTAATTCCCTAAGAACGCTGCAAATCACACAAGTTAATGCAATTAGCATGGTTTTAGATCAGTTTCCAACAAGGGTAATTTGGTAAATTATTAATTGTCTGTAAAAACTCACTCCAAAATGGTTGAGGCAAAACCCTAGAAGTGAATATCAACAACTCTGCATTCGTAGCTGTAGCTTTCATTGCAAGGTCTTCGTCTATCATGTCATTAACCAACTGCTCAAAACCTGTTTCATTTCTGGGGTCAAAAATTAAATATTAGTATAAATAAAAATAAATATAAAAATGAGTAGGAAATCGAGGGTGACATTACTCTTTAGTTCCAGGAAAAAAATAAAGAGCAATATTTTCATCTGATGGCTGAGATTCCAAGAAGCTTTTGGGCCATAGATCTGTTTTTGGTTGCATTTGCAGGTTAAGTATTAATGGAAGTTTATTTGCTTCTTCGCACACTTTGAAACAAGCTTTACTTGATAAATGACCAACATATCCTTCAAATAAATCATAATCACATTCAATAATATTAAAATTTCCCCTGCAAGTTTCACAGAAAAAGAAAATGCATAAGCTAGGGTTAGAATGTGTAACATTTAAGAACTTGGGTTAAAAAAATGCGAGATATTTTTAACAAATTAGTATTTTAGTATGTTTTCAAAATCATATCAAGTACATTATTCTATCACTATATAATTATCACAATAATAATTAATACAATAACTATTTATAAAATTCAAGAAAAAATGGGACAAAAAATGACTTCATTAAAATTTACTCAATCTGACCTGAACCCATTTCGACTCGTCACCCAAATTTTAAAGCGACCCATATTAAAAAAGGTACATAATTAAAAATTAATTATTAGTCAAAAGTAAATCTAAAGAAAAAGGGAAAAAAGAAGATATTAATTACCTCCAAACTGGCTTGAGAACTGGTCTTGCAGGTTGATGTAGATATTGAAAATTATTGTCAATATCCATCGATTGAGAAGCATCAACACAATCTTTGTCAACTCTCATGTTTTCTTCATTTTTCATGTGATTTTCTGTTTCAATTTGGCCATTATTATCCTCAATTTTCTTGTTTAATTCTTTTTCAATGGATAAAGAATCAGATTGTTTTGCTTCACATTTCTCTTCATCCTGTACAGTTGCATCTGTACAACTGGAATCACTTACAAAAACATCGATTGGATTTGCGGTTTCTTCAGTTTTCTGTTTCGAGTTTTCTGTTTTCGTTTTTCCATTTTCTCTAAATGGAGAAGAGTTTTCCAGCTCAGCATTCACTGCTGCTGGTGAAACAGACTCAGGGTTAGGGTTAGGGTTGGGCTCTGTGGCTTCCTGTGGACAGGTGTCCATATCTTTCTTTGCTGCCAAAGAAACAATTTTCTTTTTCTTTTTCATTTTTTTCTTCGGTTTCTTCCTACGGGGAGTTTTCTTTACATTTTTAGGTGAATCGCTTTCTTTTAATGGGAAACAGTTTTCCAACTGATCAGATTTTGATAAACGCTTGTGAAAATTGACTTTCGCCAGCCCTAAAACCACACTTGGAGTGATTTTATTGGTTCCTAAATTTAATTTCATTAATGTTTCTTCAATTGGTGAAACACACTCATGAATAGGGTTTAAACTGACCTCAACTTTCTCTGCTAACAAAGGAGCAATTTTCCTTTTTTTATTTGGTCTTTTTTGTTTCTTTTTTTTATTTTTCTTCAAATGAACCATATTCACAACTGTCGAATTTGTGGGGTCCTCTTTGTCGGGCCCTGAAGGGTCATTTTTTGGTAAAATAAACTTATATGGACCTAACGGTTTGCAATCTTCACATAACCATATGACTAACTCACTTGTAGTTTTTGGTATTACATTTAGACAGTACCTGAATAACAATAAAAAGAACATTTTTTAAAGAAAATAGTAAGATAAACCGTGAGATATGTCGCATTAAAGCAATAATAAAATATTAAATAAAGTAATCTCTAAATTGAATTACAAATAACTAGTCTGAAACCTAAGATATTAACCTGTGAATGACAAATCCCAGACACTTAACACAATAAACAAAAGCATTACTGAATCCTTCGTCGCCACATGTCTGACAGATCAAAACCTATAGATATAGAAAAACACCATGTGAGACTTGCATGTTATATATATAAACTTTAAATATAGTTATTGACAATTGGGTCTTAGAAAAAGACATGTGGAAAAGATCAACAATTTAAGTTTTAAATTTGTTTGATCAACAATTTAATTATGATATAGTCTGCACTCCAATTCGTTTAATGTATACTACACATGGCAAAGATCATGTCTTCAATCACAATTTCGATTATGTTAACATTAATTTCAAAAACTGACATCAAAATCAAACGCGATCCGCAAGATCCCTATCAACTTCAATTTATTTAGTAAAGCTTTGATTGTCAAAATCAGAACACGTCAGTTTTTCAAAAAGACTGCAAGAAAATTAGGGGCGGTCTCAATTGAAAAAATCTTCAATTGACAAACCCTAATTTCAAGAACAAAAGATGCCTTTTTACGATAGTTAACAAGCAAACTATAAGCCATCAAAACAGGAAGCGATTACAGTAGAACGAATCGGAGTAATGGGGTGCAAGACTACAAACCTCTGAAGAAGTTGTTGATTCCATGAAGAGATGAAGAAATAACCCTAGCGTATTAAACAGGTGATGAAGCAACCGACCATTAATCGTTAGAAGTTTTAAACGCCAAATAGATGTTCGGGAAAACAAATAGAAGAAGGTTTTAGAGTTGTATAAACCCTTCAAACACTTTTCATGCTTTCGAAATATGATGTTCGGACTCGAGAGTTATCTAGTTTTTCGTTTGGGTTAAAGCTCCTTTGCGCGTGTATCTTAGGTGATTTTTCCAATGGGCAACTAACACGAATAAAATCACATATTTAGGTTGTGTTTGTTTGCAGTTTAATGGAATCATTCAGCGCTGAATGCTTAATCATTCAGCATTCAGTGCGTTTGTTTAGCGCCTCTGATTGAAGTATATGCTGAATGGGACAACAAAAAGCTGCTGAATCATTTTTCCTTAGAACATATGCTGAATCATTAAGCAGTAAGAATTCTTATACGAAGTAAAAAAGTTTCTCACATTCAAAACAAGTTTTATACAAAACCTCTTAATCATTCAGACCGTTGAATCATTCAGCACTAAATCATTTTGTTCCTATCAAACAGCACTTTAGACGGTAAATAAATTTTAGTTAAAAACATGTTGACCCGAACAACCCGTCTAAAAATCAAGTCAGATTTGGGTTTACCTGTGTATGAACAATTCTACCCGGAAACCAATTTAGATTTATACATTTCTTTTCGAATTATATAATACTATAAATAAAACTCCAAAATCATGTATAAATTTTGACATTTCAATTCCAATCATTATGTATACTCTTGAATTTTGAACTCATTTCCATAACAAAATTGATTGCATGTCTGTGAAGTCCAAGAAAATTTCCTATAATTATCTTAAGGGTTTTGCTAATGATAGTCCTTAGGGTTATCACTAACATGCATAAAAAGTTTATACATTAATTAAAAAAGTAATATTTCTAAAATTTAGAGGGTTGTCTTTTATGTATTTTGTCTTCTTAATAACAGCCCTAAGGGCTGTCATTAGCATTTTACTAATCTTAATTTCAAATCAAATTCACAACGTCCTTTCCATGACTGCAATTTGGGCAATTGTCAGTCATTCAATAAATCAACATTCCAATTTTCATTTCCTATGATTGAGTCCATGTTATGATTGATTTTTCTGACCCTAAATTCTAATAGGTTGTGTTCGGGTTCACTGATTGTAGCCCGCTAACCTGCCAATCTGAACCCGTTAACCCAAGCCCAACTTAATTGCTAGACTAAAGCGCGGGTAAGGATTATAATCATTTCAAGAAAAAAATGTTTAACGTCGTTAACATATAGAAGATAATTTATACTTCAATTGTTTCAAAATAAGTGATACATTTGAGGTTAATACTTTATGAGGTAAAATATTAAAATGAATGTTATATTATATAAAATTGAATAATTAGTGGACATGAATGCGCACATTTTGATTAAAGTAAGTTTAATGATACTTAAAAGTATAAATAAGAGTAACTGAGCTATTTAGCTAAATTAATGAAGTAGTTAGGGGTGTTTGGAATTGCTTATTGTAAATAAGTTATGTATTTTGAAATTTAAAATTTAATAATCAGTGGTTACAAAACGTGATTATAAAAATAGTGTTTGGATTTGATTATGATGTTTAAAATCACAATTATCAGATAATCAGTTTTTTTAGTGGTTGGCAAACATGATTATTTGTTTAATTAATAGGTAAAACTCAAATAATCAGTTTTCAAAACACTCTACATGTTTTTTAAACTTTATTTTGGAGGCCCAAAGATGCAAATAATTGATTATTTTAGACCTTTTGCCAAATACCTCTTTTGGATTATTTGCATTTTAAAACGCAATAAGCAAATAATCTGATTATTTGACTAGGTTGCATCCCACTAATTTTTACCAAATAAGGTAAATTTTTAAAAAGAATAATTTATTTTGAAAACCCAAGATGAAAAATTTATAACTTATTTTAACATGGAGGAAGTATGCCATATTCAGTTTAAAAAAAATGAATTCATCATATGAAGCTTGGTGTAGCTAGCTAGCCATCAAGGATTGCACGGACCAGTTTTTCCTGCGGTTTAATCCACCCATTTTTTGGTATTTCTTTCTGAAGTAACAAATTGACGTTTCATTGATAAGGATGCAACCCAATTAAAAGATAAATAATAATCATAAATATTATTAAATTAATAAAAATTTGGTTTGTAGGTTGCAAATGGTATTACTTTCGCACAACATTTATCTATCAGATACAGATGTAAAAATTAAAGACATGTAATGTAACATATGCAACAGCCCAACTTGTTAAAATTAGATTTGACTAATCGTGCAATAGTCGTAAATTTGCATACATGTAAAAAAGTTAACACATGTAGCACGTGCAATAGCCTTTATCATAGAAACTTTTTATATGTTGGATGAAGGATTGAGCTTTCAAAGATTCAGACTGACACCTGAGCTTTTAATCTCTTTTTCTAATTCCAATACTCTGTCAGTTCAAATTCTTCTTCCACCCGAGCACCAACCTCTTCCTCCAGCCAAGTTATCCATCTGGGTGCTAGCATCCATCTTCATTTCTTCAATGGATGGTGCCAGAACAGTATTTGGATTTGAATCCTAAATTCTGTTCTTCCTAGTTGTAGTGTATGATGTCAAAAATTATAGGTGATTCAATACTTGGGAATTCTGCATATCTTTGATGGTGAATTCAACAAATGGTTAGAGTGTTCTTTCTCTAGTATATTTAACCATCTTCCAAATACAGTTTGTTCAAACATAAGGGCTCGCCTTGGATATCTTAACAACTTCTCTCTACTAAATGGCAAGAGATGTAGTGTCGACCTAATCGTCACTTTACAGTCATAAAACTGCATTAAGAATCAACAAATAAACAATTGAAGGCTATTCAATTAAGATACGCAAGTTAACAATAACCGTAATCAGGTTTATCTCAGTGTTGGAACACAGATGATCTACTACTGAAATTGAATTACTACTGAAGAAGGAAGTTACTACTGATCTCGAGGTACTACTGCTAAAGGCAAAATACTACTGACGATCTAGTTTACTACTGATGTTATATTTAGAGCTGATCGTGTTCGAGATTTTAGTAGAGTTAGTTATAGCATGTAAATCTTCATGTAATTCAATTGTAATCGATTCCTAGAATAACTAGGTTAATAAGTTAGGCTTCAAGGACTATTATATATAGTTCCTTATGAATTGTAAACATACGTGTATTGATCAAACGAATTAATACATTGAAGCTTTTTGTGATAAACTGTGTTCTTCGTTTTATTCTTATTCGATTCCAGTTTACATTGTTCTTAATCTAATAACATAAGTGTTAATCCGCTGTAACTTCTTGTGTTAGTAAATCTGGGTTTATAATAACTTGTTTGGTTATTCGATCCTGACAAGTGGTATCGGAGCTTTACGGTTCTAGATCTACGAATTAAGAACAGCAAAAAGTTTCATACTTTCGATCTTAAATTTTTTAATCATGTCTGATAACAATGAAAGTACTCAAGCAAACAAAATTCCCATTCTCACTCCCAATAACTTTGGGATGTGGAAAAACAGAATTAAGCAGTATATGCTTATTACTGATTATTCCATGTGGGAAGTTGTTGTTGAAGGCAACAAAACCATTCAGACTCAAGCATCAAGTTCATTAACTGAAGCAGACAAACTTAAGTGTGAAAAGGAAAAGAAAGACAAAGGAATTGAACTCAAAGCTCTAAGCACTCTTTTGCTTGCTATTCCCAATGACTATCAACATTTCTTTGTTGAATATGATGATGCAAAGAAGCTGTGGCAGGCACTGGAAAAGAGGTTTGTTGGTACTAAGAGCACCAAAAGAAACATGAAGTCTGTTCTGAAACAGGACTTTGAAAACTTCAAAGGCCAGAAGAATGAAACATTATCACAGGTCTTTGATAGGTTCAACAAGCTTATTGGTGAACTAAATCAAGTTGGTTATAAACCAGACAATGATGATGTCAACAGAAAGTTTCTCAGGTCTTTGGGTGAAGAATGGTCTATGTACACTGTGATATATAGACAAGGAGATGCACTAGAAGAAAAAGAACTTGATGAACTCTACAATGAACTGAGAGTGTTTGAATCTGAGGTTAGTACTAAAACTCCAAATTTACCTTCAAACAATGCTGCGTTTGTGTCTAATACAGGAACATGTCAGGAGGCTATGAAGAATGCAGGAACAGAAGATTTAGCCAGAGAATCTTTCTTCACCAGTCATGTGCATACTGCATTGATTAGTGAGGATTTAGAACAACTCAATCCTGATGATTTGGAAGAGATGGATATTAAATGGCAGATGGCCATGCTAAGCTTAAGGAAAAAGAGGTTTCTTAAAAGAACTGGAAGGCAAAATCTGTCTTACAACAAAGGTGATAGAGCTGGATTTGACAAAACCAAGGTTAAGTGCTACAACTGTAGCAATCTAGGTCACTTTGCCAGAGAATGTCCAAGCAAAGATCAAAGATCAAGCTACAACAAAAACAGCACCTCCAACTCAACTGCCTTAGTATCTCAAGAAGGACAAGGGTATGACTGGAGCTTCCAAGCAGAAGAACATGCACAGAATCAAGCTCTTATGGCCTTTACTACTGATCCTTCTACTACTGAGGTACATTCTAAATCTTGTACTCCTGAATGCATTAAATCATACAAAGAATTAGAAAAACTAAATAAAGAAACATTAGAAGAGATGATTTTAAATAGAAACAGAAGAATTGAATATAATGGTTGTATAGCTGATTTAGAAAACCAAATTAAAATCTATAAAATAACTGATCAAAATATAAAAGATGAATTGCTACAAACCACTTATGAAAAAGAACATATTGAATTGAAATTAAAAGAAACTTTGATCAAACTTGAAGAATGTCAAATGGAACTAGAGCAAAATAAACTAACCATTAAAAAGTTTGAAAGAAGTTCTAAAATTGTCAATGAATTAACTAGTAATCAAACTACAGAAAAAGTTATTCATGGAGTGGGATATCATGCAGTCCCACCTCCAACAAATTTTATTCCACCATTAAAATCTAGTACAGAAAGAATTTTAAATGATTTAAAAATTGAAAATAAAACTGAATCTGAAACCAGTAATGAATCTTCTGATGATGATCAAACAATGGAGTCAGATGAAACAAGCTTTCACACCACACAAAGTCAAACTGAATCCCCAAAATACAACTCAGAAAATATACCTACACTTTTAAGAAGGGGAAATCAAAGAAATTTAAACCAATTAAAAGAACAAAGAAAACCTGAAAATTCTAAATCAACAAAATTATCATGCTTAATTTGTAACAAAGTTAATCACATAGCTAAAAACTGTCACTTCAATCCTATTAACAATAAAGAATTTCAAGAATTTAAAATCAACAAAGAAAAGGAAAAAGCCTTAAAATTAAAACAAGCTAAAGAATCAAAAGCAAAGGAATCTAAAACACCAGAACAAAAGAAATTCAATAAAACATATGCTAACACTCATAAATTTGGAAGAACTGCACCAAGATTTGTTCAAAACACCAGGTATAACAGTCCAAGCAGAAGTAATTATTTTAAAAACAATGGAAGTCAAAATCGTTTTCCTCAATTTTCAAAGTTTTCCAACATCAGTAGAAACTATTCCAGGTTTACTACTGGTAAAAACACTAATTACAATGCTGTCTGGTATAACTACAAAAACACTACTGATTATGCTCAAAACCCTTATTACCGAAACACTACTGGTCCATCAGTAGTAAAATTTTCAAAAGCTAAGAACTACGGGCATAAACCTAGATCAGTAATGAATCAAAACATGAGTACTAAATACAAAACTGCATCTAAGACTCATTCAGTTAAAAAATCTTATTCTCCAAAGGATGAACCCAAGACAAAACAAGCTTGGGTTCCCAAAATTAACTAATCTTTTTACTTTATGTGCAGAGTATCCAGATCCCTGAAGAAGGTAGAACATGGCATATTGATAGTGGATGCTCTAGACACATGACTGGAAATCTTCAAATTCTTAGAGATTTCAAGTCTTTTGAAGGAGGGTATGTTGCTTTTGGAGAAAATCCTAGGGGAGGTAAGATTACAGGTAAAGGTACAATATCAAATGGAAAAATTACTTTTGATGATGTATTTTATGTTGCTGAGCTTAAATACAATCTGGTTAGTGTGTCTCAAGTCTGTGACAAGAAGAACAAAATTCTTTTTACAGATATTGAGTGCATCATTCTTTCTCCTGATTTTATTTTAGATGAAAAATATGTTGTTTTAAGAACACCAAGGAGAAACAATGTGTATTGCCTGGATATGGGGGGAGAACTCATTTCATCAAATGAGATCAACTGTTTTATATCTAAGGCAAACACAAATGAATCAGAACTTTGGCATAGAAGGATGTGTCACACAAATTTTAAAAATATGAACAATTTAGTTAAAAAGGATTTGGTAGTTGGTCTACAACAAAAAGAATTTATGTGTAATCATCATTGTGTTGCATGCCTAAAAGGTAAACAACACAAGACTTCTCATAAGACCAAAGCAATTAATTCTATTTCTAATCCTTTGCAGCTCTTACAAATGGACCTTTTTGGACCTATAAATGTAATGAGTATTGGAAAGAAACAATATTGCCTTGTTATCACTGATGACTTTTCCAGATACACTTGGGTATTCTTTCTCAGGACCAAAGATGAAACAAGTGAAATAATCAAGAATCTGATTGTAAAGCTGGAAAATACAAGAGATCTCAAAGTGAAAGCAATTAGATGTGATAATGGAACTGAATTTAAAAATACTAACCTAATTGACTTTTGTGATCTTAAGGGTATTGACAGGCAGTACAGCTCACCAAGAACTCCACAACAAAATGGTGTAGCTGAGAGAAGAAATAGAACTATCATTGAAGCAGCCAGATCTATAGGGGTGTTCAAAACCGGGTACCCTAAAATCGGGTACCCGAAAATTCGGGTAGTAGATTTAGGTACCTGTATCAGTACCCGAATTTTCGGGTACCCGGTTTTCAGGTACCCGGATTTTCGGATACCCGGTTTTCGGGTACCCGGTACCCGGAAATATAATTTCTTTATCACAAAAATTACATAAATGGAAGTCGCCATTGTTTATATATTTAATTTCTTTAAATCTTATTAATAAATTTGTTATTAAAAATTTACGTTATGATTTTTCTTTAAAGAAAAATCATTACTAGTAATGAATCTGACCAAATCTTTAAATACATCAAATGATTCAAAACCATGATTCAACGACGGATGTGAGAATTAGATGGTTTGTACGTGAGAATTGAGATAGTGTTTTAAATTTTAGACATTTGTGAAAATGATCCAAGCATATGCCCATATCTAATGATAATTAATGTCTAATAATAATATAAAAAAATATATAAAAATAAGTTGGAAAAATAAAATTCGGGTACCGGGTACCCAATTACCCGGTTTTTTAGAAAAACACTACCCGTATTTGATACCCGGAAACCGGTTACCCGGAATCCGGGTATCCGGATTTTCGGGTACCCGGATTTTCGGGTATCCGGATTTCGGATATCGGATATTTTTTCGGGTACCCATTTTTTCGGTTATTTTTGAACACCCCTACAGATATATGCTTGCAGATTCAAAATTACCAATAACTTTTTGGGCTGAAGCTGTTAATACTGCCTGTTATGTTCAGAACAGAGTATTAATAGTTAAGCCTCACTTTAAAACACCATATGAACTTTTTAATAAAAGAAAACCTTCAATAAGTTTCTTAAAATCATTTGGTTGTCCTTGTACTATTTTAATTACAAGAGAACAAATTGGTAAATTTGATTGCAAAGCAGATGATGGAATATTTGTAGGATACTAAACACAAAACAAATCTTACAGAGTATTCAACAAAAGGCTGAGGATCATTGAAGAAAGTGTGAATGTATCCTTTAATGAAAATCTTATGAATGAACAAGGAAATGGTCCAGATTGGTTGTTTAATATTGATAATCTAACCAAATCTTTTGATGTCAGTTATGAACTTAATACAGGAAATTCAAACAATCAAAGCCAACAAGTAGGACCATCATCAAGTGGAAGGCAAGAAATCATGAAATATATCTTAGTTGATACTGCTCCCACAGTTAATACTGAGGACAGTAGTAACTCTGGTAACCCTAATTTCAATGATACCAGTAACAACTCAAATTCTGAAGACACTACTGATCCCAGTAGTAACTCTGAACCTCAGAATTGTGATGATGATTTACTCACTACTGATACCAGTAATACTGATGCCAGTAACAACAATGATACTACTGAAGTTACTGAAGAGAATGTTACTACTGACACCAGTAGTAATGATGAACCTCATCAAAATGCAAACAATCAAGAAGAATCAGGGATAGATGCACAAATTCCTGAATCCAATGAGTCAAACTTAGATTCTCAACTAATTGTTGACAAAATCCCTGGAACCAGAACTGAAAAGAATCACCCTTTGGACCTAGTCATGAGTGATGTCAATTCATCCATGTAGACAAGAAGCAAATTTAATTCTAATATTTGCAATATCAGTCTAATATCTAATGAATGCATGTATGAATGTTTTCTGTCACAGGAAGAACCTAAGAAGATTCAACAAGCTATGAAAGACTCAAACTGGATCATAGCAATGCAAGAAGAACTTCTTCAATTTAAACTACAAGCTGTATGGACACTTGTCCCTCTTCCAAAAGGAAAAAGACCCATTGGAACCAGATGGATCTTCAGAAACAAGAATGATGAAAGAGGCACAGTGATCAAAAACAAAGCAAGACTTGTAGCACAAGGTTATACACAAGAAGAAGGGATTGATTATGATGAAGTATATGCACCAGTTGCCAGAATTGAAGCAATCAGAATATTTCTAGCATATGCTTCATACAAAAGATTCAAAGTCTACCAAATGGATGTAAAAAGTGCCTTCTTGTATGGGAAAATAGAAGAAGAAGTATATGTATGTCAACCTCCAGGCTTTGAAGATCCAGAACATGATGACTATGTATTCAAACTAGATAAAGCTCTATATGGCCTTCATCAGGCACCTAGAGCTTGGTATGATACATTGTCCTCTTACCTATTAAAGAACAATTTCAAGAGAGGTGCCATTGACAAGACATTATTCACAAGGAAGGTCAAAGATGATATACTACTGGTCCAAATATATGTAGATGATATCATCTTTGGATCAACAAATGATAAATTGTGCAAAGAATTTGAAGAACTGATGAAGATCAAGTTCAAGATGAGTTCAATGGGTCCAATGAATTTCTTTCTTGGACTCCAAATCAATCAGAAACCAGATGGTATTTTGATCAATCAATCAAAATATGTCAGAGACATCTTAGAGAAGTTTTCAATGAAAGATTGTAAAAGTGCAAACACTCCAATGGAAACTCACAAACACCTACATCCTGATGTTGAGGGGGAGGATGTAGATGAGCACCTTTACAGATCAATGATAGGATCTTTGATGTATTTAACTGCATCAAGACCTGACATAATGTATAGTGTCTGTGTATGTGCCAGATATCAAGCAAAACCAAAAGAGTTACACTTACAAGCAGTCAAAAGAATCTTCGGATACTTGAAAGGAAAACCTTCACTTGGTCTTTGGTATCCACATGCATCACCATTTGAACTCATAGCCTACACCGACAGTGACTATGGTGGTGAATGCCAAGATAGAAAATCTACTACTGGTGGATGTCAATTCTTTGGATCAAGGTTGGTGTCATGGCAATGCAAGAAACAAACCAATGTTTCAACTTCAACTGCTGAAGCAGAGTATGTAGCTGCATCTGCCTGCTGCGCTCAAGTACTGTGGATTCAAAATCAACTCCTAGACTTTGGTATCTCTATACTTAAAACTCCAATTTTTATAGATAATCAAAGTGCAATCAGTATTGTGAATAATCCAGTAAAACATTCTAAAACAAAACACATTGCAATTAGATTTCACTTTATAAGGGATTGCAATGAAAAGAAATTAATAAAAGTAGAGAAAATTCATACTGGTGATCAATTAGCAGATCTTTTTACAAAAGCATTTGATGTAGGAAGATTCAACTGTTTGGTTAGCAGTATTGGAATGATTTTAATAAGTCAAGTCTAAAAGGAAAAGATAATACTAAATTTTTAAGCTAATAAAGATATACTATTTTCCTGTGTAAAGTGTTTTGTACAACTCTTTAAAACTTTCATGTTTTACTACTGGTTATTCATTACTACTGATCTTGCTATTACTACCACAATCTAGCACTGATAGGGTTTATCAGTAGAAATTAAGTCAAGTATAGAAACAAAGGTTACTACTGATAATTCTACTACTGATACTTAGTTACTACTGATCGACCGTTATCTGTAAAATACAACAATTACATTACTGACCCTCATGAAAATAGCCGTTGGGTTATTATTCGAAGGACACTTTGGTTATTTTACAGGTTTAATCGAAAAATATAAATACCAGACTGAAATTAGTTTAGCATTATCTTTTCCTCGATTTGATAAACCCTACGCTAAACCCTAATCTATGCACAATCCGATCAAAACCCAACATCAGTAACAACTCAATTACTTCTACAAATATGAAATTCTTGCATAACCGATCACCCTCTCTACAAGATTCATACAAAAAGATCAAAATCAAGCACAATGGCAACCCTAAAATCACTCAATGTCAATACTGATCTTAAATATTCAGAATTCCACAACATGTGTGCCTTCTTAAGAAATCCAGATGGCACAAAGGATTTTCGTCCTATTGTGATGTTCTTAAAGAACTCATACATAAAGTTTGCTCTCACTGTAAATCCTAAAGCATATCAACAACATCTAGTTGATTTCTGGACCAATGCTGAAAGAACTGAAGGGTCAACCATGTCCATGATCAAATCAACTGTGGATGGAAAAACAATCACCATAACTGAACAATCCATCAGACAACATCTTCAACTTCATGATGAGTCAGGTATGTTCTCTTTACCAAAGGAAGATCTTGTTGAAACTTTAAAGAAAATGGGATATGAAGGAAGATCAGACATAGTTACTTTTCAAAAAGGTCTTCTTTCACCCCAATGGAAGTTTTTGGTACACACTATTCAACACTGCATCTCTCCTAAAAGGAGTACTTGGAATGAATTCAACAAATCAATAGCTTCTGCTGTTGTTTGTTTGAGCACAGGACAAGTATTCAATTTTTCTAACATGATTTTTGAAGGAGTGCTTGGAAACTTATCATCTACAAAATTTTTAATGTATCCAAGATTTCTTACTCATATTATTAGTTGTGAATTACAAAATCTTTCAACTCCCAAAAACATTTTTGTAACATCAGAACTAAACAAAAAGGTTTTTGCAAATATGAGAAAAAGATTCAACTTCTCTGGTAAGGATACCCCACTGTTCTCAAACATGATCAATGATCAAGCACCTACTGGAGAAGGTTCAACTCACCCAATTGAACCCCAACCCACTCCACCACCAAATACAGCCCAAACAGAACCTATTGAGTCCACTCAAATAATTGAACCAACAGATGTCCTGCAAGTGTCCCAGGTACATGAGATGAATCCCCAGAGTGTTACTCTTCACTCTGAGGAAGACCAGACCTTAGCCAAACAAATTTCAAAAACTTATAAAAGGAAGAAATCTTCCTTAAAGGACACCAGGGGACAAATTGAGTCAAACCCCAGGCTCCAAGAGTTGACCTCACAGGAGGAGAGAGGTCATGAGGAAAGGGCTCTCACTACTGATGCCCCAAAGGTGGGTGCACAGGATAGTGAGAACATCATTAGGACCCAGACCTCGGCAACTCTTAGTGATGACTCAGAATTTGAGGAATTACTGAGAGGACCCCGGTGCCAAGAAACCATAAGGGGGGCATTACTGCTTCTTCTAGGAAGAAGAGTATGTCCAAACAACCCATTTCATCACCAAGAAGTGATGAGGGTAGACCAGAACAAATTGAATTGACGGATAGGATGGAAAACCTTAAAGCCAATGTACCTAATGAGCCCAATGATCCACCCAAATGGGCTGAGGGCAGTATTAAACAAACTAAATTGACGTCTAGGAAGGAAAACCTTAAAACCACTGTACTAAATTGTCTGGAGTTACTAAATAATCAAGGGAAAACCATGACCTATATGAAGCACTACATCAATACTTTGAACAAAAGGCAGAAGAGATTTGAACAAAGGCTTCAAAGGCAATCCAAACTGATAAGGCAATTACAAAGAAAGATTGTAGTTAGTGAGGCTTAACAAGTTGAGATCACTAAGGGGGAGAAAGATCAAATCCAAGGGATGATTGATCAATCCATTGCAGCAGCAGCCCTCCTTAACTTGAAAGAGGTTCATGGTGAAACAAGTCAAAATGTTGGTGAAGACTTGTATAAAGAAATGGATGAGGATGTATTTGTGTCTGCAAATCAATCGCAAACAGCAGAACAAGTAATCTCTCGAGCTGCTACTGAAGTAATAAAGACTACTGATCCTATGATTATTACTGATGAAAAGGATCAAGAGGTTGTTACTACTGGTCATGATGAAGAGATAGATACACCAGTAGTAAACGCAACAGAAGAAAATATTATGGTTACTACTGATGCCCTAGCAGTAGTAACTACTGAAACAATCTCACCAGTAGTAAATGAAGAAAGACAAATTATACCAGTAGCAGTTCGTCCAGTAGCAACCACATTGGTTACTACTGAAGAGGAGGAAGAAGAAATTCCTGAACTTATTGAACGAGAACGTTATGTCATCATCTCAAAACCTCCAACTCATGATCAACCACTTATCATACCTGACATTGATGATAATGTGAACTGGTTTGAAGTAGATGAATGTACTCTTCCTCCACATCCAAAGATTCTATCAGAAGACAAGCTCAAATTATTTTCTCCATCAATTAAAATAAATGGTATTCCTGATATGAAATATTCTCCACCTCCATCTATACTTCCAGCTTGTATTGGAAAGGGAAAAGAGATTTATGATGATGATTATCCCAACAGAGCATTAGGTTACCACATGGTGAACAAAATTAATCATGTCAGATCTGAGAAACAATCCAGATGGAAGGTGAAACATATGAGGTATTGGAAGAAAGTGGATATGTAGCAAGCTCTTGAAGAAAAGAAAAAGGCTGAAAAAGAAAGATTGAAAAATCAACAATCTCAAGAAGCTGAAGTACCTGTTCAACAAATAAAAGATGTTCAGATAGCAGACCAACAGGCTGAATTTAAAAGACATAGAAAAATTGAAGAAGAACATCTAAACTGTCTTGAAGATCTGGCAGCTGAATGTAAAAGAACAAAAGGTGAACTACCAGATGACATCTTTGAACAGAAGACAAATATGATTGACTTTCTCAAGTCAAAAGGGCATAGTGCAAAATCTTTTGGCAGAATGAAGATGATTACAATAATAGATAAATATTGTACTACCAAGAAGAAAGAATTAGCTGAACTAGAAGCAGAAGAAGAAAAAGCAAATACTTTAATCCCAATAAATCCAACATTAATTCAAACTGGTAGTATATCAACTACTGGTGAAACTTCCACTCCCCAAACAAAGAAAAGAAAAGCTCTTCCACAGGAACAGAAAGACAAAAAGAAATAAAAAACAGAACAAATTATTCCTGTCCTTGAAGTTCCTGTTGCTCCCCTTGAAAACAATCCAATCATCAATTGGAGAGTCATCGATAATAATGTTATTGAAATTATAAGGGAAGACAGAAAAGTGCACAGATTTACTGGTTGGAAGCCAATGATCAGATCTTGTTCAAGAAGTGATATAATCAAAATTCTGATTATTGGAAAACCAAGAATGAGCAAGAAAACATGGAAGAAATCTGGTGCTGGATACTTAACCAAAATGATTGATGCTGCATTTTATCCAGATAACTATCCAGAAATATTTTCTAACACAGAAAATGTATATGCTTGGAATGTGTTACCCACAGTACATATGTACTTCTTTGAAAGATCAAGCAAGAACTGTGAGTTATATCTATTTGAAAAAGAATATCTACACTCTGAAGAAACTATGTATCAGATATTCACAAACACAATGATGAAACCGTATGATGAGTTAATGTTTAGAGAAAAACTTAACTATTTCATCAAAAGAAACAGCAAGTATATAATAGCTCAAAGGAAAAGACAAAATCAAAGAACTCTTGAGAAATGAGCTGCTGAAGAAGAGCAAAGAAAGAAAGAACAAGAAGAAACCTGATTAATTCAAGATGAATTAATAAGTTTAGGGGGAGATTGTTGGAACACAGATGATCTACTACTAAAATTGAATTACTACTGAAGAAGGAAGTTACTACTGATCTTGAGGTACTACTGCTAAAGGCAAAATACTACTGACGATCTAGTTTACTACTGATGTTATATTTAGAGCTGATCGTGTTCGAGATTTTAGTAGAGTTAGTTATAGCATGTAAATCTTTATGTAATTCAATTGTAATCGAGTCCTAGAATAACTAGGTTAATAAGTTAGGCTTCAAGGACTATTATATATAGTTCCTTATGAATTGTAAACATATGTGTATTGATCAAACGAATTAATACATTGAAGCTTTTTGTGATAAACTGTGTTCTTCGTTTTATTCTTATTCGATTCCAGTTTACATTGTTCTTAATCTAATAACATAAGTGTTAATCCGCTGTAACTTCTTGTGTTAGTAGATCTGGGTTTATAATAACTTGTTTGGTTATTCGATCCTGACACTCAGCGCTAGAATAACCCTAATTTATTTATAAATTTCTGATTTGTGCACCCGCATGGTCAATTGGTGCGTGTAAAGATCAACAATTTAATCATGATATAGCCTGCAATTCGTTTAGTGTACACTACACATGGCAAATATCATGTCTTTAACATGGCAAACAAAGTTTTAATTTCTATAATAAGAAATTGAACGCAATTTAACCAATATGGCCTGAATCAGATACTTTATATTCATCTCAATGCATATTCTTCACATGCATATAGACAAACTAGTTTCATAGCCCGCTCGATTGGGCGGGCATGTTTCAAAATTTATATTATAGAAAAATACAACAAATATTAACAATTTTAAAAATGACATAATAATCGATAGCTGTAGTGATGAGTTTGTATAAAAATTGATACATGAACAGATGTTACAAAAAATTTATAGACGAAATAAAACTTCTTTGTAAACGATATTTGATCTTGAATTAGTGTAATTGCCATCTATGTCACAACAAATGACCTTCAATCCGTTCTTGTTCTTAACTCGTGAAACAGCCACAAAAAGCTGGCCATGTGAGAATACCGGTTTTTACAGAAACAAACCAACTTGAGACAACGTCTGACCTTGACCACGTTTAGGATCTCATTTGGCAAATCTTATAGTACAAAAGAAGTAAAATTTGGTTAAATTGTTTAATAAAGTATTTAATCAGTTTAATATATAAGTAACTTGAGTAAAATAATATAATACTTACATTTTGTTGATGGCTTTTCAAGCGGTCTTTTATAGATATTATCTAATCTAATGGTGTGTTGGACGAAGAGTAATTACCATGTAATTGAGCATCTACTACGATGTGTTTAATGTTTTCTGACTGATTCTCATTGTTATCTACCGTGCTTTTTCTTTTTCCTCCTTTTTTCTCTTTTTTATCTACCATTTCTTGATCAGTGGTAGAATTACACATCTCAATATAAATTATCGGTATATAATATCTGTAGAAAAATGAAATAAAAATTTTAATTGACAAAATATATAAAAAAATATATGAGAATACCACAAATAATAATTTATTTTACTTTTTTCCACTTAAGCGGATAATTAAGCGGAAAAATTACTGCAAAAATAATAATTAAGTGGACAATCACAATTTCTGGCTAATTTATTTTCGTGATTAAGTGGATAATATACATGCACAATTAAAAATAAGAGATTACGAAATTTTGTGAAGCAATATAATTGTTATTAGCACATAACCCGAATTAATGTTAAATTTGGCCAACCCATTTGGCAATAATCCGGAAATAGGTGACCAGCCCATTTGCCAACCACATGGAGTCCGGCCAAAACAGGTTTAAGCCAATATCCGTTAAAGAACTCAAAAAAACACACTCTGGATAAATTGGAACGTAGAGGACCGTCGAGAATGGAGAAACGACCGTTCAATCTGATTCGGCTAGTAAGCTGCTTTTGTTGCGAGGAATTGGAGGTTGAAAATACAAGAGGAATACCTTGCGGATCGGGCAAATCGCGCCGTTTGCGGTGGTGTAATCAGATTGATGCTGCTGTTAATCGCAAACCCTAGAATGGTGATTTTGAAATTAACAATTTGTGTTAATGAATTAGGGTTTATAATCTACCTAGCATTGCATGTTAGTTGTTTGCATCTTCACTACTGTTACCAATAATTTCATTTTAAGAATGAAATTTGCACAAACTGTTAATTGATTTTATTCTACAAATAAAAACTTTGAATACTTTAAAATTGATAATCACATTCAGTTTTTTGTGATATTTTGTTAATTTTTGTAAATTTTATCGAAATCAATCTTCAAACTACTTGATATAGAGGAGGGTTACGGTTTTATTTAATATTTTGTTAATTCAGATCAAAATAGTTGATATTTTGTGAATTTTGACAACTTTAAATACTTTAACCAATAACCCAGTTCATGAGCAGCGGGTTGATAATATTGGGGGTATTTATTTTGGCTAAAAAATAAATACTAAACAATGAGTCAAAAAATTACATTATTAACACTAACTAAATGGTAAACACACGTTAAATTATCAAAATCAGCTAAAAATAGTACAAAAATTTGACTGCATATGGTCAAACAATTTTAAATATATGCATTAAAACGGTTTGATTTTAAAAGTAAAAAATTTTTAAATTACTACTTTGACTGCATATAGCTTGGACAGGTTGACTTTTAAACAAACTGATTTGATTGGCCACGTATTTAAATAAAAAATAATAATTTAAAGAAAATTATTGAAAATAGCTGGACAGGTTGACTTTTAAAGTCAATAATTTTGACTGCATATGGTCAAACAGTTTTAACTATATACAGTAAAATCGTTTGATTTTAAAAGTCAAAATTTTTAAAAAAACATTTACTGCTTTGACTGCATATAGCTTGGACAGGTTGACTTTTAAACAAACTGATTTGATTGGCCACGTATTTAAATTAAAAAAAAATAATTTAAAGAAAATTAATGAAAATAGCTGGACAGGTTGACTTTTAAAGTCAATAATTTTGACTGCATATGGTCAAACATTTTTAACCATATGAAAGTAAAACCGTTTGATTTTAAAAGTCAAAAATTTTTAAATTATGATTTACTGCTTTCACTGCATAAAGCTTGGACAGGTTGACTTTTAAACAAACTGATTTGTTTGGCCACATATTTAAATAAAAATTAATAATTTAAAGAAAATTAATGAAAATAGCTTATCTAGTTTGATTTTTAAAGTAAACCCGATATTCTCATATGGTTACAAACTGTTTTAACTATATGCAGTCAAAACAGTTTCATTTTAACACTCAAAAATTTTAAATTTTTTTTACTGCTTTGACTGAATATAGCTTGGACAGGTTGACTTTTAAACAAACTGATTTGTTTGGCCACGTATTTAAATAAAAATTAATAATTTAAAGAAAATTAATGAAAATAGGTATCCAATTTGACTTTTAAAGTAAACCCGGTATTCTCATTTGGTCAAACTGTTTTAACTATATGCAGTCAAAATAGTTTCATTTTATAGTCAAAAAGTTTTAAAAAAATTTACTGCTTTGACTGCATATAGCTTGGACTGGTTGACTTTTAAAGAAACTGATTTGGTGGGCCACGTATTTAAATAAAAATTAATAATTTAAAGAAAATTAATGAAAATATGTTATCCAGTTTGACTTTTAAAGTAAACCCGGTATTCTCATATGGTCAAACAATTTAACTACATGCAGTCAAAACAGATTGAATTTAAAAGTAAAAAAATTATAAAAAAAATTTACTGCTTTGACTGCACATAAGTCGGACAGGTTGACCTTTAAACAAACTGATTTGATTGGCCACATATTAAAATATAAAAAATGATTTTAAGAACTGTTTGACTATATGCTGCAAAATTGATAATAAAGTAAGTATTGAAAATTGATACTTACAAATAAACAGAATCCATAACTAAAATATTTTTTAGTATAGTTTAAATTGTGTCCTGTTTTAATTGATAGTATGAAATTTTTTTAATTGTAAATCAGTATTATTATGATCCATACTGAATTTAATATATAAAACTGCTTTTAATATGTGCACTGCTAAATTTATTAAATGTAAATCAGTATTTTAAAATTACAGCAGCAGTTACAAAGCTATAATACTCAAAATTGTTTTAACGATAAAATATGATTAAAAATCGTGCAAACTAATAAAACGTGTATAACATTTTAATGTAGGGTTATTAAAATACCTGGTAATTGAAGCTTTGTAACTACTGCTGTAATTTAAAATTCCTGCAATGTCAAGCTGTTTATATTAAGAACGGGTCTGCAATGTCAAGCTGTTTACTTAAAATTCGATGTATATTAACACTGAAAGTGAATTTTAATAATGCAGTTTTAATTATGATTAATTTATGCAAAGAATTTGATAAAATAATGACGCTGTTGACTGTAGTTGACACAAACAACAACTATTCCGGTATTATGCGTATGAAAATTCAAAGGAATAAATATGTACCTTTCTGTTGATGTTGTTCTTCGATGCATGGAGCTTATTCTCTATTGTTTACTTGTAAGTATTTCAACCATAGTTTATGCACCTATATAGGGGCGGTTTTTTCAATACTTTTCAAAAAAGTGTATATGCGGATGGAAATAAACGATAATTATGGAATAGATTATGCTAAGATGTAGACTTATGCGGATTATGTTAAAATACAGTTTAAAAATAATGTCAAACATTAATATAGGGTCTTTTGAATACCTTAAAATTGAAGCTTTGGTTATTGAGCTGAATAGACTATTCATGCATGACAATAAACTGAAATATATTAACCCAATTCCGTTTTAATTATGAGAAATCCCTAAAACGAATTGTATGAATTTTTTTTAATAAATATAGATGTACGTAAAGAGACACTTAATTAGAACTGATGCAGTTCTAAGGTCTGCAATATAGAGGATCAAATAAAACAGTTAAAAAGTAAAGAGTAATTTACCTTCGTCTGCGTTCTTTCTTCGATGCATGTTAATCTGTATTGGATATGTTAGCATGGTTTTTATAGTGCTCGCTGGTCATTGATTCGTTCACTTTGCCAAGCTAGGTAACTGAAATCACGCTAATTCCGGAATAGATTATGTAAATCACCTTAATTTCGTGGAATGTCATGTTATTTTGGGGGTATATAATTTTTTTAAGATCAATATTAACACATGATTTAAATGTATGTAGGTGACAGGCTGCTGTATTATAGAGGGAAGGTATCTGTTGCCGTTTTAGTCTCATTGAAATAATTAATTCATGATTTTAGTCTACCGGAAGATTGCATTAGAATCGAAGTTTCCATAATGCTAACCACGAAATCAGTTGAGTTTTATTTGAAATATTGCATTAAATCCGGAATTAATTATTGCTAAAAGGGCTATTCAATAGTTTCCTTTAAAACCGCAGGTCATTAACTGCCTCATAGTAAGAGAAGCGAATTTTGTGTTGATTTCGTGGGCCAATCATTGGATTACACGTGGAATTAAGGGCCAATCACAGCGCGTTAAACTGGTGAGGTGTCGAACTTGTATCATGTGTAGCTCCATATATAGGGGAAGATAAGTTACTTCTTTAAACAAAAAAAAATAGAAGAAGAAAAAATCGTCAGACACAATGTCTTTCCTATTTGTAGTAAAAAGTTCATTGAAGGGAAAATTTTACGAAATTAACAAGCAAACTATAAGCCATCAAAACAGGAAGCCATTACAGTAGAAAGAGGCTTTGAAGAAGTTGTTGATTCCATGAAGAGATGAAGAAAGCAGCGTAGCGTATCAAACAGATGATGAACCCACCGACCGTTAATTTGTAGAAGTTTTCAAGGCCCAAATAGATGGAAATACAAATACAAGCTTGAGAGGGTTATGTGATTAAAGCTCCTTTCTGTGTGTATATAACGACATGTTTTTTGTTTTTAAAAATCGTCATACACGATGTCTTTCCTGCTTGTAGTGTTAGATAAGGCATCTCCCAACCGTGACGCGTCACTAAACTCATCACTAAACTCTTCCCTACTGACGGGTTACTGACGAGGTCGTGCCAACAGCAACACATCACTAACCCATCACTAACTCATCCCCGCTTAAAATAAATATTAAAATATTAAATAAAAACCCTTCCCCCCTCACATGTTCCCTCGACGTCCGTACACCTCCGTCTCCACCACGACGTGAGCCAACGACGGGAGGCTAGAGACGGCACGGTGCCAACCGTGATGGCCCACGACGGGTTATTGACGCCCCATGACGTGGGGTTGACACTCATCTAAAAGATCTTGTACTAACAGAATGTCCTATAAAGATTACTTCCTCCGATTCAAAATAAGTGCTACACTTTCTATAAATGGGTGATTCAAAATAAGTGTTACACTTTGAAAAATTACCTTATTTAGAAAAAATAGTAGGACTCACACCCACTAACTATCTACTTTAACAAAGTGAAATGACTCATTTACCCTTACTTTTTACTATTAAACATCATAAACTCCACTTTATTCAAAGATGTGGGACTCATTATCCACTAATCATTCAATTAATCTAATTTAACCATCATTATAATATTTTGCCTCAAAAATCGTGAAACCCAAAGTGTAGCACTTATTTTGAATCGGAGGAAGTATATTGTAATGATAGAAAATCTAATCCGCCGACAGTGCACAAATTGAACTATCAGTCGCACAAATTGAAGTCCGTCGCACAAAAGAGTCTGTATTTCTACAAACCACCTTAGAGCATCTTCAATGGTTAATACTCTTTCCGTCATATAAAAAAATTTACATTTCATTTGGCACAACCTTTTAGGAGATAGTTAGTAGTTGGGTCCTTTATAATACTTTTGATTAAAATATAAGGTTAGATGGGAGAGAGTAAATGTTTTATTGGTGGAATGAGGTAATAACATTATTTTAATAGGTGGGCCCCCCAATTTTAAGGAAAAATGTAAACTTTTTTGTGGGACAAAATTTTAAAGAAAATTGTGAAGCGGTGTCAAATTGGGAGCCTCCGAGGACTCCTACCGAGGTTAGAAGTTTCTGTTGGATCCCAACAACACAAACGTGTTGCGTTATGACTGAGTAATGAAGATAAGATAAATAACACACAAGATTTCAATGATTAAGAGTTTATTAAAACAACTTAATACGGTACAAAGTTTGCGTAAATAGATAATACACACTAACTAAAACTTTCTACTTGAAATGACACTTTTGATTGCTCAAATTAGAAGACAGTGCAATGAGAGTTTTATATCAGCTGATACAGACAGCTGATATTCAATGCCTGAGTAATAACTATGGAGAAGTTAATACCAGACAATAACAACTCTCAGAGAATGTTCTTGTGCTATGAATTCTAAAAGGTGTGTGTAAATGCAAACATTTACGTCTCTATATATAGCCCAAGATCCGTGTTCCTTTGTCCACAAGATACTCGACGTGTAAACATATCATTCGTCGATGTGGACTTGTCCACGGAAACATTTAATGCTCTTGCATATGTTGTAGTCCCAAGTGTACTTTGTGTCAGCTCCTTTTGCTACCTTTTCTGACGCACAGTGAAAAGGTGTACTATGATAGGACAAAAGTAGTTGACTTTCCGTTTACATGCTTGGAGGGACAAACGATGATGTACTGACATAATATCTTCTATTCCGAAATAGAAGATCCTCATCGTTTTCTTCTTCTTTGAGCGGGAAAGGGAAATGTTCAAAGTGTCAAGAACATTTCCACTAAGTCTTTATCTGCAGCAGGTATCATCAGCTGATTCCATAATCAGCTGGATGATCTTCTTCTTGTCTTTGTCCTTTGGCCATAGACTTTGAATGAACACTCTTCTATAGCTGCTGATTTGACTTGTTTTCCTAGAGCTAAGTACGTACTCAGCTGAAGGTTTATTGCATATACTTGCTTCAGCTGAGATACATACTTCAGCTGATATTTATTCTTCTTAGCTATCGATCATCAAATCTTATTTACTTAGTCTAGGGACTAACAGTTTCCTTGGATCAGCCGGTTATTACCGAAGATTTATACAAGACATCTCGAGAATCGCCATTCCACTGACAAAGTTAACAAGAAAAAGTGAGAAGTTTGTGTGGGAGAAGAAGCAAGAAGAGGCCTTTAAATTGTTGAAGGAAAAGTTATGTAACGCGCCGATTCTTACGTTACCGGATGGTATGGAAGATTTTGTGGTTTATAGTGATGCTTCGAATCAAGGGCTCGGTTGTGTGTTGATGCAAAGAGGTAAAATGATCGCGTATGGTTCACGAAAATTGAAAAATGCGGAATTGAGGTACACGACACACGACTTGGAGTTGGCGGCGATTATATTTGCCTTGAAGTTGTGGAGACATTATTTGTATGGTACTCAGTGTACATTGTACATGGATCATAAAAGTTTACAATACGTGTTTACTCAAAAGGATCTTAATATGCGATAAAGAAGATGGATCGAGTTGATTGCCGACTATGATTGTGAGATTGTGTATCATGCGGGAAAGGCTAATGTAGTGGCCGACGCCTTGAGCCGAAAAGTTTATGAGAACCCGAACCGAGGAATTTTAACACCTATAGAAGTCGTCTCGAGCATCATCGAAAGAATCAAGAATGCCCAACGAGAGGTTATGGGAAAAGACGAGTTAAGACAAGAACGGTTAGGTAAGAACCAACACTTTCTCGAAAATGCACAAGGGTTGAAAACCGTAGGCGGTCGTATTTGGGTTCCCAAGTTCGGTGGTATCCGAAAAGAATTATTGAATGATGTGCACAAGTCAAAGTATTCGATTCACCCGGGAAGTACAAAGACGTACCAAGATATGAAACGGGTTTATTGGTGGCCCGGAATGAAGGCGAGGGTAGCCAAGTACATCTCCAAGTGTGTCACGTGTGCACAAGTAAAGGCCGAGCATCAAGTACCGTGTGGGGTAGCTCAATCATTAATTGTTAGTACCGGCCGGAAAGTGGGAAGATATAACTATGGATTTCATAGTAGGGTTGCCGAAGACGAGTAAGGGTCATGACGCCATTTGGGTCATAGTTGATCAGTTGACCAAGAGTGCGTTATTTTTAGCCATTCGGGAAACGTTGCCACTTGAGAAATTGGCTAAGTTGTATGTTGATGAGGTGGTTCGACTCCACGAGGTTCCGTTATCGATTGTATCCGATAGAGACGCGAGGTTTACCTCGAGATTTTGGCGGTCTCTACAAGAGGAGTTGGGTACAAAGTTGCGGTTGAGCACGGCTTATCACCCGCAAACCGACGTTCAAAGTGAAAGAACAATTCAAACAGTTGAAGATATGTTGAGATCGTGCGTGTTGGATTTCGGGGGTAAATGGGATGAACATTTACCGTTAGTCGAGTTCTCGTATAATAATAGTTATCACTCGACTATTAAGATGCCGCCTTATGAGGCGTTGTATGGGAGAAAGTGTAGAACTCCATCGTGTTGGCTAGAGGCGGGAGAGACAAGGCTCACGGGTCCCGAGATAGTGAAAGTAACAAATGAAAAGATCGGTATAATACAAGCCAACATGAAAGCCACCCAAGATAGACAATGAAGTTATTCGGGTTTGAAGAAGAGACCATACGACTTGGATGTCGGTGATATGGTAATGTTGAAAGTGTCACCTTGGAAAGGTGTAATGCGGTTTGGCAAGAAAGGAAAGTTAAGTCCAAGATATGTTGGACCGTTTAAGATATTGAAACGGGTCGGGCTCCAGGCGTTTAAATTGGAACTTCCACCCGAGCTTCAAGGTGTGCATGACACCTTTCACGTGAGTTATTTGAAGAAGTTCATCGGGGAAGTTAAAAATATTATTCCATTGCAAGAGTTGCGGGCTGATGCCCGAACCGGTTGATCGAAGAACCCGAAGCCATATTAGAGACCAAAATAAAGAAGCTTCGGAATAAAGAGATCGATTTGGTATTAGTCAAGTGGAAGCATTCACTTGGGCCATATTTGACTTGGGAAGTCAAAGACGAGATTCGGAAGAGGTACCCGGATTTCGTGAACTATGATGAGATTCCGATGACAGAATCTTCTTAATGGGTAGATAGTTGTAACGACCCGAAATTTGTAAATAATAAATTGTACAAAAATATGATAAATAAGGATAAATCGTTTAAAGAACGTAGGAATTGGTTTCGTGTCATTTGGACACCGTACGCGAAAGTTATGGATGAAACCGGGTCGAGATAACAACCGAAAAATGCAGCCCTGCTGCATAGGGAAGTTCACGCCGTGAACTTGAGTTCCCGATCGGGAACTCCATTCAGCGATTTGGTGGTTTTGATCGATCAGAGTTCACGCCTCAGTCGCGATCGGGAAGTGTTCACGAGGTGCAAAGTTCATGACCGTGAACAAGTTCACGCCGTGAACTTCTGTCGACAGCATTAAAGTCGAGTTTTGGCTCATTTAATGCCATATCAAAACCCTAGTTTCTCCTTTGGCGATTTTTGAGCTCAAGAACAGTTGGAGGTCGATTTCTTCACGAATCCTTGGTAGATTTCACTCCTAAGTGAAGATTAAAGGTATATCTTCACTCTTTGATCTTTGTAGCTTAAGATCTATGTATTTTGATGCTTGGGTTTGAAACCCTAGTTCTTGGGGTTTTGGGTTATGGTGATAAAAGTGATGTATACACTTAATGGATGGTATTTTAACAAAGGGAAACAAGTGTATGATGATAATTTGTAAGAATCTTAAGGGTTGGTTAAACCTAGGGTTTGGTAAATCACCATAATTGGGGGGAAGTGTTAGTTGATGGTGTCTAGTGATAAATGGATACATTAATGGTAGTATGTGATGTTGAACATCTTGTGATTGATTGTATTAGGCTTTTGGTGAAGTCTTGGAAGTTGATTGATTGTTGGAAGCAAGGAAACCGGCGGAAAGAATACGGTTGGAGCATTTTATTGCTAAGGTGAGTACGTGTGGACTTTACTGAGTACATAGCCATGAAAATACCTTTTATTACATATGTCGAGTCTATTTGATATTTGTGTAGAAATTAGTATATAGAGTTAGGTATATATTGTTGAATATAGTAAACTAACTTATTTGATGATTGATGTTATAGCCAAGGGCTTTGATTGAAATAACTGTTGAGTTATAGTAAGGATGAGACGTGTGATGATGCGGGGGATCCCCGGTCATGAGGGTATGGAGTGGGGAGCATTTGGGCGGATCCCCATCGGCCCATTCCATGATATTAGTCTTGCTAACTGGAAGTAGTCCGGCGAGTAAGGGAGGTATAGGTAGATTGGGTGATTCCCTCTTGCCTTTACCTTGAAGCTTATTAATGCGGGGGATCCCCGGTTAATAAGTTAATGTGGTTCTAGTTAGTTCGGGGGCAACCCGATGACTAGATATGATTGCTAGGAAAGCAAAGATTTAGAGTCACAATAGGGTGACTAGATAGATGGACGATTTACTTGTATGTTTGTTTATATGTCTTATGATTATTATTATTATTATCGGGGTCTAAACCCATGTAGCTCACGAGACATTTTTGTCTCACGTACTCCTTGTTGTTTTTGCTATGTACCTAGGTTCGGGATCGAAGGTTTAGGTACGCATGGATAGAGATGCGGGGCCTAGAGTAGAAGAACATTAGATTGGATTTATGCTTAGCTTTGGTTTTGATCTATTTTGTAACACCAACTTTATACTCTGATTTTCATACCAAAGGTTTTTGAAAATTTATATTTTTGGAACGGTTCTTCTATTTATGAAAATGTTATATTTTGGGGCAAATGTTTTGTGTTAAAATTTGAGGTGTTACAGTTAATTGGATGATTCGTGCGAAATGAGTCACACACTATTTAAATAAAGTGAGTTTAATGATGTTTAAAAGTAAAAGTAAGAATAAATGAGTAATTTCACTTTGTTAAAGTAGATAGTTACTGGGTGTGAGTCATATTATTTTTTGTCAAATAAGGTAATTTTTCAAAGTGTATCACTTATTTTGATTCAGCCCAAAAAAGAAAAGTATATCACTTATTTTGAATCAAAAAAAGTATAATGTTGCATCTTAATATTAACAAAGTTACCATTTATAGTTATAAAAATAATAAAAAATTGGAAATGCCCATTTACTCTTCCCCACAATATATATGCAACCCTACTTACCATTGATACCACCACAACCACCCAACCCCACAAACCACCACCTCCGTAGATGACATCTCATATCTAGCCGTCGATGATGCTTCAAGTGGCGAGGACAATCGCGTAGGTTGGATTCCGAGACTTTTCGACCACTTCCACCCAGTGCCATCTAGATGATTCTTTATAATGATATTAGAGTAAAATGCAATGGTTTTTTAAGTTTGTACCATATTACATATTTTTCATAAATTACACTAATAGTTGTTATTTCTGAAACTATTGACACGTTTGGTCTAAATAAACGTAATCTTTTTCCGTCAAACAAATGAATTTTTATAGGTTTTAAATTAGTGAAGGGAATGGGAAAATAACAGATTTACCTCCTCTTGCATCACACGTGATCATATTTGACGGGAAAAATAAACATCTGTTTAAGTAAAGAACCACACATGTGAATAGTTTTAGAAATAAAGACTGCGAATGTAATTTATTGAAATTAAATGATGAAATATGAAATATGGAATAAGTCTAAAGGACTCATTTGTATAATTTACTCATAATATTATTAAGAAGGCCATCTGAATTATTTTTCTTAGTCCAACTTAAGGGGCCCAAATAGTTTTGGCCTAATCTTTTCATTTTCATTAAGATTTGCGTAAGCAGTGCTGCAGTCCTCATCATGCTTCTGGGATGCTTCTGCGCCACATCTAATCTATTCATTTAAAATTCAAAATCTGAAACTTTCTCCTCGAAAACTGGGATGCTTATGGGAGAACCCTCAGCAACCTTTGATATGTTGAGTTTGTATATTACATAGCTCAAAAACATCACTTATCTGCACATATTCAATTACTTACTTCCTCCGTATCAAAATAAGTGACACAAATTAGCTTACTCGTTTTTTGAGGTAAAATATTAAAGTAGAGATTAAAATAAATTAAAGTACATAGTTAGTGGAGAATGGGTCCCACTTTTCTTGAATAAAGTGATATTAATGAGTTTTTTAAGTAAAAGTAAGGGTATAAGGGTAATTTCCTTTATTAAAGTGGATAATTAGTGGGTATGGGTCCCACTATTTTTACCATATAAGGAAAGTTTTCAAAGTGTGTCACTTATTTTGATACACCCCAAAATGGAAAGTGTGTCACTTATTTTGATACGGAGGAAGTATTAGAAATAGATTATAAATTTTTGAAAATAAATAATCAAATAATTAACACATACAAAACACAACCGTGAAATATAATGTTTTAACTATACTATTTGAAATCGTAATAATCATATAATCATTTTTTTAATGTTTAGCAAACCTGTTTATTTGTTTAGTTAACAAGTAAAATGCTAGAATTTAAAACGCAATCAGCAGCTCGTTTGTTCAATACTTCGTTTTGGATTCGCGAACAAACAAATAATTGCTTTTTTCAGACTTTTACATTTTATATTATTTGCGTGAAAACCAAATAAACAAATAATCTGTTTCAAATCGTTGAACTTGGTACCTACTTGCCTTGGCATACTCTGAAGAATCCTGCTTCAAAATACAACTTGTGTGTCACCATATTAATCAAAAATTATATCGTAATTAATTTCGTTTTAAAGTAAAAGCTAAGGGGGCACCACTTTATCAATGCCCTTTACAACACAATCCAGTAAATGGATTACTGAAGGTTTTCAGATAATCACCACAAATGGAAAGTCAATCTCAATGAACATAATAATCTTAACAAAATCAATATAAATGGAAAACTGATGAATCCTCCAACATTTTTGCTTGTCAACCAATTTAAATAAATCAATCTTCTAATTTACACATAACACAAATCGATAAACCCACAGAACAAGTAACCTTAACCAATGAACATTTGTACATCAAATTTATAAATATTACTTAATAATATGTTATTAAAATGATGAATTAATTTACTAGGAATAAAGCAACTTAGTATGTTGTAATTTGTGATATACGGAGTACTTTCGTTGGTAATCTTTCCTAGTTAATTTTTAAGTTGTACTCATTTCAGACATAATATAACCAAATTGACCCTATTCTTAATAATAGTACTAGCAGGGTACCTGCGCAATGCGGCGGCGGGTACCCTGTGACTGTATTTGACGGCGATAAATTGGTAGGTTTTGGTAGCAAAAGTGGCGGTCGCGGGTGAACGATGGTGGTGATTGTAATTTCAAAATTTTAAGGAGGATTTAAGATGCCTCAAGCTCCACTTTGAAAAGTCAAATATTTATGTATTGAACTCGTGTTAACTTTGCCATTTGATATAGTTATTTTCGACTTATATTGAGCATACTAATCCTAATAGTCTTTGTGAACATTTTACCATATGAAAGAGTTATTTTCGACTTGCTTTATTGAGCATACTAATAGTCTTAGTGAACATCTTCAAGTTATTTAAGCAAGTACATAGATAAAAAAAAAGTATAATGACAACCCGCGTTGAACTCAATCTAGCTCATAGTGTTTGCAAACTTCCCACCAAATATAAAGAGATGAACTATGAGTTGAGTTGTATGAGTTGAGTTGTTCTTTACAGTAAGGAAAAGATACAAACTTCTCACGTATAAAAAAGTTCAAAAAATAATAATTTTAAAACATTATATATTGATCGAGGTTTGTATATGTGTTGCAAAATGATAACATACATGAACGAGAACATAAAGAACCAAATAGCTGTCACAAAAACATGATTAATTTATCATCTCAAAAATGTTCAAAGTACAGACTCGATCTTAAGCAAATGGTTGCAAGATTTTACATATGAAATTTCACTCCCAATAAGTTTATTTGACATATTACACAATCAAAGATTGCAAAATCGTTAATATCCTAACAATAACAACACACTGCACCCCTGATTGATGATCTCCCTAACCAATAAATCAAGACTTGTGAACACAAATTACAAAACAAGAAATTGCAAGACCAGAAACAGAAATGACAAATTACAAGCGCGCCTAAAATAGGAGTTCATTGCATAGAAGTATTTCCTTCCCTTTGTTTCAATAATCTTTCTGCTTAAAATTTGAAAAAAAAATAATTACAAAATCACCAAATATCCATAAATATATTCAAAACTACACAATTGACTTCATAGGTAGTGTAACTTGTAAGTAAGGACATGTAAACAAATCGAAAACCCGAAACTATCCGGGTCATTACCAGGTTTTTCGGGGTTTAAAACCGGAATTTCATTTTTAAACAACAATATGTTGTTTCCAGCCACTTCTTAAACTTTCCACCTTCAAAAACAATTTGAAATCAACTTTATCAATACGATCCGATTCAAATTCAACAAAAAAGGAATAGTAAAGAAAACAAAATTTTGTACAAAAGATTTTATTAATAATCAGGACGTCTGCGTTCAGGTCTCTGTAAGAAACGATAAAAGATCGTATTAATAATCATAATCAATCATAGACGCTTATAACAAAAAATTAGATACTCATTTACGCACCTTTTTATCTGCGATTGTGCAAATAGACCAATTTATAAGGTTAAAGAAAAACACCCTGCAAGCTTTCCTTTCTATTTGGCGATTACAAGTCAATCGCAACCAATTTATGGTGTTAACTAAGTTATGACCCGTGAAAAATCACGGGTTGTCAATAATTATACTGAACGTAAATTTTATAAGATACAAATGTGAATCGTTAATTATATGATTATTACTTATACGCTAAGAAATTATTAAATGCTTGTATAACATAAATTATGGAATCAAATTGTTACAAATGATATAAATATCGAAGTCTATAATTAAGATTAATAAGCTCATAAACTTGTAAATACCTTTTAAATTCTAAAAGATTAACAAATTTAATTAAAATAAAATTATTTTATAAATTATTCTAAATTCTAAATTAATTTGATTTTTAATATTCTTCAATAACCCACGCACACTTGCTCCACTGTCCCACACGTATTCCGACCTCCCCAGCCAAAATCACACATACAATTTCAATTCCAAAAACAATTCGAATAATACTTAATTGGGATATTCTAATATGTGTCCCTGGGGCACATTATAGTAATGTTGAATGTCTTTTATGCTTCTACATTTAATTCATCACATAACTTTATTTTCGATTAGGGTAAAGACGAAATAGGTATAAAGCACCGCACTAATGACTTATTGCAAGATATATAGTAGATTACACATATGCTTGATCCAAATGGATATGTAATAGGATTCTAAGACACTCATCTTAAACTCTATGATGTCAAATAATGATTTTCACTTAGAATTAAATATAAAAAACCTTAAACATTACGGTTAACAACTTTCTAATGCTATTTTTTTTTAACCCATTTGACTCGTTTCTATTTAATTTCATTTTTAGTTTTTAAGACACTTGTATTAAAATATTGATGTCAAATAATAATTTTAAAATTGAAATAAAATATAAAAAAACTTGAACATTGCACTTAACAACCTTTCAATGCTCAATTTTTTTCTTTTTACCCATTTGACGTTTGACCCATTATTTATTAGCTTCATTTCTAGTTGCAGGCATTTAAGAAAGTATGTTATGCATGATGCATGCATATTTAAGCATAAAAACTGCATATTAATCACAAAAATTGCTTATATAAATTTAGTAAATATTACACATTATATGGGTCGTCTAAAGTTGTGTAATTGGGATGATCAAAGGACAGACATAGCGTAGAAAGAAAGTACCGATGAGTTCAGAAAGCACCTACCCAATTTGACGATTGAATGCACAAACGTACAGAGACTCAGTAAACTTTTTAAAAAAAACATTCAAAAAGAAACACTGAATGAATCACGTACCTCATAACAACTCTGCCCATTTAATCCTCCAACCACATTCACACGAGGCACAAGAGGAACCTCTGGCTTTGGGCCCACAATCTCAATATTCATAGGTTTTCCATCCAATTGCACGTTATCATAACGTTTTAGTGCTTGAAATGCATCACTTTTTCTACCAAACACTACTTCACACGCCACTACTTTTAATCTCTAGTAAATATGTCCTTTGCTGTCTCTAAAAAATTGTCTCTGTTCTTACAGCATCATGCTTCTGTTAATCTACATAAAACCAAAATAAATATTTAAATTATCGGTATTTAAACCCGAGTGGGTTATGGGTTGACCCAAATACCTATGGGAACCATTTCTTTATCTGCAAAAATCTTGACTATCTTATAAACAACTGTATAATGTTTATTTATGATTGCTTTTGCAATTTCATCTTGCATTTTCTACTTTAAAATTCTCTCCTACAAATTGCAGCACAAGGTTTATCCTTTCTTCTTCTTTCTTTTCATCAAACTTAACCCGGGGTTTTTAATCTTTTTACTTAAAATGTATAATAATGTACAAACTTTACTGCATGATGTACACGTCTTTTATATAAGATTTTTTTTATATGGTCTTAGTTGACCCGTGACCCGGCCATCTTACCGGGCCGAGTATTAACCCGGGGTTTTAAAACATTGTTTTTTTTATTTTAAATAAATTTTTTTTATTTTTTACTATTTATGTATGCACGTATAGTGTATATACAATGCAGTGTTAATTAACAAACACTTTAATTAGATCATGAAGCAGAATTCATACCTCTTAAGCAGTCCAATTTAATTAGATCATGAGTATACATTTTCTATACGATTGTTTCAGTTAGTACTCAGTAACAGTAAGTCAACTTTTACTTAAAAAGCCAGATTTTACTTTAATTACATTTATAGGTTATTTTGACTACAATAAAGGTTTATGAATTCTTTTGTATTGCAATGTTGACAAAAAAAGTCAACATACATACTTTCAAGTTTTAACATACAAAAACAGGAACAGATTGTGTGTATGTTATAGCCTTATAGGACATATATTGTTATAAAAATTTCAAGTAATTTATTTAACCTTCATGTCATTTACATTAACATAACCACTAACATTTTTAACAATCAATTTATAAAACTATCAAGTTATTTACAGTAACATATTTTCTAAAGACTGAACCACAAAAAAAAAACATACCTTGATAATTCCATTGTAATTTCTATCCCTGGTAACATGCTTTATATTTTTAATCAATCAATAAGACCATAGTGAACCATAGAAATTGGAAAAATAAGAAAAGCATTATATGCAAAGAAATCAAAACCCACAATCTTTTTTATTTGGAAATTTCTATTAACTTCAATAATCATATTATCGAGGAAGACGTAAGCTATAATCTTAATGATATGGGTATTTCAAGAAACTCAAAATAATGAGAGCTAACACTAATCAGATGACCTAATTGATCAACAAAAGGTCAACAACAAAATATAAATTACAATTTACAAACCTATGTTAAAAATGAAAAAAATTGGTATGATGATTGATGCGAACCTTAAAAAGACATGATCAGAACTTGGAGTTGAAGACCCGCAATAGCTACGATAAAGGAAAACCACGCATAGTAAGTTACAGCATTATAAAAAAAATTAGGGTTTAAATCTTCTTACAATAATTAGAAAGCTACAGATCAATTATGCAAATCAATATGCGATGGAAAGAACGGGATGCAGTATTGGAAAATATGGTTTCTAAATTCAAATTAGGTTTATGGAAATTTGCTATTACTCGGTATTGAGGTCTTTCAATAAAATTAGAATTGATTGCACATTAAATTCAATTTAATGCAGAAATAGCGTGAGTTGATTACATAGGGAAGGCCGTTCAAAAAAAAGATTACATAGGGAAGATAGTTTAGGCGGGAAAACAAAGTGTTTGGCCAATAGAAGGCTGCCACGTGTCAAAGTAGCTTCTTAAAAAGAAGCCATGTGGCACCCTAATGCTCCTTTTATTATAATTAATAGATTTAGCCATCTCTAAATGCACCAAACACCAAACACTGAAGCAAACACCTAAAAAATTCAATTGAGCAGCCAAAAATAAAACAAAATTGTGAATCAACGCAGAAAATAACAAAAATAAACCTGAATAGAAGGAAATTGTGAATCGAACATTTGTGAAATCGTAAAATTGAGGGAGTCCAATCAATACTTGGAGCTGCTTTCGTATCACATCATCTTCTTCCCGTATTTCCAGTTTTTGAAGTTTGGCAACCAAAAACCCCACAACAAATGGATGCTTTTCGACGCAAGAAGGATACTTGAGGAATGGAGATTGAACGAATCGAGGTTGAAGGAATCGAGGTTGCAGGAATCGAGGCTTGCAGGAATCGAGGTTGAAGGAACCGAGGCTTGAATGAATCGAGAAGAGGAACCGAATCGACGGGAGAGATGTGAGAGTAGGTTAGGGCGTAGCGTGAAGGAAATCGAGGGGAGACGGGAAACGAGTCGACAGGTTAGTGAGGCAGCAGAGCAAAGCATAGATTATATTTGTTGAATAGGAAGCAATAAACGTCTTCCCTTGCAGTTCATATGGTTGGCGTTGTTGTTTGTGTTTCCCACGTCCGGAGTTCGAGTCCTTCTCACGGCATTATTTTTTAAACTATTTCTCAAGACAAAAAAGGAAAGATGTTGCCTGAATTTTCAAAACTCTATTTAAGGAAAGTCATAAATGCATTATAGATAGTAGAGATATAAATAATCAATATAAACAGAAGTAATAACACAGACACTTACCCATTGGAGCTTGCAAATGGCTTCCACCTCAGCAGTCAGCACCATAGCTGATGTTGCAGAGAAAACCTAAAAAATTAGCATTTATCGATTAAATATTAATCCAGTAAATTATTTAAAAAGCCAATTAGGAAAAGAAGTGCATAATCTAAATTGATAAACATAACCTATTCATCAAAACAAAGCAAATATAAGACTATAGTGCAAGTGTGAAGCATACTTATGGTTCAATTTTCTGCAGTTTGGTCATTCAGATTTCTGGCAATTTTTTGGTCATATTTGACTATTTGTCTGCATTTTTCTGCAGTATTGTTATTAATTATATTTGCATTTTTCTGCTGCAACTCTATTGTTTATGTTATGGAACTTTTATAAATATAAACCCCATTTTACCTCATATTCATACCAATTCACACACTTTCTAAAGGGTGTTCATCTGATCGGGTTTTAGAGGTTGAGTTATTTTTTAATGCGAAAACAGTAAACTTAATTGAACCTATTTCAGTTTAAACAAGGGAAAATTTATCTTATATCCTTACAAAACTCATAAATTATCTCTATATCCTTCCAGAATCTATAAATTCTCTCTATATACCCTTTTAAATTTTTTAATTACTTCCATATCCTTCCAAAACTTTAAATTCTCTTTTATATCCAGAAACCTATTTTGATACTTATGGTTCAATTTTCTGCAGATACGGAGGAAGTATTTATTAAATCATTGTAATATTAATAATCATTATCAACAAATTCATTAATTTAAAAATTACTATATTACCCTTATTGTATGTAAACCTACATTAAAAAAAGAATAAAAACATTTAAGTACTCGATGGCAGTCTCTTCACATTTACACGCAAATAAACATGATTTTTAACACCTAATCAACAAATATATTGCGACATACTCGTCTCCGCGTTTTGAGATTACATTTACTTAAATGTTTTTAATCTTTTTTTACATTTAGGCAATATAATAACTTCTTAAATAAATGAATTTGATGATAATGATTATTGATATCATAATGATTTAATAAATATCAAAATAGGTTTTTGGACATAAAAGAGAGATTTAAAGGTTTGGAAGGATATTGAGGTAATTAAAAAGTTTAGAATGATATAGAGATAATTTATGAGTTTTGGAAGGATATAAAAATAATTTGAGTTTTGTAGGGATATAAAAGATAAATATCCCTCTAAATAAACCCTAAATCTTTATATAGTTAGGTGGCGTTTGTTTTTTGACAGAAAGTCTTTTTGAGGTCTTATGTCTGCAGGCGGGAAGATATTTTGGAAAAAGACTGTTTGTTTTTTGGAAGTCGGAAGATGGGAAAAAGTCTTTTTGAGGTCTACTTGGAAAAGACTTGGACCATAGTCTTCCAAGCTTGGAAGACATTTTACCTACACCTAAAAAAAAGTTTATCTACAACTACCACCACCACCACATACCAACACCACCACCTACCACCACCTACCGCCACCGCCACCCACCACCACCTACCGCCACCCACCACCACCGCCGCCACCATCCACCACCATCTACCGCCACCACCCACCACCACCACCACCAAACACCGCCCCAACCACCCACCGCTACCGCCGCCTACCACCATCTACCGCCACCACCACCATATACCCCCACAACCACCCATCGCCACCACCGCCACCCACCGCAAATACTGCCACTTAATTTTTTATCAACCTGCAGACATTAAAAAACAAACAGTCTTCTTCTTATACACTGCAGACGTTTGGTCCAAAACTTCTCTGCAAATGTGGTCCGCAGACTGCAGACCTTCTACCTCTTAAAAAACAAACAACACCTTAGATTCTTGGTGATACAAATTTAACAACTAAAGTAAATTGCTTAATTTCTTTAGAGTAGCATACTTTTTACATTGTTAGATATTTAGATTTAGGCTTTAGAGTATCATTGAATCTTTATCATAACTTATAACATATGTTCTTTCTTTTAGTGTTTCACAAACTTGTATTCTATTTTTTATTTTGTTAACAAAGAGTCATCTTTTCATTCAACGCTAATCCAAATTCAACACACACAAAAATAAAATTTACTCATACAAATCTTATTCCAGATAGTCCACATTTATCCAGACAGACACTTAATCCAAAGTCATCACCAGATGGTTCATAACTTCTAAACATCATTTCAAATCCACCAAAATTGAATAGGTGTCTTTTTATGAACAAACCTATTCAATAAATTACCTTAAAAAAACCACTTTTTGCAACTTGCTTTAAAACCAAAGAAAATTTGACCCGAAATATACGGAAATCATAAATACATAATAAATAAAGAGGGCCCACTCTCGTAAAAAAAACCGAAGGACATAATTTAGTCGAAAAAAACCCAAATTTAATAGTTTAAATAGACATTCTATAGCCCTAGTAACTCCATTGTCAAAAAAAAAAAAAAACTCGTGTGAGCATTTCTCCCGTTTCTCCAGGCTCAGGTTTGTATTACTATTTCTATTAAACCTTGTTAATTTCAACAAATGTAGTAGTGTTCTTAATGATCTTCTATCTATTAACTAAAAGTTTACTTATATGGCGTAAATCTTAGTTTGTTTCCTAAATGCTTGCAGTATATGTCTGTATTTATAACTAAAATCAAGATTATAGCGTTAATGGCGTTGTGAAAGTACAATCGACGGATTTAAAATTTACTAGCTTGAACGGATGCAAGCGAAGGATTTGTAATTTTAAAATTAAATTGGGGATGTTTTATTTAAAGTTTTAAGTTTTATTAATTAATGCAGTTAAAGTAAGGGTTTAACGCATCATCGGAACATTAAGGTCTTCTAGCATGAAATTTAGTATGTATGTATGTAAATTTAGGTTTGTATAGAATGAAATCAAATTCAGGATGTCTGGTTTGTTGTTCAATTAATAATTTACTGCATTGAAATATGTAATGCAGTTAAAGTATGAATTTAATATATCAGTGTAACATTAAGGTCTACCAAGTTTGAAACAATATTAAGATTTAACTATCTTAGTGTTCAGAACTCCAGATCAGATTTTACTAGTGATTTAGGGGTAAATTTGTCTATTCACATAAAATTGCATCTAACTGCATGTCATTTTCACAATGAAACAAAAGCAGTGGCATGGCACGTCAACGAAAAGAAAAAAGATGGGTGGCACGTGACGGTAATACTAATGGCCCACCAGGTGTGTTTTTATATTATTTTATTATCTTTTTCATTTTCTTATTAATATATAATTGTATATTATGCTTATAAATAAGTTCATTTTATATACAGCTCAACGAGTAAGAAGGCATTGTACAGGAGAGCATGGTAACCCTCCTAGGGTTCCTCGCCCTATAAATGTTAGCCATACACAGTGAGTAACATGTCTTTAAACGAATATTATTACAGCAATAATCTAAATCTTTAAATAATACGATTTATGCATTAAATATTATTATATTAACTTGTATATGCAGTATTCTTGACAGTACTGCTACAAAGACTTTATTAGCTATACTTCGAGCTAGATGGCCAATAGGAGCCTTCTCATTGCGTGGAGCATCTGAGGACTTCTTTCCATATGTTCTTAAGGAGTTCAGAGTATATATTATTTATTTATTTATTTATTTATTTATTAATACTTAAATGTTATATTATAATTAATTAGATATTATTTGTTGTGTTTTGCAAGACATACTATTGCTACTCTAACAATGTATCTGATGATGATGGTGATCGTGTGGTAAAACTACATGTGGCCCGTACAATGACCCAAGTCCAATATGAGGAGAGAGAACGGGCTCAAAAACGGGCTGCAAGAAACAACAAACCACTTCTAGAACAATGCCCTGTTTACTTTAATAAATCTGTATGGAAGTCTTTTTGTGCTCATTGGGGCAAAAAATCCTTCCAGAAAAAGTCTGCTATTAATGCAGAAAATAGAAAGAAGCAACAAGTTGTTCATACTACTGGGGCTAAGTGTTTTCACAAGTTTCAACAAGTAAACAATAGTTATCCAGTTACATTTCAAATTAATATTAGTTGTTAATAACTTAATATTAATGTTGTTTTATTTTAGGATCTGACTGAGAAGTACGATACGGATGTAACAGTTATCCAGTTTTGGGACGATTCGCACAAAAAGAAAGATTCAAACGAGTGGGCATCTGAGAGGGCTCAGGAGATTGGGGTATGTTTTAGGGTTTTACTATATATAGTTTTGTAAAAAATTGATGATTTTTGTTGTTACTCAATCAGGAGCGAATGCGAGAGATTCAAGAGCCAGATGCTAATTGGAATTCTGGGATTTTGGCTTTAATCGAGGCCCAATGGCCCATTAAGAAAAACAGGATTGTTGGTCTCCCTCGACAGTCAGCAAACTCAGTTATCCAGTCCATACGGGCCGAGCAGCAGACTCAAAGGAGAGACAGTAATCAGCCCAGAAGAAGTGGTCCCGAGCCTTCAAGATCCGGGCCCGCGATCCCAAATGAAATTCTGACTGAAATTGTGCAGCGCACATTGAAGGCATTACAGTCAGATCCTTCATTTGATGGACTCAGGCATCCTAGTCAGCAGCAGCTGCACGTGCTTGCTGAGAAAGTGATTAACGGGTCAGATTTTGCCCATGAGTTCATGCAAACCGAGATCAGCCTCATCGTTCGTATCATTGAGGGTGTTTTTGAAGAGGTTTTCAAGTAAGCTCATCACTAAGATGATTGTGAAGTGATTGATGGTCAGAATAAACCTTGAACCTTTTTTTTATCTGTTACCTTGCAGTATTATATAATAATAGCTGTTGTGTAACCAAATAACTATTTTGAATTCTATATGCATTTATGCTTGCAAACTGCTTTAGATGAGTGTTTTTATCTTTGATGGTGTTGTGGAACAACAGGCAGGAAACAAAATTATATAAACAAATTAAAAACATTGTATAATAGAGAAACTGAAGATCATATAATCATTATTCTATAACGATAATAGAGCCACACAGTTGCTTACTTGTAAGGCGAACAGGCTCCACCGTTTGTGTATTGCCATCTTCAAATCAAACACCACAGAAGAGAAGCAAAAATATCTTTCAGCAACATTAGAACTGCACAATAGGTTAAAATACTCAGCTCAAATCAAATCAAATAAGATATTGACTAGAAAACTAAGATTTGTTTACCATGTTCTGTATCATTCGGAGACCTTTTCCAACCAAGAACCCTAGAATAAGAAGCGTTATTTGCATGTTACTCATCCTATACTTGGAGAAGGTAATCGAAGGTGTTGGCAATGAGAAGAGGGGCTCCGATCCGTTAAGTTGATTCTATCGATCTTTGTTTGATTAGTAACCTATACTATCCATTTGTTCTCGGGTTACGTGGGTTGGATTATTCGTTTTGGTTTAGGAAATGAATCAAAAACGGTTTAATGGTTCGATTTCGTCGTGATTTTAAGCCGGCCCACCCACAACCCGGAACCTAAATTTGGAAGCGTTTATTGTTGGATCTTTTCAAAAAGGAAAATCAAATTAATTAAAAAACTAAACGAATTTAACAAGGCCATAAAATCCAATTTCCATAGTTTGCTGAAAAAAAGCTTGTCATAAAGTCATGTATTATCACGTTTTATCTTACGGCTACGTTTTTTATAAAAAGATGAAAAATAACCCTTCCGAAGTCATCATAGCCGTTAGAAATTTTGTAATGATTTCGTTTACTTGGAAAACTGTGATGTCGTGAAACACTTTCAAATCAAAGTATTTCGTCAGTACTACGAAATCTTCGATCGAATAAAATCACAATTTGTAAGAACAGAGAAAGTTAAGTGTGTTATAAAATTCGCACCAGAGAAAGTGATGACCAAACAAGTGTGTACTCCACACCATCCTTACTTGTTCAATAAATATTAAGATTACATTTGGTTAATAAGTTTATCCCATTACATTAAAATAATATTGGTAATACAAATCACCAACAATAGACATGAAGGAAGATACAACAAACGTGAAGATGGAAATAAGGTGATTGATTGGGGATACTAATCTTTTATCGTTCTATCCCGTCTGAAGATTATTGTAATGTTTTACATGGGAATAAGGAACATACTCCTACGTCTCACAAAAAACTTCTCATTTGCCTCTAAATTTTTGTCCCACAAAAAATTTCCCAATCCCACATTTGATGAGCTCCACACAATAAAAAACTATTAATACTAAAGACCCACCGTTAATATCCACTAATTATCTTTCTCTCTCCAACTCAACCTCATATTTTAATCAAAAAATATATTAATGACCTCACCACAAACTATCACCTAAAAACTTGTGCAAAAGGTAAATGGAAAGTTTTTTTGGAACGGAAGGAGTATATTATATGTATGATAATAACTTAAAAAAAATGATAATGCTACAAACGAAATTGGCATGCAAGTTAAAAAGACTTCGGTTGATGATTTAAAACTTAAAACATCTAAAAAGAAGGTTAATTTTCGCACTATGGCGTCTATTCCATCGGAAGAATGAGTTGATATTGCTTTTCCACAAATGAATCTTGTAGAATGTATTCTTTTAGGGTATTTTATTGGTAGTAGAATTCCATTCCCACTTGTAGAGTGATATATCATGAACGCATAGAAAAAATATGGGAGTAATAGTATAGCGTCAAACTATTTGTTTCTATTTATTTTCTTACTCAGAGATATGTGTTAAAATAAAAGAGATAATTAGTGAATTATATATTCATCTTATCAAATGGATAAGAATATGGGTAGGAACTGTAACACCGCATTTTTCGAAACCGTTTTTTTTAAAGGATAACCATTAAAGCATTAGTATAGATTACGGAAGCAATTAGTCTACACCTACGTTACGTTAAGTTTACAAATCGTGGTCCCACACAACGATACAATTTAATAGTTAGTTAAAAGATGGTATTACAAAACACGGCTCATTTCACACATTTTAAAGCATGGTCAAACGCTCCGTCTAAGCCCGACCCATTCAAGCCTTCCAACCTGAAACGTGTCAATGAGGGAGAGATTAGCACAAAAGCTAAGTGAATGAACTACTACTACTACTATGCTACACATTAAGTAAGTAAAAAATAAACATCTCTGATTTGGGGTAACCACTATTTGAGAGGACCGGTGGCTTTGCGAGCCTTAAATAATGGTCGGCCAAAACCATGGTAACCGATAGCGCTGTATCCAACACCCCGGGTAAACCCCCTTAACCGTGCAACGTATACAGGTAAAAATCGAATACCCTATTAGTCGATACACTATGCTCAGCCGATATCCTTCTGACACTGACCTCGTCCCGATTGTGCACATTGTCATGTATGGTAATCCTCTAACACTAGGCATACATAACGAGTAGACTATCTACGGAAAACACAACGAAAAGTGTCACAAATAGTTCACAGTCGCGAACTTCAGTTCGCGTTCGCGAACTAGAGTTCGCGTCGGGAACTCTTCCGTGAACACTTCCCGATCAACACCTAATTTCTCTGTTCGCCTTTCACGATCGGGAACGGGAGTTCGCTTAACGGAATAAACCGAAACCCGAGTTGTAGGTTAAATTCATTCACCTTTCAACCTTCGATTCCTTAACCCAGTGAGCTAGTATCACTGAGTCTCCTTCCCTGTAACACCGCAGAATTTAGGAGCGTTTTTTTTTTAAAGGTGTGCGGAAGCATATAGATAATATATAGTTTAGGTTTAGGTTTACAAATCAAACGTCCCAAAATAAACTCCAAATAATAATAATATTTAAACGGTGTTAATAAACGGCATGGCTCATTTTACAAAACATATCAAGCTGAGCTTGGTCAATCATCCCGTCCAAAGCACCGATCACCTGAAAAGATTCAACGAGGGAGGGATTAGTACAAAGCTAAGTGAATGAATATAATCTACAAATTCTGTAAAGCACAACAAGCTAGCATAGACATCCCTACGATCTAAAAGCCATATAACCACATAACACTGTTTGTTCGAGAAGATCGGGGTCCTGCCGGAGCCTTAAACCATGGTCGGCCAAAACCACGGTAACCGATAGCGTTTCGTATCCAACACCCGGGCAACTCCCTCCCCTTAACCATGTAACAAATACAGGTAAGGTCGGATACCCTATTAGTCGATACCCGATGCCCAGCGCACTGACTTCTCAAACCTTGGTTGCCCACTAACCGAGTCCTCGGTTACCAATCAAACCGAGTTGTTGCTACCAATCAAGCCAAGTGTTGCTAACAATCAAGCAAAGTCCCTTCACATATGTGCACATAACCTATTTGACTCAACACTAGCAAATAGGTACCAAACAAGCAAGCTAGATACCAAGAATCGCGTCGAAAAACAAAACCGGTCAACCTCGTGTCGCGAAGGCTGAGTTCGCGTCGCGAACTAGTGCTTCGCAGTCGCGAAGATTCTCGTGTTCACGAGTCCAATTTTCTGCCCAACAAACTCGTGTTCGCGAGTTTACACTCGTGTTCACGAAACCAATTTTCTGCCCAATAAACTCGTGTTCACGAGTTTATACTCGTGTTCACGAGTTTTCCCTGCACAACCATATTTTTGCATTTTTCACTACAAGTATGCAATACCTAACCGAATGCAACCAAACACAAGTTAGAGGTTAAATCCACTCAACGTAACCTTCAATCCCGTAACTCAGTGAGCTAATATCACTGAGTCTCCTTCTCAGTTCCTGTAACAAGTATACCGAATTAGTAACAAATTCACCGAATTATCACAATCGTCAAACTTAACAATTAACAATACAAGACTCATAAAATACACATTTTATGACATTTACAACTAGTCTAATGTTATCAACATTTCATTGGGTCATCTATAACCATCTATCAAATTATCACAACTAGTTGGCCCAAACGGGTCAAAACCCGAACATGACTACAACACTTCCAATTTCCATCAGTTAGCACAAATCCTCTATAACTAACAAGTCGTAATCATGAAACAATTCATCACGTTCAAAGTCACCAACAATCCATGTATTCAACTTCCAAATTACTAGTTAACCATTTTAACCAAAAACATCCAAACACTAGTTAGCATTTCAACAATCTCACCAATCTCAACATAATCCATAACTAACATATCCAATCCATCATGTTAACATATCCAAGCAACAATACCCGCAAAAACACACCAATGCCATGTTTCCACCAACTAGTCATTTAACACAATAATTGGTTCATAATTCCTACATAAACTTAAACAATCGTTTTAACTAACAATCTCACCCAAATCAAGTCATAATCCACCAAATCATACGATACATGACATAATTCATAACCCACATCTCTAAAGTGTTCTTTTAACATCTCTAGCAACAAAACCCACAAAACCTACTTTTAACACAACACACTAACTTGTACACTTTGCTAAAATGGTTGTACTTTGTGCTAAATTACTTGTACTCATGCAACAATACATGTCGAACTTTGTATAAACACTTAATATACCATCTAACACAATAATCACCAACCGAATCTCAAGAACACATAAACCCTAATTTATCAACTATCATGGAATCGAAAACGAACACATATAGGTTGAAGCTTACCTCAAGGCCTTCACAAAAACGTGTTTAGATTTAAGATAGAGCAAGAAACGAGCTAGCAATCTCTCTTGGAAGCTCAAGAACACAAGGAAGAGGATATGAGGTTTCTTGAGAGAGAAAGAAGAAGATGAAGATAAGATGTAGTGGAAGAGAAGAAAGAATGAGGAGGAAGAAGAAAGGTGGCCCTCCCTCTCCTCTTGGCTGCCGAAATGACCAAAAGGGGGGCCCCACTTGGTTGTTTTTTTTTCATTTTAACAATACAATATAAAAGTCCCGTTCGTAGCTAATTTATTTAAAATACCAAACGAGCTCTGTTTTTAGCAACGAAAATATATTCGGAAACGAAATTAAAAGGAGAATCCAAAGATATAAAAATCATACAATCCTTTAAACATTTCAGAAACCAGATATTTTAATCCCTTGATTAAAATATCACAAAAGGACAAAAGGTCAAACAATTCATTTAACATTTAGACACTTTATTCCACTTATGGTCAAATAGATATTTATCAAATATCCATATATACCTAAAACTACTAGGCCGGTTTTAGGATGTTACATTCCCGGTTCCTGTAACAAGTATACCGAGTTAGTGATCAATCCACCGAAATGTTAAAACGTCAATTTAACATAACACGACCCAAAGCTCATAAAATGCACATTTTATGACATTACCAACTAGTCTAACAATCACAACTTACCAAGTAGTCATTTATAACCATCTAGCCCATTTTACAACTAGTTGACCTAAACGGGCCAAAAACCCGAACATGACTATATCACTTCCATATTCCCAACAACTAGCACATAATCTCTATACTAGCAATTTACCATCATTTAACAATTCATCAAGTTCATAACTAACATCATTCCAAGCATTTTACTTACACAATCACTAGTGCACCAATTTGACCCAAACACTAACTAGTTAATCCATCAAAACATCCAATACTTGATTTCTCAACATCCATAACTTACTAAGCATGTTTTCTCAACCTAATGAACAATTCCAACCATTCAAACATCAAGAAATCTAGGATTTGGAAAAACCCACCTTCAACATCCACCATTAATGGAGGTTGAAGGTGATTTTCACCAAACCCTGTCTCCTTTCAACAATCAACCATACAAATGATGTAAAAGCTTGGATAAACACATAAAATCACATCCATAACAATATTCATCCACAAAACACTAGAAATCATAAACCCTAGTTCATATCAACCTTCAAGAACACCAAGAACAAGTGAAGGAGAAGGAGTAACTTACTTAGACTTCTTCTACACAAACTCTAGTGTAATTTTCGGACCAATGGTAAGGATTTAACCTCAAAAAGCTCAAGAACAAGTATATGTGTTTTGAGAGGAAAAGCCAATGGAATAATGGATAAGGTTTTTCAAAAAGAGAGAAGTGAAGAGGAGGTTATCCTCCTCTCTCCCTTGGCCGGTCAAAGCAAGAGGGAATGGGGCCCCTCTTGGCTTTTTCTAAATTTTCAGTATGCGTCTGAAAGGTCCCTTTCGTCGTTAATTTATTTAAAATAGCTAACAGGCTCCAATTTTAAAAACGAAAGCATTTCCGGAAATGAAATTCAACAACGAATTTAAAGATGTAAAAATCACATTTTTAATTCAAATGCATCACGAGTCGGGGTTAAAATACCGCAAAAGACGAAAGGCTAATTAATTTCGCATAGCATTTAATCAGATAATCATTTATTGAAATACTTTAAGGTCAATAAACTACTAGGCCGGGTTTTGGGATATTACAGGAACAAATGATATAAACAAATCGTAAAAATTAATATTATCTCTCAAAATAAAATATGGTATCAAGAAACCAACGATGATAAATTATAGTTCTATTTTAAAAAGACTCATGTTGATGTTTTACAACTAAAAACATCCAAAAAGAAGCCCGTCTCTAAAAGTTTCCAACAACCCAATCTATTTTAGAATCAACTAGCAGGGTACCCGCGCAATGCGGCAATAGGTACCCGTAACTAAATTATAGAGTTTTATTTTGGCAATAGTCAAGACTTTACCTTTAATAAGTGTTGAATAAGATGAGTGGTAAGATCTTCTAGAATACATATTAAATTGTATCCGAAATAAAACAGGGGACAATTTCGACGTTTTGCAGTGTTATGTTGTCTGTTTATTTGGGATTAAACAAAGTGTCATTTAGATCAATCGGTTAACACACAGTCAGTACTCACAAAAAGGTCTTGTGTTCGAATCATGTAAGCAACATTTTTTTTTATTTTTGTGGTGTTTAAGATGTTATTAAAAGTAGAAATAAGTTTAAGTTTAAGTACTTCTAAACACATTATAAAGGAGTAAGATTAATTTAGTTAATTGGTCGTCAATGATATTTTTGGTGGTTTTTTTTCAAAAGATTTTGGGTTCAAGACTTGTTAAAAACATTTTTTAGAGATAAAAAAAATAGTGAGGTTTAATCCCTTAAAAAGGAGATAGGTTCAAAAAATACATACTTTCCATTTAAATATCACCGCATGACTCAAACTAGTAACTAATTTATTCTTAGAAAAACCCAATCTATTTTAGTATTTTCTTATCGAAAGAGAGAGGCGTGATTTGTAACATTGAGAAGGACGGAGGTAGAAATTAACATGCAATTAAAGATTGAACTTAAAATGAAAAATGGCAAAAAGGAACTCACAAAACCCTAGCACCACCGCCAGATCCGCCATCCAAAACTCGAACGAACACCACTGCCTCCATAAACTTTCAATCGAGAAAAAACCTTGAGAAACTATTCATGGCGATGGCGAAATACGATTTGACACCTCGAATTGCTCCCAATCTTGACAGGCATCTGGTTTTTCCGCTGTTGGAATTCACTCAAGAACGCGAGCTTTACCCTAACGATCAAATTTTGAAAGCTAAGATCGAGCTTCTGAACAATACTAATATGGTTGACTACGCCATGGACATCCACAAGTCTCTTTACCACACCGAAGATGTTCCACAAGGTAGCAAAACTCTATATTTTCATGCGATTTTGATACCTGTTTTTGCTTTTGTTGTTTTAGCGTGAATATGTATGCGTGTGAATCCCTTAGTTGAAAAAAAGAGAACTGTATAATCTGATTTTTAGATGTTTAACCTAGTAGCGATTGCACTACAAATTGATATTGTTACACTGTAGTTTTTGGCATAAAGTTTGAGGTATGTGAAGGAATATCCTGTTGTAATTTAGAATGCATATATATTTGGCATCCAAATTCTAAAATAACTTATATCACTTTTGAAGAGTAAGGGGGCTTATATATTTGTTTTTATTATTTTGTGTACTTGTTATTAGACATGGTGGAAAGAAGAGTAGATGTTGTTTCAAGGTTGAAATCTCTGGAGGAAGCAGCAGCCCCTTTGGTCACATTTTTGCAAAATCCAAATGCAGTTCAAGAACTTAGGGCTGACAAACAGTATAATCTTCAAATGCTCAATGAACGTTATCAAGTATGTATTAGAAAGTTACAGTGTTATATGATTTGCTTAGATCTGTATGATTTATTTTTTTATTTTTTTATGTTGAACCAGATTGGTCCAGAACAAATAGAAGCATTGTATCAGTATGCAAAATTTCAGTTTGAGTGCGGTAACTACTCAGGAGCAGCTGATTACTTGTACCAATACCGAGCCTTGTGCACAAATGCTGAAAGGAGTTTGAGTGCCTTGTGGGGCAAGTTAGCTGCTGAAATTCTCATGCAGAATTGGGATATTGCCCTTGAAGAACTTAACCGTTTGAAGGAAATAATCGACTCAAAGGTCTGTCTTTTTCATTTAGTAATTTCATGATTTTTTTGCTTCTTTTTCGAGAATCTGAATGGATTTTTTTATTTTTAGAATTTTACCTCTTCATTGAATCAAGTTCAAAGTAGGATTTGGCTGATGCATTGGAGTTTGTTCATCTTCTTCAACCATGATAATGGCAGAACACAAATTATTGACTTGTTTAATCAGGACAAGTATGCCTTTTTTTTAGTTTGTTGAATTTAAGATTTATTTTTTTTTTTATTAATTTATAATAATGAAATGAGTTGTTTTTTAGGTATTTAAATGCTATTCAAACAAATGCTCCACATCTTTTGCGTTACCTTGCAACTGCTTTCATTGTCAACAAGAAAAGAAGGCCTCAATTCAAAGAGTTTATTAAAGTGATCCAGCAAGAACAGCACTCTTTTGCAGATCCAATTACAGAGTTTTTGGCATGTGTTTATGTCAACTTTGATTTTGATGGAGCTCAAAAGAAGATGAAAGAGTGTGAGGATGTAAGTTTTTGTATTTATTATTTATTAATTATTTTATATATATCTGTATATTATTGAATGATGTACATGTGATACAGGTGATACTAAATGATCCATTTTTGGGGAAACGAGTTGAAGAAAGCAACTATACCGTTGTGCCATTGAAGGATGAATTTCTTGAGAATGCTCGCCTTTTTATCTTTGAGACTTACTGCAGGATACACGAGCGTATTGATATGGGGTACTTATTATGAAGTATTTATATCTTTATATTCCGTTTCCAAAAAAATTTATATGTTTATATTCCATATAATAATAGCACAACATTTTATTTAATGATGGTGGTTAATGCAGGGTGCTTGCTGAGAAATTAAACCTGAAATATGAAGATGCTGAAAGGTGGATTCTGAATCTGATCCGAACATCAAAGCTAGATGCTAAAATCGACACTCAAACTGGAACTGTTGTAATGGAACCCAATCATCCCAATGTGTAAGTTATTATAAATTTATTACAATTATCATCCCATAGAGAAGAATAATATTTGTGTATTTTGTACAGGTATGAGCAACTTATTGACCACACAAAAGGACTGTCGGGCCGAACTTACAAGTTGGTTAGCCAGGTCTTGGAACATGCTCAAGCACAAGCTGCCCGATAATTTGATTGCTGTTTTAGGGTTTTGACTCGTAATATTTTACTTGTTTTTTTTGTTTTTGTGATAGTGTTTTGATCTTGGGCAATGACCAAATTCATGTTCTTTTCTCTTAACTTCTATTGAAAAAATCTGAGATTTGAACTGAGAATATTGTAGTTTTGAACCCTGCTTATTTTATTTACAATTTATTGTCATTTTGTTTTTTTATTCTTCTTCATAATATGTGGCATGATTAGTGGTTACTGGCTTATTGTATTGCTTGCTATTTTGGTTCGGTTCAGAGGTTCCGGTTGATTCTCAGTCTAGTTTCACCATAAAGTATAATTTATAATAGAGTAAATTACAGTTTTTGACCATGTGGTTTGCCTGATTCTGTGTTTTTGTCGCTGTACTTTTTTTTCTAGTTTTTTTATCCCTGAGAAATGCAAAATTCTGTTTTTTGTCCTTCCGTCCACCTTCCGTTTGAATTCAGTGTTAACTTACATCATGTGCCAAGCTCATGAGGGTATCTCTGCCTTTTTCCTCAAATCAATTGTACCATGTGCTTTAAAGTTTGGACATTCATTTTTACTTTTAATTTAAGAAAAACATCGGTCTTCATCATCTTCAAACATTGACATTCAAACTAAAAAAAACATCACAGTCTTTGATCAACCATCCATCTTCAAACTAATAGGAGTAATAAACAAATGAAACTCAAAATCTACAAAAATCAAACCTCACAGTTTTTCATCACCTGACATGTTTCTGTTTTTTTGTTACCGAAACCATCGCACATCACCACCTCCGGCGACCCACCATTAGTTTGATTACAATGAAATGGGCTTACATTATAAATTTCGAGCATCATAGATGGTAAAATCTCTGGATCTTCAGCAATTTCTTAAAGATTTCTTGACTTCGATTAGGGGATGTCACCTATGTAAAAAACGCCGTCGTGTTCGTAAGAAAGAGTTGTATAATGTTTGATTTCTGGGGTTAGTTAATCACTTAGATGAGTGATTCGTATGTGTAGCTGTTTTAGATATCAAATAACAAAAAACAATTTATGGGATTGATCATTTGTGATTTAAGAATTAGGGTTCTTTAAACTTAGTGAAAGAGATGAAGAGGTAAATCACAAAATCAAAAACCCAAATTCTGAAAGTGTTGCAGGTTGATTCCGAGATCTGTTGCAGGTTGATTCCGAGATCTGTTGCATGTTGATTCCGAGATCTGTTGCAGGTTGATTCAGAGATGTGTTGCAGATCTAGAAATTTGGAAGTTTCTCCCTAGATCCAGCAACCACGACCGCCACTTGATTCCGAGATCTGTTTTTTTTCTTCATTTTGGTTTTGTTTCTACATAATCTCCACCATGCTTCTTCATTCTGGGTTTGTTTATTATGAAGAATTGGTTTATGATTTTGATTTTGAAGATGAAGATGAAGAAAAAAGATGAAGAAATTAGGGTTCATTCAAGGATGAAGATGAAGATGAAGAAAGAAAGAAACAAAATAAATGAAAATTGTAAAAATTGTAAAATGACCAAAACGCCCTCACGTTTTCAGCATGTGAGGGCTTTAACGGCTGAATTTAAACGGAAGGTGGACAGAAGGACAAAAAAACGGAATTTTGCATACCTCAGGGACAAAAAAATAGAAAAAAAAGTACAGGGACAAAAACGCAAAATCGGGCAAACCACAGGGACAAAAACTATAATGTACTCTTTATAATATGTGGTATAAAAGTTGTACATTAAATCATGGGAAGAAGTGGTTCATAAAATTCAGGGGTAGTTATAGATGGATGTACAAGCTTCTAATGCGTGTCTATTGACACCCATAAGAGCTGTCATATCAAAACCCTTATTTTTTTAGTGTGAATTTTAATTTCCAATATCATAAAGATATTAATAACCATAGACAACAATGGGTAGCTGGATATAAATCCTTGAACGTATTTAAGGAAAGTCAAGTTGGAACAAAGAAAATGAGGCCGAACTGATAAAGGAAAGCGATAAGGGCGGTCTTGCTTGCATGATCAGCTCTAATATATGCAATTTAGCTGGTCTTTTCGTGGCAGTTTCTTTACTATCAAAAGCGAAGTGGACATCAAGTGGTGACTGATGAGTAATAGTAATTAGGACTTTAGGAGTGTTTTGGAGAATTTGCTAATATACAGATTGCTAATTAAAGGGTTAGCTTATAACCAATGAATCATTTTCTTTTCTTTTATATGACTAACCAGTTAATCTTTTTAAATTCATTATTCAACCCTAAATAAATTAAACAATAAATCAATAATCTAATAAATTAAAATGCAACTTGCAAATTGTTAATCATTTAAAATTTAAGTATCTCTACTACTTATAAAGCATTTAGGACCTTTCTATAATTATCTTTTTGAAAATTCAGCCACTTTCTTTCTATTTTGAGATTTTAAGACACTTAGGAAAAAAAAAGGAGCAGTCATGGCTCGAAAACGAGACCTCACGCTCAGTTATCACGCACCAAACCAGCTGTACTAGGAGCTGCTTGTGTTTAAAACTGAAAACACATACTAATAAATGGTTTCTGAAAACACACGCCCTTTCAAATACCCCATACTACAGACATTACTTCCCTCAATCTTCGTCCCAGCCTCGAAACTTGCAATCACATAATCATTTTACAGATAACACACGCCATTTACCTCGATTTCTCTACTCTTGATTTTGCAATTACCCCTTTCAAATATCCACCTCAATTCAAAAAATCAGTCTCTTCAACTTACGGGCTTCTAAACCCTATAAATACAAAAGGGATGAATTAACCTTACCCGCAAAATACCACTTTTGATTCACCGAGTATTTACGACGGTGGAGCAATTAGGGTTGTTATCGATTATCGATGACGGTGGAGCAGGTCCGTCCGCGAACGGCGGTGATGCGGTGGTGGATGCACTTGCTAATATTCACTGGTCATATTTCTTTTTCTTAAACTAATTTCTTATTCGATTAACTTAGTTTGCACTAGAGAAATTTAACAAATTACTCTCGAGTTTTTAAGACTTTAAAATGATAAATTTACATTAATTCTTAGGTGTGTGGAGTCAGGTGTTTTATGCATGAGCTCCAAAGTTGAAAGTATTATTGGAGCTCGTAATGTAAGTATGCTGTTATGTATATTATAAAATTAAAGCTCTGTTTAAAGTGATCTAATGATATTTTGTTTTTTAATAGGGTTGTTATTGTTGCATCTGAAGCAAGTTTGTTTTAGCTCAAAGATTAGAATTTTGTTAACACATGTCTTGTAGAAAGGTTGCATCTTATTTGGAATACAATGCTGGTAAGATAAAATCAAATTACAGCTCATAAGTGTAAATATTTTTGAGTTAAATGCCCTAACATGTTTTGATAATTCAATCCATATTTTAATTTTATGCTGAAACTTTCTTACGGGTAGTTGGAAGTGAGTTGATTCAAAAATACACCACGGGATGATCCTAAGTTCGTATAGTTGGAAGTGAGTCAGGGATGATCCTAAGTTTGTCTGAGAACTTTTCAGAGTTGATGATGATCTCTCACTGTCTATCATCTTCATTGATGAAACTGATCATGTTGGTACAAAGAGGTATTCATTATTAAATTATATATTTATTCATTATCGCTCTTTTTTGTTTATTTGTTTGTTATTACAAAGAAAGGAATGCCATAATTAGAGATGGTGATTTAGGTATGATGCACATATTGGTGGTGAAACTGAAATACAAAGAACTATGTTGGACTTTTTGAATCAGTTGGTGGATTTGATTCAAGAGGTGATGCAAAAGGGATACTTGCAACTAATTAAATTGAAAATCTTGATCCTACTTTACTTTGACCAGGTTGTATTGAAAGAAAAATAGAGTTCCCACTCCCAGACATAAAAAAGAAGACATATATTCCAGGTATAAGTTAATATGATTTTAACTTTCTATGTAAAATCATACTCTTCTTACTCATTAAATTGATAAGGATATATTTATTTATCACTATTATTATTATTGGTAAATTCAGATACACACCAAGGATGACTCTTACTGATGATGTTAACTTGGAAGAATTTGTTATGACCAAAGACGAGTTTCTGGGGCTGATGTCAAGGCTATTTGTACCGAGGTTGGATTACTTAAAGATTACCTGCTTTAAGAGAATGTCACATGAAGGTTAGAAATTACATCTATTGTTTAATATATAGTTTTTATGATTATATCCAGGTACACATGCAATGGCGAAAGACATGGTTATGTTTAAGAAAGACACAAGGTTGGAGAAAATACTTTATGAAAATGGAAGAAATGAGATAATGGTCATTCCATTTGCCAATTGGTCATTTGTTTGAGTCTCTATGGACCGTGCGGTAGGTGATATGGTAGTTTTAACTTTTAAGTTGTAGATGCTTTTGTGTTTGTTTTGTTGGGTAAAGTAATATGATGATTAATTTTGTGAATCTTATGAATCGTCCGTTAAAGTGAAGATATGATGGTAACTGAATATCTCAAATGAGACAAAGTCATCTTAAAATGATCTAAACAATACAAAACACTTGATGTCACTTTCAACCTTAGAAGCTTGTTGAATGACCTAATCAAACACACATATTTTTTAATGACTACCCATTACTACCGGTCTACCATCAAAATCACTACCGCCGCCCACCATCACTACACACCATCACCCACTACCATCATTACTGTCACCACCATCACTATCGCCACTACAAAAGATAGTCACAGGGTACCCGCCGCCGCATTGCGCGGGTACCCTGCTAGTTTTCATAAAAGGCTGCTATAAACCAATGTTTTCTAGATTTAATCATGATGTCATTGTGCAAGTTCTTAAAAAGGTAGTGATTTTTACACCACATCTTTTTACCTATGTACCACAACAATTGCATTATACATTTGTATAGTGTGCAGGATAACTTGTACAGTGTGGTATAGGTATCAAAAGTTATGGTAGGAAACTTAATTCCCTTCTTAAAAGGATCAGTATTCATCTTGCATTACCACACATATTACCTAATGAGCAAATAATATTGATTATTAACTTTTGTTATTACTTATGTGTCTACCCACTTGATAAGATAACATGTGTAATCCACAAATTTTCTTTCTTAATGTTGTTCCTTGATTTTACATATGTCTTGATAAGTAGGTAGACACATAAGTAGTCACACAAAGTAAACACTAATTATACAATTATTCGTATCTAATCTACTTAAAAGAAATTTTCCAAAATGTAGTGTTTTCTAATTATTAAAGTGCTTGTATTGTAGATGAGATATGACACGAGCCTCACAAATCATATACTTCGTATTTTTACTTGTTTTAATTTTCAAAGTTTGAAGCGTCCGGGACAATCAGAGTTAGTACTCATTTTCAAAAATTTTATTCTAAAATAAATTTTTATTATAAAGCCATAGATTTCATTTAATAGTTATTGAAAAACAATTTTTTCAGTTTAAATACTTAAATCAAGCAACCTAACGTTTGTCCCAACCGTGACGCGTTAGTAAACCCGTCAGTAGCGCAACATCATCCCATCCTTACTGATACGCTACTGATACGGCCGCGCCAACCATAACCCATCACTAACACATCTTTTCCACATCATCATTTTTAATTAAAATTAAATAATTATAAAATAAATACATTACATTTATTTAAAAATACATTGTTTAAATTTATATATATATATATATATATATATATATATATATATATATATATATATATATATATATATATATATCTACTATCTATAATGCATTTAGGACTTTCCTAAATAAGAAGACTGAAAATTCAGCCAATAACTTACTATTTTTAGAATTAATTTCCAGTTAAAAAATTTAATTTTTCAAGATTCGAACACAAGACGTCCGGGTTATTAATGAAGGCGCTTACCAACTGTACAACTAGGCATATCGTTATAACGATTCTGTCCTTATCAATCTTAAACACTTCTAATTTCCATATTAACTGATATTTCTCTAGGGTATCTCAACGGTTGCGTTCAGAGGAAGTTTACAACTTACAAGGCTTATTTGAAAAACAAATCTGCATCGGGAATAACATTGCATCGGGTAATGAATCAATTTAAAAGAAGTTGAACACGCCACTCATATGCATAAATAAGTTGAACAAACGATTCACCTTCACTTCATCTCGCCCTCATAAGATACTCGCCTGAAAATGGTTTACGGGCATCTAACCGGTGACATCGCTGGACTTAGAGACGCCAGCGTTTCAAGATAGTAAAGATTTCGTTTGTCTCCGTCGATGTTGAACCACTGCCTTTTAAGACGGTTAGTTTTTCAGATAAAGGTACAAAGGTACAAAAACAACCACATTCATAGAATACCCGTGATTCATTTTATTCCTTGTTGCCATATCTTAAATTACATGTTTCATTTTCAGTCTTTCGTGTGTCCTTCAAGAATTAACGACTTCCGTCTGACAGATGCAACCATATCAAGGTACTTAATAATCTAAGAATGTAAAATCTTTCGTGATGTCTATAATTCTAAACAAATTTGTGTACTTGTAGGGAGGACTATCCGTACTGGCCAAATACAATTGATCGTTTCTTGTACATCATGAAAAACAACAAGAAATTGAACTAAAAGACATCTTAGAATTTGAAGATTCTCGATCCTGTTTATCTTATCTTAAAACCACACTTGCCTCTATGTAGGCATATCATGATCTATAATTTCTACATAATTTAATTGAATTCGGTTATGGAGACTCTGTTCTAATACCTGGTTTAATCGACATGTAAGAAAATTTCTATAAATTCTCTTGATTTCTTTTGCCCCTTTTTGATTTTCATGTTCTTGGTTGAACACGATTTCAAAGATGTAAACTTTTTTCAATGAAGTTTAATCTTTTTTTCGTTTAGAACACAATTATTTGTGTGTATGCATGCAAACAAGTTCACTTGTGCTTTTATTTATTTAGTGTTTAAAACTTGTTCAAAGCATTTTAATCCCTTTTTTAAAATCAGCCACGAAGGGATTACAAACTAAAAATCACTTAACCAAATTTTAAACTATTTATGCTTCGATTCAAGATAAGTTCACTTTAAAATAATTTTGTCAGGGAATGATTCTACAGTGCTACTAAGCAGGAGCTGAGAAATAATTAAAACTATAAATGATTAATTATTTTTGTTGTAAGATGATATGGATACGGAGATCCAACAACTTAAGTAATAACTTTATTATTGATTCAGAACCTAAATTCCCTGCATCTTTAGGATTCGTATGAGGGGTGCGTTTTTTTGTCATTCGGCGAGATTACAATTTTTTTGTCATTCCACTAAAATATTATTCTATTGATCACCAACAACCACCACCATCATTACTCGCCACTGAAACCCATCACCATCATCACTACCAACACTTACCATCACTATGCACCACCGCGCACCACAATTACTACTGCCATCACCATCATTATCGCTGGCCCAAAATATAGTCACAGGGTACCCGCCGGCGCATTGTGCGGGTACCCTGCTAGTATATACTCCCTCCGTCCCTAAATAAAGTTCTCATTTGTGTTGGGCACAATATTTAAGGAAAAAGTTAGTGGTGGGGTTGTTGGTATTAAATTTGATTAAAATATAAAGTTGGTTTGGAGAGAGAAAGATAGTAAGTGGATAGTTAGTAGTGGGGTCCATGGTAATTATATTATTTTATTAAGTGGACCCCATCAACTTGTGAAATGAGAACTTTATTTAGGGACAAAAATTCAAGGTGAAATGGGAACTTTATTTAGGGACGGAGGGAGTATTAAATTAAAAAAAATTACATTTATTAGAATTTTAAAAATAAAAAAAACCTAAATTTTTGAAAAAAAAGTAATATAATATTTTTATTATTAAAACAGATATATATATACTTCCGTATCAAAATAAGTGACACACTTTCCATTTTGAGGTGTATCAAAATAAGTGACACACTTTGAAAACGTTCCTTATTTTGTAAAAATAGTGGGACCCATACCCACTAACTATCCACTTTAATTAAGTGAACTTACCCTTATACCCTTACTTTTACCTTTAAAACTCATTAATATCACTTTATTCAAGAAAAGTGGGACCCATTCTCCACTAATTATGTACTTTAATCTATTTTAACTTCTACTTTAATCTTTTACCTCAAAATACGTGTAAGTCAATTTGTGTCACTTATTTTGATACAGAGGAAGTATAAAAGATTAAAATTTAAAAAAAAGACAAAAAAAAAGATTTTTTTATTAAAAAACACAAATGGTACAAGGTACAACTCCCCAATCCCCACCCTCCCCCTTCCTCTCCCCTGCAACGACGCAATCTCGCCCCGTCCTCGCCCCGACGCAGCTCCGGCGTCGCCACGCACGACGCGGCTGTGCCAACGTCGTCGTGGGACGACGACAAAAAGACGACGACAAAAAAACACCCACGACGTGGGCTACCGACGTACCGTTGATACCGGTCTAAGGCAAACACGCCTAGATCAATACTCAATAAATTAGGGGGCTTTTGGTTAGTGGGTTTGTCAAAAGTGAAAAGTCGGTGGATCGATTCTAATTTAGGGTGCGTCATATACAAGAAAGGAAAAAGAAAGCAATCGAACAGAAGCGACCGATTGACAAGCTGAATATAAGAGGCCGATTATTTTCCATAATCTCTAGTTGATTGCTACGACTTGTGATTCAATTTTAGGATTCTGCGAATTCCAGGGTTATGCGAATTCTAGGGTTCTGCGAATTCCAGGGTTCTTTTAAATGATTTATTTGTAAGTTGGTTTCAGCTTTAATTCTTTTCTTCGTTGCAAGGGTTTGTGAAAAGTGGGTGGATCGATTCTTATTTCGGATTAAAGTTCTATCGCAAAGAAAGGCAAAAGATAGCAGTCGGTTTAAAAAAGACCGATTGATTAGTCGACAGAAGAAACTGATTATTTTCTATTTTTCCATTATCTCAGATTGATTATTAATTCGAATACGCACTGTAAGTTTTTCAATACGATAATTTTAGGGTTTTGCGAATTCTAGGGTTCTTTTAATTGATTTCTTTATAAGTCGGTTTGAGTTTTATCTCTTTATTTGTTGCAATTATTTTCAATGTGTTCTCGTTTTGAGTTTTATAACAATACTTCACATCTTTTTTAGTTTTGTTGATTATTTATTGATTTCTTGGTGAAGTTAGTTTATAATTTCTTTTTCTGCGTTAGTCGTGGTGTTGATTTTAACTCGATTTAGAACACAGTTGTCTGCAAGTTATCTGGTTGTTTTCTGAAAAATGACACTGTGCATTCGGTTTATTCATAAAGATTCTTTAATCTTTTAATGATAATTTTATCTTATTGTTTTGTTTTTCCCACTTTCGGGAGTGATATGATTCTTTGCAGTTATTTTCAGCCTTCCTTTTTTCTCTTGAGGCTTTAAATAACTTCTCACATATTTGGTTGTTTTGATGTCTTTTTATTGATTTTTGTACGGAGATAGTTTATTTTTTTTTCAACTTCAATCGATAACTTTCTCATTGTTATTTATAAATAATTTCTAACTAGTTTCCGTTATTTGTTTTTTTATTGATTTTGTCTAGACGTTTGGTTTTTATTTACTTTTGCTCTTTCTAGTTATTCATGACACTATCACTAATCATCATTAAGAATACAATCTGCAAAATCGAAACTTACACCCAGTTGTTTATTGTATTAATATTAATGATGTCTTGTCGTCTTGAGATAGGTTTTTTCATTGAGTTTTATATACATCAGCACTGATTTTTTGTCTAGATATGTCTGATCAGTTTTCATAAATTCATATTAGTTTTCCACTTCTTTTGACATTTCAGTGGTGTTCTTTTTTAATTGATTTACCCGATCCTGATAAAAGGAAAATGACCTGATAAAAGGGAAACAACCCGATCTTGGTAAAAACGAAATGACCCGATCCTGATAGAAGGGAAGCGACCCGATCTTGATAAAAGCGAAATGACCCGATCTTGATAGAAGCGAAAGGACCCGATCTTGATAAAAGCGAAATGACCCTATCCTGATAAAAACGAAATGTCCCGTTCCTGATAAAATTGAAATGGCGCGTTCCTTATAAAAGCGAAATGACCCGATCTTGATAAAATGTAAACGACCCGATCCTGATAAGCGAAATGACCCGAGATAAAAGTCAAATGTCCCGTTCCTGATGAAATAGAAGCGGCTCGATACTGATAAAAGTGAAACGACCCGATCTTGATAAAATGTAAACGACCCGATCCTGATAATAGCTAAGCGACCCGGTCCTGATAAATGCGAAGCGTGACCCGATCCTGATATAAGTGAAGCGACTCGATCTTGATAAAACAGAAGTGACCTAATCCTGTTGAAAGAGAAGCGACCCGATCCTGATAAAAGAGAAGCAACCCGGGCCTGATAAATGCGAAATGACCCGACCCAGATAGAAAGCCCAACGACCCGATCCTGATAAAAGCGAAATGACCCGATCCTGATAAAAGCGAAATGACCCGATCCTGAAAAATGTGAAACGACCTGATCCTGGTAAATGTGAAATGACCCGATCCTGATAAAAACGAAACGACCCGATCCTTATAAAAGAGAGACGACCCGATCCTGATAAAAGCGACACGACCCGATCCTGAAAAATGCAAAACGACATGATCCTGATTAATGTGAAACGACCCGACCCTGATAAAAGCGAGACGACCCGTTCCTGAAATGACCCGATCCTGATAAAAAGCGAAACGACCTGATCTTGATAAATGTGAAATGACCCGATCCTGATAAAAGCGAAGCGACCCGATCCTGATTAAAGTGAAGCGACCCGACCCTGATAAATGTGAGACGACCCGATCCTGAAAAATGCGAAACGACCTGATCCTGATTAAAGCGAGACGACCGGACCCTGATAAAAGCGAGACGACCCGTTCCTGATAAAAGTGAAACGACCCGATCCTGAAAAATGCGAAATGACCCGATCCTGAAAAATGTGAAATGACCCGATCCTGAAAAATGTGAAATGGCCCGATCCTGAAAAATGCGAAATGACCCGATCCTGATAAATGCGAAACGACCCGACTCTGATAAATGCGAAACGACCCGACCCTGATAAATGTTAGACGACTCGTTTTTCTTATAAAAGCGAGACGTATCGTTCCTGATAAAAGCGAAACGACCCGACCCTGATAAAAGCGAAACGACCCGACCCTGATAAATGTGAAACGACCCGAGCCTGATAAAAGCGAAATGACCCGACCCTGATAAATGCGAAACGACCCGATCCTGATATATTGAGACGACCCGACCCTAGGGGTGAGCATTTGGACCGAAAAAACCGAACCGAACTGAAATCGACCGAAACCGAACCGAACCAAAACCGATAACATGTTATCTGTTCGGTTTCGGTTTTTAAAATTCCGCATTTTCGGTTTCGGTTCTATCGGTTTCGGTTCGCTTTGGTTTTCGGAAAAGGATGGGCATTTGGCTTAAATAAGCCGAACCGGAACCGAACCGAACCAAAACCGATAACATGTTATTGGTTCGGTTTCGATTTTGAAAATTCATCGTTATCGGTTTCGGTTCTATCGGTTTCGGTTTGGTTCGGTTCGGTTTTTGGACCGGGCTCACCCCTACCCGACCCTGATATATTGAGACGACCCGACCCCGACCCAGATAAAAGCGAAACGACCCAATCCTGATAAAAGCGAAACGACCCGACCCTGATAAATGCGAAACGACCCGATCCTGATATATTGAGACGACCCGACCCTGATATATTGAGACGACCCGACCCAGATAAAAGCGAGACGACCTGATTCTGATAAAAGCGAGACGGCCCGACCCTAATAAGTGCGAAATGACCCGACCCTAATAAAAGCGACTAAAAGCGAAGCAACCCGATCCTAAAAAATGCGAAACGACCCGACCCTGATAAAAGCGAGACGACCCGTTCCTGATAAATGCGAAACGATCTGATCCCGATGAATGTGAAATGACCCGATCCTGATAAATGCGAAACGACCCGGCTCTGATAAATGTGAAACGACCCGACCCTGATAAATGTGAGACCACCCGTCTCTGATAAAAGCGAGACATACCGTTCCTGATAAAAGCGAAACGACCCGAGCCTGATAAAAGTGAAATGACCCTAATCTGAAAAATGTGAATTGACCCGATCCTGGTAAATGCGAATGACCCGATTCTAATAAAAGCGAAACGATCCGATCCTGATAAAAGCAAAACGGCCCGATCCTGATAAAAGCGAAACGACCCGATCCTGATAAAAGCGGAATGACCCAATCCCGATAAACAATAAATGACCCGAGCGTGATAAAATCGAAATGACCCGATCTTTATAAATGTGAAATGACCCGATCCTGATAAAAGCGAAATGACCGGATCTTGACAAGTACAATGGAAAAGGCCTATGCAAATTGAACCGAAAACTGAGTGGAACCGCAAAACCGGACCGAGCCGAGCTACATCGGTTCGGTTCTTGGTTCTAATTTTTATGAAAAATTGGTTCTTGGTTCCAAACGGTTCGGTTCGGTCCAAAACCGAGAAAACCCTGAAAAAAGTCGAATCGGTTCTGGCCGGTTCTCGGTCCGGTTCTAGTTGGTCCGGTTCTTGGACCGTGCACAGGCCTACAAGTGAAATGACCCAATAAATCTTTAATTGATAGAAGGAGAATGACAATGATTTCACCATGTTTTTGTCCTTTAGATTGAGGAAGATGGAAGAGTATTTCAGATTAGCTATAATTCATCAATTATCTCGATTGCCTTTAAAATGAAGCAGGGCGAAGTGGAGGTAATTGAAGAGTTTAATCATCGATTTTATTCCTTAATGATGCATGGCACTGTGTTTTTTAAATCACATACACTGCAGACATGAAAATCTGTAACATCAGCTTCTATTGTTATTGTTAATTCCAAAGATGAAGAGGTAAGTGTTTAAAATTTTATCCAAGTTTAGTAGGTTAATATATCATATTTATAATGGTTGACTTTATTGTAGCTTCAACTAGGGTTGATGAAAGTTATACTTTGTTGCTGATGAAGGAAAATGAGCTTTCTGATGAAGGAAAATGAGGTTAGTATGTGTGTGTGTGATTTTTAATTTGATTTCTTTAAAATTGTTGTGATGGTATCAACATTTTTATTGTATGAAGATGAAACTATTTTGGTCTGTTTAGTGTGTTGATCAAACTTTTCTTTGATTTTGTTTGATTATAGGTATTGATATATCAGTTCATAGTTATAAGTTATGAATTCTGATGTACAAGAACAAATACAAACAGATCATAAAACTTCAATTCAACTGGCGACAACATTCAGTGCTAACTATTAAACCTAAGGTAAATACTGTACTTTTTTCTGATGATGATGATTATAGTAGAGATATTACATTTAATTGTTCTACTTATCAGTTATAGGATGAATTCTAAAGATAATCAAATCACTGCATTTGAAACTTTGATCTCCATCAACGGTAATAGATTTGAGGTAAGTGTCTTAACTGTTTTTATGTGTTGACTAGGTTTATTCTTTATTAGCTGCTATCCATGTCCTCTCGACATTTTTTTTTGCCTTCTATTAATCTTGTTTCATGTTTGAATTAGCCAAAAATAAAATATGATATGACTTATAATAATGGGTTTAATTAATACGAAATTCAAAGTTAAGTTTTTTTTACATGCCTTCTTTTAGATTGAAAATAAAAAAATTAATCTCCCAAGCATTGACACAGCATTCTAAACCAATTTTTCGCTGTAACCTAATTAAGGTTACTTTTAATTTTCGATGCAACAGTCAACTGTTGAAACCTTGATCAAATTGCTAAAATAGAACAGACTGAACATTTGATATTTTTGATGCAAAATGTAAATTTTGATGCCTTTGTTCGTTTGCGAAACAGATTGATTTTGTTCATTTATGGAAAAGATATTAGGGTGGAAAACTGGAACTGGTGATCAGTAATGTTCTCAAACAACCAGGCAGTGTTATGGAAACCGGGTTGACCCGGGGAAGAAAGCGGATCATTGCATCCCGGGTTTTGCCCACTAATGACCCGTTGCGACCCGACGGTTTCTTTTGTCAAACCCGATCAACCCCGGAACCCGTTTGTGACCCGGTTGTAGTTTGTTAATAAACAGAGGACTGATTGAAAATTTGGTTTCAGTTTGAATACACCTAAATAATTTTTTATTTCAATCTGAATACACCTAAAAAAACTTCATTGAGTACAACTGAATAACGTTTGACAAAACTTTGAATATACCTCAAAAATAAAAACTCAAAAATAAAAACTGTTTTGGATACTATAAAATCCGAGTTTATAGTCGACCCATCGTTTATGCCGTGACCCGCCCATCATACCGGGTAAACTAAAAACCCGGATTTAAAAACATTATATCAGAAACCTGATTTTTAAACAGTGTAGAGTGTAGACTCAGTTGACCGATTTACACTTGAGCCGACTCTATAGCCCGAACCTGATTATTGTAATAATTGATTTTATAACATGAGTTATGAGGGTTTATCGTTAAAACTTAAAAGAAAATTTGAGTGACTTTAGACCCATTTTCATTTTTATCTGATTTTATAGCAGTCCCGTGGGGTTCAAACATGACTCAAATCTGAATTGTTGTATACAGTGATTGTGTGAGGTTTTATAATTATAAAAATCTATGTGAATTTCTACCATTTGACACGTTGCTACTTTTAGTTGACCTTATAGCATATACTGAATCTACAGTATTGTACAAAATGGTTTATAAGGTTTTATTAAATAGCAAAACACTTTGAGCGGCTATCGACTCATTTGATTTGTTTCCATTTTAGCTGACTTTATAGAAGCTCTATATGTGCAGTTAAAGAAAAATATGTGTAATCGAATTATATTTTCTGGCTGTAAAATATAGTTGTAGGGTATTCGCAGCCGTATTGTGCTGGCAGTGCGAGTATTCTACTAGTTTAAAAAAGGCCAATTAAGTTTATGTGGCATACTCGAAGTTTTGTAGAATTATCGGTTTATATTGGTCATGCTTTATTGCCACCTTGGATGCCAACTCAAGGCATTTCCCAACATTGCGTGTTTATCTACTTATCTAGTTTCACCACATTAGTGCCACATCACATCTTTATTACTAACAAGAAAACCGTAACATTCATATCAACATGTCTCCGATCAGCATATATAACTATTTTAATCAAATAAAAAACTTGATATAAAAAGATAATTCTTTCTTGCATTCAATTTTCATTCCTCTTCCTTTCCATTCTTTCTCTCTAAACTCATCTCTTTTATTTTTAGCTAACCGAAGAGATTGGGGAAGAGAAGTGGAATGATGAGTTGGTGCCAACATTGGAAGGAGAAGGGGTGACGAGAAAACAAAGCAACTGTTAGCATGTGTCTAACAAAAAATCATTAACATCATGATAAAAATCAAAGTTTCTTAACCAATACGAGCTTAGAGCATCTCCAACCAACCTCTATCACCCCCTCTATCTCCATATTTGAAGGTTTTTCTCCTCCAACCCACCTATATCTCTCACTCTAAATATAGAGTGAGAGAAAAGTTCACTCTATATTTAGAGTGAGAGAGATTCACTCTATCCATGGACCCCACATTTTGTTTGTGAGTGTAATTGTAGATGTAATATGGGTCCCACTAATTTTGAAGAGTTTTGAAGAGATGGATATAGTTTATGGTTGGAGTTGAAAGGATGTTTAGAGTAAATGGGCCCACCAATTTATAGAGATAGAATGATTTTATAGAGTTTATGGTTGGAGATGCTCTTAGGCTATGATTAATTATCAACAGTACGTCAAATTCTTAACCAAAATTGAAAGAAGAAAAAGATGACCTATTTCTTCACCGTAAAATCAACTCATTAAAAGGTTGACACATTGTAGTCTTTTGATTTCGCCTCTTAAGTTTTAATATATCTTTAATTTCGTCATAATTCTCTTAAGTTTTATTAGATTAATTTGTTGGTTAAAACGGTGATTCATGCAGCCATGTCAGTCCAACAAAGTATTAACTATTATATATTATAAACATAAGGGTTTTGATAATAATAATCCTTAGACTGTCTTTAAAGCATAAAAGGTTGTAAATTAATTCATGAGGGATGATAATTCCTAAAATTCAGGGGTTAGTTATGCATTGAAGTATAAAATTTTGATGCATTTCTATTGACAGCCTAAGGGTTGTAATTATCAAAACACAGTAATAAATCACAACTACTACGACACTTTGTTAGAAAAAAACAAAAAAAAGCAGCAAATGCAATAAAATACGGGTAATGGATCATCAACCGGAGTTGATGCATGTATCTTTAGCTTTATTTAGACGTCTCACCCATAAATAAAACATTATATAAAGCGGTGCAGCCATGATCACTTTCATACATAAATCGCACTCAAAATTTGCTTCCAACCATCTCATCACTTCTTTCCCCAAACTACTTTCGGTGCAGGTATCATCAATTTGCCTAAATTATTCTCTTGTTTTCATTTTCTGATTTGGCTACGCAACTTCAAATTTTTCTACTAGGTAGTTGCTTGTCAATTTCATGTTTAATTTCGACTGAAATGTTTGGTGCCAGAAATTAACACAAGGGAAAACTGTATCATTTAGGGTTTAAGTTACGATTAAACTAGTATTGTAGTCACTCTGTTCCTTTACTAAAATAGGATGATCTCCATATGGATCTAATACTTTCGATAATAGATTGCTGCTTAATTTGAATTGTATAGCAAGTATTACTAATATATCAGGGATGATGTTAAATTAGCTACAAATCAGTATCAATTTTGCATATTTAACAACTATCAAAAGCCGTACTGTAGCCCTCTTCCTTTTTCCAGGGAACCTAGCGATTGAAATTTCATTTAAAGTAAAAACATTTACCGGAAATGTGCGTTTTCAAGTTGATTAGAGTCAAACTGAATCAATATTATACAATAAGATAAACAGTTGTTAAAATCTAGGGATGGTTAGGTAAATTTTACCTTTATCTTCCTAATCAGATTACCTTTATATTCGTTATCAGTTAAAACACATGTAAACACCTCAATACTATTTCATGATATGGGAGTGTTGGATTTAGTTTCAGCTTTTACTGATTTTGATGAATTATACATACCAAGTAATGAGTTATATTAATTAAGTTGCAGCACACACATATATATAAGCATCAAATGGCTCGTTCTGCATTGGATGAAATGTCAGAAACTGGTGCCTTTATAAGAAGTCCTTCAACATTTCGTAATTTCATCTCGCGAAACCCGAAATCCACTTTTTCAGCTGAAGCCGGAAGATATCATTTGTATGTGTCTTATGCTTGCCCGTGGGCCTCTAGGTGTCTTGCATACTTAAAAATCAAAGGACTTGATAAAGCCATCAGTTTCACGGTAAATATTTACTATTTTTTAATTATTATATTCTATCCATATACCTGAAAATGGGCCGATTTGAGTTATATCTTATATCCAATGGGTCATATGTGTAAATTTTAATAAATTGGCAAAAAATAAAACAGGTCGAAAGTCACCCAAAATGTATTCAAATGGTTACAACTTACAAGTTACAACGTGTTGAATTACTTTATTTGAAATAATCCTAATTATTATTTTAATAGTAGTTTTCATATTCGTATTTAATACACTGATTATTCATAGAAGTAAGAAAAACATGGGCAGAAAAGTAGTTTCCGATCTGCCCCGTATTAAAACTTGACTATTTTGACCCAAACCCATTTGACCTCCTGCAAATTTCAGTCAGTTAAACCCATATGGGAGAGAACGAAAGAAAGTGATGAGCACATGGGCTGGGTCTTCCCTGATACCGAAACAGAGCAACCCGGGGCTGCACCCGACCCGTTTAATGGAGCAAAAAGCATAAGAGCATTATACGCACTTGCCAGTGAAAACTACTCTGGAAAATACACAGTCCCTGTATGTATAATTGTATACTATTACCTACATTATACAATAAAATTTCATGTTTTTTGCCATTAAATTATGATGGTATTTGTGGTTGGTTATAGGTTTTGTGGGATAAGAAACTAAAGACTATTGTGAACAACGAGAGTGAGGAGATTATTCGCATGATGAATACTGAATTCAATGAAATAGCAGAAAATCCATCTTTGGATCTCTATCCTTCACATTTACAAACCCAAATTAATGAATGTAATGATTGGATTTATAGTGGGATAAATAACGGTGTTTATAAATGTGGGTTTGCTAAGAAGCAAGGCCCTTATGAGGAGGTAATATTAGATTACTATTATTCCCATTGTCTGTAAATTAAATTATATTTATTTATAGGCTGCTAAACAATTATACGAGGCTTTGGATAAATGTGAAGAAATACTAGGTAAACAACGATACTTATGTGGGAATTCTGTAACTGAGGCAGATATTCGTCTTTTTGTGACGCTCATAAGGTTTGATGAGGTATGAAATGTTGTTTTACTCTTGGTGTTACTATTTGGGGAAATAATTTGTTTATTTAATAATGTGCAGGTTTATGCGGTTCACTTTAAGTGTAACAAAAGACTGTTACGTGAGTACCCAAATCTTTTTAATTACACAAAAGAGTTGTTCCAAATCCAGGGTATGAGTGAGACTGTTAACATGGAACACATCAAGAAACATTATTATGGAAGTCATCCTTCGATTAACCCGTTTGGGATTATTCCTCTTGGTCCTGATATTGACTATCTTTCACCTCATGATAGACACCGGTTTTCTAGTTAGATATTGTATGCTGTTATGTTATGTAATGGACTTCTCTTTTATGTTGCAAGTGGTGTTTGTTTTGTTGAACCAAGTTTGTAACTCGTTTTGAGTTTGTTTATCGTGTGTTATGTCTTTTTTTTCATTTGTAAAGATTGTGGTGGTATGATTTGATGTTCATGATGGATTTAGACATGTTGTGGCATGATATGTTTTAAAATTCGGTTTTTGTATTAAGCCGACCAATACTTTAAATACGTTGAATCTAATGATAATATTGCTGAGGAATTAGGATGCAGTTTTTATATAGTTGATATATATAAATGTCAATAAAACAAGGAAAAATATAAATCAAATACCATAAGAAAAATTGAAGTTTATCATTTTTGGTGTGAAAACTTATAAAAGGATCTTATGTTTATTATATTTATCTAATTTTTTTTTATAATCTGACTATTTCCAGTTTCAAGTTAGCTGATTCCTTGTTTGAGCCGGTTTCCAAAATATTGGTGGCTTGATAAAGTGGATAAAAAACATGTATAGGTCAATAGATGTTACCGGGTTGGGCGGCCACAAATTACATTTTTAGTCTCTAGATAGCTTCAATTGCTTGGTTTTTGTTAACCTTGTAAATGAAGCACACGGACATGAACATGAACAACTGAACGAATACAAACACTTGAACGAATTGATTTTTGTGTTTGTGTTCATTCGCTCATTAAGAAAAATAACTTAAAACTACAACGAACAAACATACATGAACTAATACAAGAGAATTTATATATAATCTATATGTATGTGATTGTTTGTACTTATTCATTTAAGCATAACTAATCTGGTAAATATATCTATTTATCGAACATAAACGAATGATCATACACAAACGAATCTTAATATACATTAACCGAATTTGTAGCCCGTACAGTTAATAAATAATTCAATCGAAAAGGTCCTATACAATATTAATTTAAGCATAACTAATATGGTAAATATATCAATTCAATCGAAAAGGTCCTATACAATATTATCATCTAATATCCCCCTTCAATCGAAAAGGTGGCGGACCTAAACGTAGCATGGTACGAAAGGCTTCAAATTGAGTTCGAGGAAGACTTTTTGTGAAGATGTCAGCCACTTGAAGATTGGTTGGAACGAACTTAGTAACAAGCTTGTCGGAATTTACTAGTTCGCGAATAAAATGATAATCCAAATCAATGTGTTTGGCCCTCTTGTGTGCTACTGGATTTTGAGTCATAAACAACACACTCTTATTGTCACATAATAAAGTTGGACGATCCGGTGGAAGAGCATGCAACTCTCGTAATAAATGGGTGATCCATACTAACTCCGCAACAGTATTTGCCATAGCTCGATATTCTGACTCACAACTCGAGCGAGATATAGTTGGTTGTTTCTTGGCACTCCAAGAAATGAGATTACCACCTAAGTAAATCGAGTATCCATAGGTAGATCGCCTAGTGTCCAAGCAACGAGCCCAATCGGCATCCGAATAGCCAAGAATATTATACTTAATTGGTTGCTTGTAGGTGAGGCCGAAAGAAATCGTACCCTTAACGTACCGGAGAATCCTTTTAACCGAGTCAAAATGGTCAACGGTTGGAGCCTGTAAAAATTGCGAGACTTGATTTACCGCATATGACAAGTCCGGTCGAGTGATGGTCAAATATTGTAGGGCACCGACTAAAGAACGATACAAAGTGGGATCAGTAAAGGGCACGTTGTCTTTAGTGAAAGATATGTGCGGTGATAGCGGAGTATGTGCCGGTTTGCAATCAAAGAGTTGGGCTCGTTTCAGAATATCAGTCGCATACTTTGCCTGTGTGAGAAAAATACCGTCCTTGGAATGTATCACCTCAAGACCCAAGAAATAATTCAAGTCACCAAGGTCTTTAATAGCAAATTCTTTGTTAAGAGCAGCGATGAATGAGGAGATTTCGGTCTCATTACTCCCCGTTAAAATAAGATCGTCAACATACACTAAAAGGTACATAACACACGAGCCACGAGAGAAAACAAATAGGGAGGTATCTGCACGACTGCAAGTAAAACCATATGAAACTAGAAATGTACTTAATCGATGGAACCACGCACGCGGTGCTTGTTTTAAACCATAGAGAGCTTTTGATAGCTTGCAAATGTGCGAAGGATGGTGAGAATCCGCAAAGCCCGGTGGTTGTTCCATGTAAACTGTTTCATTTAGGTGACCATTTAGAAACACATTCTTGACATCAAGTTGATGCAACTTCCACTTCTGTAATATAGCAATAGATAAAACAATACGAACAGTTGTAGATTTGACCACCAGACTGAAAGTATGAGAAAAGTCAAGTCCGGGAATTTGTGTATACCCTTGAGCAACAAGTTGGGCTTTAAACCGTTCGATTGTACCATCCGATTTGTATTTGACCCGATATACCCATTTTGATCCAACCACATTTGTGGAAGTAGGACGAGGAACCAATGTCCATGTTTTATCCGTATGAAGAGCCTTTAATTCATCAAGCATTGCATCAACCCATCGAGGATCCTTGGAGGCCATTTGCGGAATAGGATGGGTAAGTAAAGATGCAAGATTTGCAACATGTTTGGGCTTAAAAATTCCTGATTTGGAGCGAGTATTCATTGGGTGGCCCGTAGTGACATTTGGGCCGGTATTGGACTGTTGCGGAACAGTGGTGTAAGAACCGGTTTCGGTGATAATGGGCTGTGGGGTGTCCTCGGGTAAAGGGGCTGGTGGATCAAAATTCTGTTGGGCCGGAGGATCAACAGGTTGCGGTTGGGCCGGTGGTTCAATATTTGGTTGGGCCGGCATAGAAGGAACCGTAGGTTGGGCTGTTTGATCGGATGCTGTATTGGGTTGGCGCAAAGAACATTTTGATGATGGTGGGCTTTGCACAACCGGAACAGTGGATTCATTACAAATGATATTTTCGTTAGTAGCACTGGGAGCATCAAGTAAAAAGGTAGTTAGTCCCAAATTACGAATATGAGAAGTTTGAGAATCACCTTTAAATGGAAACACATTTTCATTAAATTGCGCGTGCCGAGTGACAAATACCCGAGATGTATTAGGATCGAGGCATCGATACCCTTTATATTGTGTACTATATCCAAGGAAGACACAAGGGATACTTCTCGGTGCTAATTTATGCGGGGAATAATCACGTAAGTACGGAAAAACTTGACACTTGTATACCCGAAAATTCTCATAATTTGGAAGTTTGCCAAAAATTGTTTCAAGATGTCGTGGAAGGAGTTCACGAGTAGGTTGAAGGAAAAGTGTACAAGATGTCGTGGAAGGAGTTCACGAGTAGGTTGAAGGAAAAGTTTTGTCCCGAGAGAGATCTAGAAGAGTTGCTGGAAGAGTTCATGTTCATCAAGAAGGGTGATATGTCGGTGGAAGAGTACACCAAAAAGTTTACGGGATTACTTCCGTTTGTAATCAAGTCTTACCCGACGGAACGTATGAAGGGTGGTTCGTTATGCAAATGGACTACCACCGGAGTTTGAATTGGAAGTCAAGCGGGCGGCTACGTTAGATGAGGCCATTTGTACCGCTCGAGGTGTTGAGAGGGTTCTTCGGCGAAAAACACAAGAATCGGCGTCAAAAGGAGAAGAGAAGAAGCTCGATAGTAGCTTAGGATCAATGAAGAAAGAAAAGTTCAAACCGAGTTCGTCAAGGCATGGTAGTATTGGGAGTTGTCAAAGTTGTGGGAAGAATCACCATGGAGAATGTAAAGCAAATTCGGCCATATGCTTCAAGTGTGGACGAGTAGGGCACCGAGCAAAGGATTGCAAAGTGAGGAACCTCGAAGAAGTGGAATGCTACACTTGTCACGAGGTGGGACACTTTAGTAGTGCGTGCCCGAGGAAGAGAAACGACACGTCAGCAACAACCGCCAACAAGAATCGGGTGAAGGGAACTCATGGAGCCGCTTCAGGTAATTCGTTTATGAAGTTTTGATAGATGATTAGAATTTAATTGCTTATGTGTCGCACAATATAGTGCTTATGTGATCTACGTGTGAGAATAATTATTGATGGAATGTATGATGTGAAAAGATAAATTTGGGAGATAATCTCCCCGGGTTATTATGTGTATAGTCGAATGGGTTGGCGACCGGTATGTCGCGAGAAATAAGAATAGGAAGGATTATGTTAGCGTAAAAATATTGAAAGTTGGATCATGAGGGTGGTGAATATTTTCCATATGAGAATGGTAGTACAACGAAGTACTAAGTGTTAGTGTGAGTCGTGAAATTAAAAAAAAAAGAAAAAGAAAAAGAAAAGAATATATGTAAATATAATATGGAACCTTAGTGATTGGATACGATTGATTGAGTGTTGGCAAATAGCCATGGCAAATGGTTGTGTAGGGGATGTCGGGTGTGACATCAAGAGTGAATAATTTGTTTCGGTAAAGGTTTATTGAAAAAGTATGATAGTGTACGTATGGGTATCGATCGAAGTCAATTGGTTGACTCAAGATGACCGGGTGAAAGAAAAAAATAAAATAAGAAGTTTTAGTAATGATAGAATGAATCGAATAAGGACGATTGATAAATGAGTAGATTGGTGGAAAGCACTAGAAACGATTCTATGTGTACCGTGTGGTATAATGTATAAGTGGAAAATCGAAGGTCAAATATGAAAGAAAATGATAGCATGATGCTAAGTGTAAAGATGCATACATGGATTGTATGCAAGATGAAATAGTGTTGTATGAGTCACTTTGGATTGGAGGCTTTCCGATCATTGTGACAGTTTGGGATCGTGTTGGATTGGAGGCTTTCCGATCCTCTAGATAAAATAGTTAAAGTATAATTTGTTATATAAGGGATATGATGTTTGTATCTGACGTATGTAGAACCGTATGGTTAGTTGTTGTTATGATTTTTATGGCAAGTGAGAACTTGGGTTGAAAACACGGGTAGTGTTTAAGTATAAGTAGGTGTAGGAGATGCCTACAAGTTCATGATTCATGAAAAAGGAATGCTCTAGGAAGCAAGATCGGTTAGTAGCCAATGAGTGGTGAAGGGTGTATATGGGTGGTTAGGCCACAATTGGATATGATTGAGGCTCTAGAGCCGGCGATCGGGAATTTCAAGTATGGTATAAGGATATTTGAAGGAAATTATATGTGGTATGAGTAATTGGATGAAAGTTAAAAAGTAATAGAGATCGGTATCGATTTAGATGGAATTTGTTAATCGATTGTAGAAAATTGAAATCAGAGAAGAGAGAAACAATTGAGAAAGGAAATTTAAATACTGGAATAGGGAACGAAAAGCTTGGGAAGCGATGCCTTAGTAATAAAGAATATGTGGAATTTAGCAAAGTTTGACTTTATTCATAAGTCAAGGTTGGTCAACTAGTGGATTGTTGACTTAGGTCAAAATTGGATTTTGACTTTCGTTTAAAGTGGTGAGTCAAGGGTAAAGGCATAATGTATCATCTACATGTGTATGATAGTGGTTAATGGATTAATGGAAATAATGGTAGTCAAGGGGTGCGACTTTGACCGTTGGATATTTCGGGTTGAATTTAGGAATCGAGTGTGATTGGCGTTGGACCGTGAATGTAAGGTCGATTGTTAAGGAATTGATGGTTAATGGAACCACTAGTGGATAAAGAAATTATCAAGATATGGTTGACTTTGTGCTTAAGTCAAAAAAAAAAAAAATTTTGACAATGTTGACAATTTGGTCAAAGTTAGGCATTGACAATCGTTTTGGTTAATTGACTAGTAGTATTAATTGGGTCATATCGTCCCAATGTGGATAAAGGGATTAATTAAATGATTGAAGGTGTTAAGGTCAAATTGTAAAATTTTGACCCGTTCGGGTATTAATAACTCAAGTTGGTTTGTGACCCGTTTGAGTTTAACGGAGTCAAGTAAGGCAATCAAATGCATAAGTGTTATTGGATCCTAATTTGGAAGTGGAATGTGGATTGGAAATCCTTGAGTTGATTCCGAGGACGGAATCCTTTTTAAGGGGTGAATAGTTGTAACGACCGGAATTTTCGGTTAATGAATTAAACGGAAATACTGAGGAATAAAGGTAGTAAAATGTTTAATCGAGTCTCCGTTGTGTTTTATCGAGTGTTTGGATGTTTGGGACTTGGTGTAACCAAGTATGGGTCAAGACTTGGATGGAAACAAGTTTAAAAGGCAAGAAACGGACCCAGACAGCCCTCGCGGCGCGAGCCAGGCGCGAGGCAGTCTTGAGGTTGAACAGGAGCTCCAGAGGTGAAACGCGAGAATCAAGAGTTGAGACAAGAGCCGCGAGCGAAACGCGAGCCAGTCGCGAGCGAAATGCGAGAATCTCGAGTTGAGACAAGAGGCGACGAAACGCGAGCGAAACGCGAGGTCTGTATTTCAGCGGCAACCAGCAGGCAAACCCGCGTCACTTCGCGGCGCGAGCTCGGCGCGAATTTGGTCTGGAATATATATTGTTGTGTGTGAGTTAGGGTTTCATTTCTCATTCAACCACACACATAGTGCAGCCGATTTGGGGGCAAACTTGGGCGATTTTGGAGCTCAAGAGCTTAGATCTTCATCATCTTGAAGGATTGAAACATCAAGGGTAAGTATTCTTGATTGTCTTGCTCATCTACCTTGATTGTGAGCTTAGTATGGGTAAAAATGGTGGTTTGGGGAACCAACCATGTCATCTTTGGGGAAGATGACTAATCATGGGTGTAGAACACTCATTGTAAGCTTGTAATCGATGTGTACAAGTTGGATTTGGGTTTATTGATGGAAATCTTGAACTAGGGTTTGAGATTTCACCAAGTTGGATGAACTTGGTGGTTAGGAATGTGAATATGGATTGATTAGTGATTAGTTATGGATAATAACTAGTTATTATGATGATATTGATGGTAGGTCAAGAAGACCTAAAGAGTGGTGACATTTCACAAGTTGGAAAGCAAGGATTCGTGTTGTTAGACACGATTTGGAATTAGCTTGGCTAAGGTGAGTACATGAGACTTTTACTGGGTACATAGCAAATGGTTTTTGAAAACTATGATGTTTTAAGAGTCTTTATTAATAAACGTTTTAATAAAGATAAGATTGATATTATGAGAAAATGCTAGAATAGACTATTTTAGTATATCTAAACGATTGTTGAAAGAGATTATGATAATGAAAAGTAATTAGTGAGTTTTCATAAATGAAATGTATGAATAAAGATAATGATTTAAAAGAGCTTGATAATCGGTTTATTAATAATATGTATTAATAAAGCTTGAGACAATGATTTTTAAGTAATAAGTATCGATTAGTATATTATACTAATGAAAGTAGTTATTGAATTACTAAGAGAATAAGTAATAAGTGACTAGCAATAAACGTGTATTCTAGTCAAAGAAGAGTCAAAGTAAGATGATTTCTATAAAAGATAAATATGTTTTAAAATTAGTAAAGGACTTGGTAAAGTCAAGATTTGAAATGATTTAGTAAAGAGAATAATATGATAAATTAGAATAGGTGTATTCTAATAAGTGATGAATTTGATGAAAGGGGCTAATGCTCATATTTTGATGAAATGAGCTGAGGCTCATAAGTGTTAATGAGATATCCGGAATAAGACCGCCCAGAAATGGGGGAGTATGAGACGTCTACTTGGGGTGGTACCTCCCTGCGCAAAGAGTAGAATGTCACAGTTTACGACACCCAATGATGGGTGAGCATGACGGCCCGGGAACGGGAGAGCTTATGAATCTCGGTAAGATGGGGGTTCCCAATTACCTTGATAGTTACCTATGACGTCCCATATCGGGAGAGTTGGCTTCGGAGAGGTCCGTTGCATATGTGATAAAGAAAGTGTAAGCTTGGAGATAGCTTACAAGTATGTGATTAGATGATGAGTAAGCTTATGATAAGCTTATTAGTTTAAACGGTTAAATGAATAGAAGATGATTTATGAATTAATAAGAAATGATAAGGATAAGTATTTATAATGTTATAAATATTATTTATAAATCTTTTGAGAACGGGTCGAAAACCCATGTATCTCACGAGACTATTTTGTCTCACGTACTACTTTGTTTTTGGCTATGTACTCAGGTTCAGGACCGAAGGATTAGAGGTCGCGATAGAAGTGGCCTAGTGTTGACTAGCTCGGGAGCTCGTAGGTAGATCCCGTTTATCCTATGGTTATGATATTGTATTTGTAACACCAGTTTTAATACTCTGATAAGCTTTTATTGGTTTTTGTTAAACCGTATTTTAGGAACATTGGACTTGTAATATTTTTATTTAAAAATATGATTTAAAAAGTGTTTTAAAAATTGAGGTGTTACAACTTGGTATCAGAGCTATAGTTTAAGTGAATTAGGTAGGTTTGACCTCCCTAGTCTTAAGCTATGCTAAGTAGGACCATATGTTTCCATAGGATGTCCTTGATCAGTCCGTTGAGACAGTAAAGTATGGGTATGTTAGGGTCGATCCCTAAAAGAAAAGATAATGTTTGGGCTTTATGGGCTATGTTTGACTAATAAGTCAATCTTTGAATTTTAGTGGTTTAATATGTTGGTATAGCAAATGGTGAACCCAAGAAGTGGAGAGATCCCACGAGATCGCGAGACGGACTCAAATCGAATCCCGACTCATCCCGGTAAGAATGGAGAAGGTTCCGGTTTGGATGCAAACCAAACCCCGTTAACTATGGAAGCGATCAGAAATTTATTTCATCAGATGAGGGATGAGGTGAACGTGGATATGAACCGGATTATCGATAACCGGTTGAATGTGGAAAGGCGAGATGATTCTAAGTCCCGTGGGGGAAGTAAGTCTTCGGGTAGCAAGACTCGTACCGAGGAGCCATCGACCGAAGGAAGTGATGATTCGGGGTCGGATGAAAGGGAAGGTTGTACATATAAGACATTCATGTCGTGCAACCCCGGTGTGTATTATGGAAGTTCGGAACCCAAGGTCACGATGCGTTGGATTCGGGAAACCGAGCAAGTACTAGAGAGTAGCAAGTGTTTGAAGAGAGAGATATGGTCACCTATGCATCCCGACAGTTGAAGGATGAAGCGTTGACATGGTGGGATACCATGTATGAGACTTTGGGAAGGAAAGTGTACAAGATGTCGTGGAAAGAGTTCACGAGTAGGTTGAAGGAAAAGTTTTGTCCCGAGAGAGATCTAGAAGAGTTGCTGGAAGAGTTCATGTTCATCAAGAAGGGTGATATGTCGGTGGAAGAGTACACCAAAAAGTTTACGGGATTACTTCCGTTTGTAATCAAGTCTTACCCGACGGAACGTATGAAGGTGGTTCGTTATGCAAATGGACTACCACCGGAGTTTGAATTGGAAGTCAAGCGGGCGGCTACGTTAGATGAGGCCATTTGTACCGCTCGAGGTGTTGAGAGGGTTCTTCGGCGAAAAGCACAAGAATCGGCGTCAAAAGGAGAAGAGAAGAAGCTCGATAGTAGCTTAGGATCAATAAAGAAAGAAAAGTTCAAACCGAGTTCGTCAAGGCATGGTAGTATTGGGAGTTGTCAAAGTTGTGGGAAGAATCACCATGGAGAATGTAAAGCAAATTCGGCCATATGCTTCAAGTGTGGACGAGTAGGGCACTGAGCAAAGGATTGCAAAGTAAGGAACCTCGAAGAAGTGGAATGCTACACTTGTCACGAGGTGGGACACTTTAGTAGTGCGTGCCCGAGGAAGAGAAACGACACGTCAGCAACAACCGCCAACAAGAATCGGGTGAAGGGAACTCATGGAGCCGCTTCAGGTAATTCGTTTATGAAGTTTTGATAGATGATTAGAATTTAATTGCTTATGTGTCGCACAATATAGTGCTTATGTGATCTACGTGTGAGAATAATTATTGATGGAATGTATGATGTGAAAAGATAAATTTGGGAGATAATCTCCCCGGGTTATTATGTGTATAGTCGAATGGGTTGGCGACCGGTATGTCGCGAGAAATAAGAATAGGAAGGATTATGTTAGCGTAAAAATATTGAAAGTTGGTTCATGAGGGTGGTGAATATTTTCCATATGAGAATGGTAGTACAATGAAGTACTAAGTGTTAGTGTGAGTCGTGAAATACAAAAAAAAAAAGAAAAAGAAAAAGAAAAGAATATATGTAAATATAAAATGGAACCTTAGTGATTGGATACGATTGATTGAGTGTTGGCAAATAGCCATGGCAAATGGTTGTGTAGGGGATGTCGGGTGTGACATCAAGAGTGAATAATTTGTTTCGGTAAAGGTTTATTGAAAAAGTATGATAGTGTACGTATGGGTATCGATCGAAGTCAATTGGTTGACTCAAGATGACCGGGTGAAAGAAAAAAATAAAATAAGAAGTTTTAGTAATGATAGAATGAATCGAATAAGGACGATTGATAAATGAGTAGATTGGTGGAAAGCACTAGAAACGATTCTATGTGTACCGTGTGGTATAATGTATAAGTGGAAAATCGAAGGTCAAATATGAAAGAAAATGATAGCATGATGCTAAGTGTAAAGATGCATACATGGATTGTATGCAAGATGAAATAGTGTTGTATGAGTCACTTTGGATTGGAGGCTTTCCGATCATTGTGACAGTTTGGGATCGTGTTGGATTGGAGGCTTTCCGATCCTCTAGATAAAATAGTTAAAGTATAATTTGTTATATAAGGGATATGATGTTTGTATCTGACGTATGTAGAACCGTATGGTTAGTTGTTGTTATGATTTTTATGGCAAGTGAGAACTTGGGTTGAAAACACGGGTAGTGTTTAAGTATAAGTAGGTGTAGGAGATGCCTACAAGTTCATGATTCATGAAAAAGGAATGCTCTAGGAAGCAAGATCGGTTAGTAGCCAATGAGTGGTGAAGGGTGTATATGGGTGGTTAGGCCACAATTGGATATGATTGAGGCTCTAGAGCCGGCGATCGGGAATTTCAAGTATGGTATAAGGATATTTGAAGGAAATTATATGTGGTATGAGTAATTGGATGAAAGTTAAAAAGTAATAGAGATCGGTATCGATTTAGATGGAATTTGTTAATCGATTGTAGAAAATTGAAATCAGAGAAGAGAGAAACAATTGAGAAAGGAAATTTAAATACTGGAATAGGGAACGAAAAGCTTGGGAAGCGATGCCTTAGTAATAAAGAATATGTGGAATTTAGCAAAGTTTGACTTTATTCATAAGTCAAGGTTGGTCAACTAGTGGATTGTTGACTTAGGGCAAAATTGGATTTTGACTTTCGTTTAAAGTGGTGAGTCAAGGGTAAAGGCATAATGTATCATCTACATGTGTATGATAGTGGTTAATGGATTAATGGAAATAATGGTAGTCAAGGGGTGCGACTTTGACCGTTGGATATTTCGGGTTGAATTTAGGAATCGAGTGTGATTGGCGTTGGACCGTGAATGTAAGGTCGATTGTTAAGGAATTGATGGTTAATGGAACGACTAGTGGATAAAGAAATTATCAAGATATGGTTGACTTTGTGCTTAAGTCAAAAAAAAAAAAATTTTGACAATGTTGACAATTTGGTCAAAGTTAGGCATTGACAATCGTTTTGGTTAATTGACTAGTAGTATTAATTGGGTCATATCGTCCCAATGTGGATAAAGGGATTAATTAAATGATTGAAGGTGTTAAGGTCAAATTGTAAAATTTTGACCCGTTCGGGTATTAATAACTCAAGTTGGTTTGTGACCCGTTTGAGTTTAACGGAGTCAAGTAAGGCAATCAAATGCATAAGTGTTATTGGATCCTAATTTGGAAGTGGAATGTGGATTGGAAATCCTTGAGTTGATTCCGAGGACGGAATCCTTTTTAAGGGGTGAATAGTTGTAACGACCGGAATTTTCGGTTAATGAATTAAACGGAAATACTGAGGAATAAAGGTAGTAAAATGTTTAATCGAGTCTCCGTTGTGTTTTATCGAGTGTTTGGATGTTTGGGACTTGGTGTAACCAAGTATGGGTCAAGACTTGGATGGAAACAAGTTTAAAAGGCAAGAAACGGACCCAGACAGCCCTCGCGGCGCGAGCCAGGCGCGAGGCAGTCTTGAGGTTGAACAGGAGCTCCAGAGGTGAAACGCGAGAATCAAGAGTTGAGACAAGAGCCGCGAGCGAAACGCGAGCCAGTCGCGAGCGAAACGCGAGAATCTCGAGTTGAGACAAGAGGCGACGAAACGCGAGCGAAACGCGAGCGAAACGCGAGGTCTGTATTTCAGCGGCAACCAGCAGGCAAACCCGCGTCACTTCGCGGCGCGAGCTCGGCGCGAATTTGGTCTGGAATATATATTGTTGTGTGTGAGTTAGGGTTTCATTTCTCATTCAACCACACACATAGTGCAGCCGATTTGGGGGCAAACTTGGGCGATTTTGGAGCTCAAGAGCTTAGATCTTCATCATCTTGAAGGATTGAAACATCAAGGGTAAGTATTCTTGATTGTCTTGCTCATCTACCTTGATTGTGAGCTTAGTATGGGTAAAAATGGTGGTTTGGGGAACCAACCATGTCATCTTTGGGGAAGATGACTAATCATGGGTGTAGAACACTCATTGTAAGCTTGTAATCGATGTGTACAAGTTGGATTTGGGTTTATTGATGGAAATCTTGAACTAGGGTTTGAGATTTCACCAAGTTGGATGAACTTGGTGGTTAGGAATGTGAATATGGATTGATTAGTGATTAGTTATGGATAATAACTAGTTATTATGATGATATTGATGGTAGGTCAAGAAGACCTAAAGAGTGGTGACATTTCACAAGTTGGAAAGCAAGGATTCGTGTTGTTAGACACGATTTGGAATTAGCTTGGCTAAGGTGAGTACATGAGACTTTTACTGGGTACATAGCAAATGATTTTTGAAAACTATGATGTTTTAAGAGTCTTTATTAATAAACATTTTAATAAAGATAAGATTGATATTATGAGAAAATGCTAGAATAGACTATTTTAGTATATCTAAACGATTGTTGAAAGAGATTATGATAATGAAAAGTAATTAGTGAGTTTTCATAAATGAAATGTATGAATAAAGATAATGATTTAAAAGAGCTTGATAATCGGTTTATTAATAATATGTATTAATAAAGCTTGAGACAATGATTTTTAAGTAATAAGTATCGATTAGTATATTATACTAATGAAAGTAGTTATTGAATTACTAAGAGAATAAGTAATAAGTGACTAGCAATAAACGTGTATTCTAGTCAAAGAAGAGTCAAAGTAAGATGATTTCTATAAAAGATAAATATGTTTTAAAATTAGTAAAGGACTTGGTAAAGTCAAGATTTGAAATGATTTAGTAAAGAGAATAATATGATAAATTAGAATAGGTGTATTCTAATAAGTGATGAATTTGATGAAAGGGGCTAATGCTCATATTTTGATGAAAGGAGCTGAGGCTCATAAGTGTTAATGAGATATCCGGAATAAGACCGCCCAGAAATGGGGGAGTATGAGACGTCTACTTGGGGTGGTACCTCCCTGCGCAAAGAGTAGAATGTCACAGTTTACGACACCCAATGATGGGTGAGCATGACGGCCCGGGAACGGGAGAGCTTATGAATCTCGGTAAGATGGGGGTTCCCAATTACCTTGATAGTTACCTATGACGTCCCATATCGGGAGAGTTGGCTTCGGAGAGGTCCGTTGCATATGTGATAAAGAAAGTGTAAGCTTGGAGATAGCTTACAAGTATGTGATTAGATGATGAGTAAGCTTATGATAAGCTTATTAGTTTAAACGGTTAAATGAATAGAAGATGATTTATGAGTTAATAAGAAATGATAAGGATAAGTATTTATAATGTTATAAATATTATTTATAAATCTTTTGAGAACGGGTCGAAAACCCATGTATCTCACGAGACTATTTTGTCTCACGTACTACTTTGTTTTTGGCTATGTACTCAGGTTCAGGACCGAAGGATTAGAGGTCGCGATAGAAGTGGCCTAGTGTTGACTAGCTCGGGAGCTCGTAGGTAGATCCCGTTTATCCTATGGTTATGATATTGTATTTGTAACACCAGTTTTAATACTCTGATAAGCTTTTATTGGTTTTTGTTAAACCGTATTTTGGGAACATTGGACTTGTAATATTTTTATTTAAAAATATGATTTAAAAAGTGTTTTAAAAATTGAGGTGTTACAGGTAACAATGAAGAAACTGATAAAAAAAACCTAACTTATTCAAAACAGAAATAACATCAAACGAGACATGACCCAAACGGGTATGCCATAATTCAAAAGACTCCTTTTTGGTATTTTTGGTAGCAACAAACGCACGGTGAACATCTTGAAGCACATATAGCCCGTTTTCACATCGACCACTAGCGAGAACCCTTTTGGTTTTTCGATCCTGGATATTGAAAAAAGGTTGGGAAAACAAAACATCAACATGTTGGTCAGTCGTTAGTTTGCTTACAGAAAGTAGTTTCTTTGTAAGGTGCGGAATAACAAGGATATTTTTCAAAGGGAAATCTTTAGTAAGATGTGAAAAACCCGTATGAGGAATAGGTAAAGAGTTACCGTTACCAAATAATACTTGAGAACTACCTTGGTAGGGAGCCGTGTGATGAAGATTATCACAAGAAGCGGTCATATGATCTGTAGCTCCCGAGTCAACGTGCCAATCGGGATTGTTGGTAGTAACATGGCATTGAGCATGGAAAGCCTTGGCTAAAGCATCATCGGTAGTAGGAGCTTGAGCGGCATAGCTAGCGAGATTAGGGCATGATGATGCGTAATGACCAGAGGTGCGACACAACTGACAATGTGGGGTTCTACGGTTCGAACCACGTCCGCGACCCCTAGAAGCATTCCCACGGTAATAGTTTCCACGACCACGATTAGATGAATTTCCATGATTCTGCTGAGCATTAAAGGCTACTGGTGCAGTGGATGTGCCATGTAAAGAGAGCAAAAATAATTCGTGACTCTCTGCTTGGGAGACAAGGTCACGGAATTTAGGTGCGGGTTTAGTTGCACGAAGAGCGGTGGAAAAAGTCTCATAAGACGGACCTAATCCACAAAGAAACCAGTGGATTTTATCGATCTCATCAACCGGGGTCCCAATAGCAGCAAGTTGATCGGTTATAGCTTTGAATTTTCGAGAAAATTCAGAAACAGTAGTGCTACCTTTAGTGAGCTGTCGAAGAGAGTCCCGTAAAGAGTGTATACGTTCGACAAAGGCATTGTTGTACGCCGATTCTAACGCCGTCCAGATCTGATGAGCGGAATTTAAGCCAAGAACTTCTGCGGCCGCCTCCTCTGTCAACGAGGATTGTAACAGAATCACTGATCGCTGATCAGTTTCGAACCAAACGGAGGCTGCCGGGTTTGAAACAGGTTTTTCGTCGACTATAATGGTGGGCGACGGGGCAACCGAAGTACCATCAATGTGGCCAATCAATTTTTGATAAGTAAAAATTGGCAACATATTGTTTCTCCAGAGAAGATAATTGGAGGAAGAGAGCTTGATTGATATCATGTGTAGTAGGGTGTTCATGGAAAAGGTTGATTCGTTGGAGGAGGAAGAAGACGAGGCCATGATGACGGCTGGTCCAGGAAACGAATTTGGAGGGAGGGGAGAATTAGGTTTAGGCTGATACCATGTGATAATTATGGTCAAAACCCATACTCAATTGAGAGGGTGAGGATCGTATTTATATTATGAATTACAACAAACATTCCTTATATAAAGGGAATGATAATGGAAAAGATAAATACAAGAATAACAAAGATCCTATACAATATTACCATCTAATAGACAATCCTCCTGAATTTTAGGAATATTACTTTTTTAAACAATGTACACGCTTTTTATGCATGTTAGTGACAGCCCTAAGGGCTGTCATTAACAAAAAAGGGATGATTTTTCTACCACAACTTTTAAGGCATGTACCACATCTAATGCATAATATACTTGTACAGTTAGCTGTAAAACCTGTACAATGTGATATAACAATTAAAGTTATGATAGATCTTATTAGATCTTATTTTTTTTCTTTATATATTTTGACACTAGACGGATAAGCACATTATAATTTTTCAACATCAGCGACACGTCAGCTGACACTTCAACTAACATACTCATGCAAATAACACATTGACTTCAGTTTTTGGGTCCATTAATTATAAAATATACACAACATACTAATACTAATAAATATATATAGGGAAACGTTCAAGGAGATTCATCATTTTTATAAAGTCCCAAGGAACAAATCTCAACCATTGATTAATAAGATCTAATGAAAAATTATAATGTTAGTAGTGACAACGATCGAGAGTATTTATATACGAGAAATGACATTGATGCCTACTTATGTGCTTATCCGTCTAGTGTCAAAATATATAAAGAAAAAAAATTAGTATATCACATGTGTCAAAGAGTAGGAATCAATTCAATTTCTCATACAAGACACCAATTTCATATCTGAAAATGCCATATTTGAGTATGAGAATTCATTTCTGCACCACAATTTTTACTTTCTATACCACACAGTACAAGTATTACAGCTAACAGTACAAGTATATTATGCATAAGTTATGGTAGATGCATTATGATGTAAAAATCACCCCTTTTGAGTATTATCAGCAGACTATTCTAATGAATTAATTAGAAATTGATATAATCAGTGAACATGTGACAAATATTTCACCATCACATATAATTTGTGAATAATTTTAGAGGAAAAGGACAGACATTCAATAAATTCCAAGAGGATAATGTTTTAAAACCACAAATCCAACATGAATAATGCATAACGTCACATCTTTTGACTATATATCGTAATGACTCGAAGATAAGATGCAATTCATTATAAAAGTTAACTTTACTATTATTTCTTTTCACACCCGTACAAATAGTAAAAGTATTAGAATCACATGAGCGGGAGGCATTTTAGGTTGTTTCCACTCGAGAAGCCGACCATACGGCCTCTTGCCACTGCTCATGGACATTCCCGATGGTGATTTGGATGATGTTCCCGGATAACATTTGGGGAAAGATGTTGTATTTCTAAAAAGAATTTAACTACCATTTAATCTTATTCATAGTTCTACTTACTTGATAGAATGATATGTGTAATTCATTAATTCTCTCTATTAATATTATCTCTTGACTTTAACACACGAAAACAGCTACAACCAAGCTTATTTGTTGTAGGTAGGCGAAACATCCCAAACTTGTGGGATGATTAACTTGGAAGACTTAGACTTGGATGAAGAACCTATGGGTAAGGAAGAAGATGGCCAACACTCTTATACGACTTTATTTGGTGATGATCAACTCCCACGACCAAAAGCAAAATCAAGAAAACCTAAATCCCAAAAAAAATCGATTCGGGGTCTTCGAATTACATTAACCTTCGAAAACAAGGATATTATAAGACGGAGGAAATCCAAGCCAACCTCCAAATATTGGCCATGTAGGTGACGGGTTTACGGATGACATAAAATTCGAAATGGAAATGGACAACATGAAAATACGTGAGAAGATGAGGTGCCTATACCACATACCGATTAGTGATTGGGAGCGGTCTTATGACCGAGAACCGGATATGTTTGATTAGTTTGTTTGATTCATTTTAATTATTAGGAGTTTTGAATTATTGTCTAATTATGTACCTTTTTAATACTTGTATTTTTTTTATTAAAATTTGAATTAACGTATTTATTTTTATTTAATGTATTGTGTTATTTATTATAATTTATTTATTATTTGAATTTAAAGAGAACAAAAAATAAAAAAAGTTGAGAACATGTCCATACTTTCATTTCTCTATTTTTAAGTAACATTATCCCCGAGAAATACTGTAAATACAGTTTCTTCTCTCCATTTAATCTTATAATTGGAAGGAAAAAATATATTTGTTTAATTTTGTAATTTTTAATTAAATAGATCTAATATCTGTAGATATTTTGCGTTCTATACGATGGAAGATATACATTTTTCTGTAGATTAATCCTAAAAATATTTCTAATTAACGCAAGGCAATAATACATAAAGTGTTGACTAATCAAGATTGTAAGATTTTTTTATCAATATTCTATTTAATAGAATTATATAAGGATACAACTATTACGTTTATGTAATTAATAAATGATATGAGAACTACATTCTATCTCCCTAATATTCTATTGAACGATCAAAGTCAAACAATATGGGTATATTTCCTTATTTTATTTAAATTAATAAATACAAGGTTTTTTTTATATGATCGTTTGATTTACAAATGTAATTTACATACTTGTTTGTTTTTATAGAACAAAAATCAAAATTAGAATAATGAATTAGCAAAATTTCAAATAGATGAACACAATCCGTCAAAAATCAATGATTGGATGATCCAATTTGATAAAAAAAAATTCCCCTTTACCATGATGCCACTTTTTCCTCTTTTAATATTTTAAAACCTTTATTTATCTCTGATTTTGTGAATCAGAGTATTTCCGCATATAGAATTATTTCTATAATTAGATTTCCTCCTTTCCCCACCCCCTTTTTCCCTCGCCGGCGCGAAAACAACTCAGAAGTTGACTGGGTTGTTCCGCCGTGCTCCGGCTGCTATTTTGTTACCCATTTCACCAATTTCTTGTAAATACTTGTATTGAACAGTTATCTATCACTCTACAGCTATACTGTAAGTGTTCCTTGATTCTTACTTGATTTGATTTCATTTTTTTTGCTAATCCGTTGATCATGTATGTTTCAATTTTAACATGTTAGGGTTTTGACGTATTCATTGGTTTGACCGTAGTTTTTATCAAGATTTTGAAGTTCCAAATTTCTGCAATAATCAAATATTCAAATGATTTATATGATTTCGTGCCTGAATTTGGATTTGTAATTAGGGGTTATTGTATTGCACTAAATTAGGTTTGTTTAGATGTGCATTTCAAAACAATCTGTTATGATTGTTTCATTGTTCGGTTAAAAGCAATTATAGTTCTGGATTTCTGCTTTTTTGGGTTCAAAATAATCAAATTTTTATAGTTATTTGAATTCTGTTTCAATAGGTTCAACATGATATGATTTGGAGAGCTGACACTGCTTTTAATTTTTATTCTGATTTGGGGACCTTTTTTGTAGTTGTTGAAATAGTTTTTTGATTCTTGTCTTCTGCTTATTTAGAGTCAAAATAATCATATTTGAAAAGGTCTAGAAGAAGTTTCTGTTAAAAATCAGATTATAATTCTTATTTTCTTTATATATAAGTAGATCATGTTGTTGTTTCTTGAGATAAATGAGATCTAACGGCTATGGTGTTACAGGCTTGAAGATCTACAGCCATTGGTTCGTATTGTGAATGAAACAGAGACCAGGTGAGTAAATGTGTTTTTTTAACAGTATTTGGTTAACAAATTATAACTTTTAGTTACTTTCAGGTTAAATTTGTGTAATGGATATAACATTTCATCACTCGGGATCTGAGGAATCTGTTCTAGACATGGAAACAACATGCTGCGATCACGGGGAAATACTGCCATTACAGTCAACTGGTCAACTGACAGAAAGCAATGCAGCATGCTTTTCATGGCCAACTTGCAGCAATTTCAATGATGCTGCTGAAGACAGAGCTAATTATTTTGACAATCTGTTAAAAGGCGTTTTACCTGTAAGAATTGGGCGGATGCCAACTGGAGAACGAGCAGTTACTTTGCTTGAATTGATGACAATTAGGGCTTTTCATAGCAAGAATCTGAAGCAAGTTAGTCTTGCAACTGCAATTGGATTCAGAATGAGAGGCGGTTTGCTGACTGATATTCCTGCAATTCTTGTTTTTGTTGCTCGTAAGGTTCATAGACAGTGTCTCAGACATTGCGAGTGTCTGCCATGTGCTCTTGAGGTTTTTTTTACTTTATTTTCAATTTTTTTTATTTTGATTTAAAACACGAGGACTAACTTAACTATGGTTAAACAGGGACCCGGGGGTATATGGTGTGAAGTGGATGTAGTGGAATTTTCATATTATGGTACACCTGCAGCAACCCCGAAAGAAGAATTCTGTACAGAACTTGTTGATGGCTTACGTGGAAATTACCCGTGTGTTGGTTCTGGTTCCCAGGTTTTTTTATTTTTATTATTATTATAATTTATATTATTATTTTTATTTTTATCGAGTAATTAAAAGTGTTAATAATTTGGTTAGGTTGCAAGCCAAAGTACATATGGGACAATGGGTGCGATTGTGAAAAGCCGAACAGGAAACCGCCAGGTGGGATTCCTGACAAATCGACACGTGGCGGTTGACTTGGATTACCCGAACCAAAAAATGTTCCATCCTATGCCGCCTAGCCTTGGCCCGGGGGTCTATCTTGGTGCTGTTGAACGGGCCACCTCATTCATTAAGGATGATCTTTGGTACGGTATGTTTGCCGGTAAAAATCCAGGTAATAAAAATCAATTTACAAAAAAAAGGGGATATTTTTACAATTTTCGTGAAACATTTTTTATAAAATATGAATTTGTGTGCAGAAACGTTTGTTAGAGCAGATGGGGCGTTCATCCCATTTGCAGAAGACTTCAATGTAGGAAAAGTAGTAACTACAAGCGTTGAAGGAATTGGGGAAATTGGTGAAGTCAAAGTCATAGATTTACAGTCAGAAGTCAACAAAGTGATTGGTCAACAAGTAGCTAAAGTTGGAAGGAGTTCTGGTTTGACCACAGGGACCATAATGGCATACGCGTTGGAATACAATGATGAAAAAGGAATTTGCTTTTTAACCGACTTTTTGGTAATTGGTAAAAACCAAAAAACTTTTGATCTTGAAGGTGATAGTGGCAGTCTTATTATTTTAACAGGAAAAAATGATGAAAAACCGAGACCAATTGGAATTATTTGGGGTGGTACAGCTAATCGAGGTCGTTTGAAATTAAAAGTTGGTCAACCTCCAGAAAATTGGACCAGTGCTGTTGACTTAGGCCGACTTTTAGATGTTCTTGAACTTGATTTGATCACAACTAATCAAAGTCTTCAAGGTTTGGCTAATATTCTTTTTAAAGAAAATTACATAAATCGTCCTCTGGTTTGTATGGAATTATTGATTTCATCCCTTGACCTTTTTTTTATTACGTGGATAGTCCCTAAGTTTGGAACTTGTAACATCAAAGGTCCCTAAAATCTTAAGGTAATTGTTTGCTTTAGGAGCGTTAGTGTTACAAGTTTCAAAATCAGGGACTATCTATGTAATAAAAAGAAAGTCAGGGGACCATATCCATAACGTCATACAAACCACAAGGATGATTTATGTAATTTACTCTTGGTCAATGTGGGTTTAAGGCTATTTCAGCTAGACAAGTTTATAGTATTCAACGTGAGTTTTCTTTAATTATTTATTAAAGTAGAAATGGAATTAGAAAATGTGAAATTTGCCTAGAAAGGTAACTAAAAATCCAAAATCTTACAGTTTGGGGTACCAAAACTTTTTTCACTCATTAAAAGTGGGGGAAGTTCAATTTTTAAATATTTAGGAAATTCTAGCCGAAATTAAGATTTTTTTGAGTCCTTGAAATTTTTCAAAATTTGAACTTACAGTCCTAAAATTGTCGTAAATTAAACTTTCTTTCTGCTGAAAATTGAATTTTTGTCACATTGTCAAATTTGTGATCTTTTTGGCAATTTTCCCTTAGAAAATCTATAAATAGGAGGAAATTTTAAAACTGATCATGAAGTTATTTTGGATGAGAAAAATATTTAATTAAGATTTTACACAAAAATCTTAAATTTTTTTATTAATCGATTCTTCTTTTCCTAACATAGTTGCACTGCAAGAACAAAGGAATGCATCGTCAGCTGCAGGGATTGATTCAACTATTGGTGCAACATCTTCTCGCAAACATATTCCAACAGCAAAAAAAGCAGAGAATAATCACGAGCCACTTGATTTAAATGACCAAAATACCCCTTGTTTAGAATTCCACATCGAAAGTGGTATTGAAGCAGTTCCTAGCATCGAGCATCAGTTCATAGCAAGCTTTCCTTGGCATCAAACTGAAAACACAGATTTGCAGACTGAATGTGAAGAAATTTCAGTTAGTTTGCAGTTGGGCGAACCTGAACCTAAGAGAAGAAAGCAGTGTGGTGGTTTGTTGGATGATGAGATACAAGGGTAATGTTGTAAGTATGTCTAAGTTATTTGCATTCGTTTTGATTCTCATTGGTTTATATTTTTTGGCTGCTAAGGTTGTCGGCTACCACTGTTTAGAGTGTAGAGTTGTACGTTTAGATGGCTAACATGTTTAGTCCCCGTGCTGGTCGAATCTATTGTATTGCTTGTACTCCATGATAAATAAATAATTTATCCTGCAAATTCAAAGTCTTCTACAAATACATAGTAACACCCAGTGGTTTGTACCAAATTAATTTGATCCACAACGGATGGGTTAGGGGGTTAACTCACCAACCAATATAATTTGATCTAAAATTTTCTGTGTGGTTTGTTCCAAATTGTGAATTTGTCTCGGAATTAGTCTCTAATTTCAAAACTTATAACAGTTACAGTTCATAAAATAGATGTGTGATAAGTCATATTATGTCATTTTGAATGAAGAACAAAAATAACTCATATGCCATTGTCATGTTTAGAAGGAATATATGACAAGTAATACTAGCAAATGTAAAAAAACTCAACTTTAAATCGCTATGGTTCTCTTACTTGATTACAAATAGATCAAACAACACTGTCCCTCAGATTAGAAAGCCTCCTTCTATTAACACAAACATCCTCAATAAATATCCATAGTTCGACTTTTTACCTTTTTAGGATCCTTGTTGTAAACATCCTCATTAGATATCCAAACCCGAACAAAAACCAACTGACACTTAACATCATTAATCAAATTTTATTTTGACCTGAAACCGAACCTAATTAACCTGAATCACATAACCTGAAGATGATACGGTTTGGGTGAGGCATATGGACCAACCCAACACACTCGCACATATTAGTAAAAATTAAGGGACTACATTTAACATTGTTCGTAGGATAGAGGACCAATGTAAACAAAGTATGATAGTTTCTGGGTCATAGATAGAGAACCGATCGAATAAATCCAAGATAAACGGGTCGGATCTATTTCTTTTCGATCTTCATCTCATACATCATCCATGAACATAAAAATCCGCCGTTCGATCCACTCATTTCAAACAATAATTTACGAGTTCTGATCGAGAGGCTTACTGAAATCGAGGTTGAATAAGGTCAAGAATGTCGTTGGAGCCTCCGCCGTTCCAAGAATCAACACGCTGCGACGTTTGTAAATGCAGTTTCAACACTTTCAGGCGACGGGTAATCGTTTCATAAATTAACTGATCATCAATCCATCTTATGCTTATAATTTGTGTCCTTATTGTTACTAAATTTTGTTCAAATTTGTTTTTGATGCCCGATTCTGCAATCTAGCTTCGTAGTTAATAGTATCTGGACCCTTTGATACGTAGATTTCAGACGTGTTTCATACTTTCTTTTTCAAAGTGATTATTGTGACTTGCATCATCAAAATCAGTTAATTAGTTGATTAAATCCGGTGATAAAAGTAGACCTGGTTAATTTGATGCAATCATGATCATACTCATTTACCCAAATACTGAAAAGTCAAAACTGTATATTGCTGATCCGAATTGCCATTTTAAGAAGTAAATCCATAAGCGGTAAGCCCCCTTCCCCTTATTACCTTTTATTGTTGGATCTTTGTTACAATTATAAAGACTAAGTTTCTAAATTTGTCTATTATAGAGAGGGTATTTTAGGTATTTGACCAAAAGTCTAGCACTTCATGTAACCAACATGATATGCTTATCTTAAATGCTTTGATATATTCATGCTGTCTTACAATTCTTGTCATTTTATAGCATCATTGTCGACGTTGTGGCCGAACCTTGTGTGCTGAACATTCATCAGACCAAATGGTATGAAAATTTACACGAGTTAAAGATATTGTTTTCATCAATTTTTTTATTTTTTTTTATTTTTAAAAGTTTATTAAACATTTGATGTTGTGGGCTATTTCAGGCTTTACCGCAATTTGGTCTTCACTCACCTGTTAGAGTTTGCTCAAACTGTTATAATGATGCATTATGGTAAGTTTTTCAAGTTTGTTCATCTGTTTTATTTATAATGTCTTTATATATATATATAATTATATATATTTGTTTTGTGTAGGTCTGGGAAGCCTAATGGAGCTGCTGCTGTGAATGAAGTGACAGATTCGGTTTCAAGGTTAGATATTGCTACTAAAGATACAGATACAGATACCACACCAAGTGTTAATCCAAATTGCACATGTGGAATGCCTTTATGCATCTGTGAGGTGGCATCAAATGATGAGGTGGCAAGTGATTAATTAATCATACTATTTCACCTTTAAATGATCATTTTGTAACTTTGTCCTTTTTTTTTCTTGCAGCCTAAACCTGTTCAAATACCCACGATTTCAAAGAAAATAGATAGTGCACCAAGAAATAAAGCTTCTTCATCTACCAAGTCTAGGTATAGTAGTGGACAATCAGCCAACACTGGCTCAGAAAAACCACTTGCAGATTATCAACTTAATGGAGAGGTATAATTGTATAATAATTATAATATAAGTATAAATGCGTATTGCAAAAATTAATTATTTTTATAATTTATTTTTTGGTAGGGTTTACGGGAAGCTATAAAGAACGGTGACTTATTTGCTGTCAGAAAGCTTCTTGGTGAGGTAAGGAAGTTAATATATAATACTTGGTAACAACTTCGTGTCAAACTATTATATACATTCTTTTTGTGGTCAAATGGTTGACTTTCTAATCTAACATGATCTTGAAGGTCGACAAAAAACCATTGTTAATTGGTATCTTTATTTTTATATAATCTATACTACTTTTTTGAGTGAATTACAAAACATCGTCCTTGTGGTTTAGGGTTGGTTTCACTTGTCGCCCCTAAGTATCAGAAATTACAAGGATTATCCCTATTTTTGAGACCTGGGGTCCTTGGGTTCGTTAAAGTTAACCCAACTCTGTTAACTTTATTCAAATGACCATTTTGCCCTTTCGAGAAACTTTATTCAAACTTTATATGTTGTAGGGAGTGGATGCAAATTACTGTGACAAACAAGGATTATCGCTCTTGCATCTGGTTCTCTCTCTCTCTCTCTCTCTCACACACACACACACATACACACATTGTATATGTGTGACTGTGTGTTCATGTATATGTTTGTCACCTTGTTTCTAACAGCATTTGTTGAATTTAGGCTGCTGTTTTTAACCAAACTGAGATAGCTTTCACACTCATGGAAAATGGAGCAAGTCTCGACTACAAGAATTTGCAGGGTATATTTCAGGCCTAAAGTTAATTAACTACCAATCAACTGATTTTCTATCAACACATATATGCTTACATTATCATTCTGTTAATTATAAAACATTGAGCAACCTATTTGAGTTACCAAAAATACAATAACATGATCATTTTATTTTGAAATTCAATGGTTTAGATTGAGTTCTGCGGGTTCTGTAGCCTAAAATGAGTTCTGTAACTAGCCCTTCACTATATATATATATATATATATATATATATATATATATATATATATATATATATATATATATATATATATATATATATCACTTGTATTTGACAAAAAAAACTGATGATACTAATTCATGTTCAGGGGAGACTCCGCTTGATTGTGCCCCCGTAACCTTGCAATTCAAGATGAAGAAGAAGATGGAACAAATTAAGTAAATATCAATATCATCATCGTCTTTTTTGAGACGTTGTCTCATATGTCATGGTTTGTAACCTTGTGGATTAATCATTCAAGTTTAATAAAAAGAAACATGTTTGGTTCAGGTTGCAAATTTAATTATGAATTAAAGTCAAGAGTGGGAAATGACATCTACAGCTTGAATATTACCAATTTGGTTTGGTTCAGTTCTTCGGGTTTTGAAAATAGATTATATGTTGTCTCATATTGATCTGATATTTTCGAGTCATAATGATAAAAAAATGTGGGCTCTTTTTACCAACTCAACAATTTTTTTTCTATTTATACTTGTATAAAATTAAAAATGGAAAATATGCAAATTTGCAAGTTCTAATGTTCTATATGTAAAAAATTGTAAAGTGGCATATATTTAAATAACAAGCTTATAGTGCATAAATGGATGAGGTTTTTCCCTTTCACTCTTTCAGTTTACTAAGTATAAACTTAAGGGCAATTTGGTCCAAATTTCATTTTGTAATCTAACTACAATTTGGTCCAAATTAAGTATAAACTTGAACCCACAACTTATTGGTAATGAGTTTATGGAGCAAATGATTTTATTTTGCTATCACGATATTGTTAATGTCCTTTACGTATTAATTAGTTACAAAACTACTTTTTGCTAGCTAGAGGTTTATTAACTTATGCCCTTTTTGCTAGCTAGAGGTTTAACATTAAACAGTTAAAGGGTGAGTGGAAAATTCACTATTTTTTCAAGAGTGTAAAACATCGATAGAGAATTATATTTAATTAGATTAATGCCTTGTTTATAAGGAACAAAACTTCGCGATCCAATACAAATCTTAAACGTATTTTCTGATTTAATTTTCAACTTCATCTTCACATTTTAAGTTATAAAGTATATTTTGATATGGATTTGAAAGTTGATGTTACATAATTCACCTTTGCATAATACTTTGTAACCACGACTACAAATCTCAACTAAACGTGTTTAAAGGGCCTATATATATATGTTACATTTTTCAAACTGAAAATTAAGTTTTGTCCTTGTATATTGGTGCACCTAGCTTCTCTTTAGCTAGCTCATTGTGATGGGGTCAATAATCACAGATTGGACTCGATCTCTAGCTCTAGCATCGGGAGCTCCATGTCCATCCCCATATTGGTACGTACAATGGGAAATTCGCGCAAGATTAATTGCCATATCAATCATAGGACCTGCCCTAAAATCAGCTTGGCCTCTCATCACTTTCTTCCATGCTTCGTCGATTAAAGTTTTTATATATTCACGCGCAACTTCCTCGCTAACGTCATTCTCATGCATGTAGCATGATATTGCATTTGCTGTTTTCCCTCTTTCTATCTCATCCTGTGCCAAATGAACACAAAAATAAGACAAAATAGAGCAACCATATTATTGATTATTTGATGAGTAAAACTTACCGATGAAGTACCCAAATCGTTGCAAAGTCGAAAGATCATTGATGACCATTTCATAAGATCATGATACTTTTCAAGGGATTCAATTACTACATCTTTCTTAATTTCTTTGATTAGGAAGTAGCCATGAGTAAGTATAACCACTCCCGAGACCGATCGCCATCCGTTATCAAGATAATCTTGAAGTTTTGGGATGTACTTTTCATGGGTCCACGTTGCTTCCACAAAGAATGCATCCACTAATTCTCCCCACTATCAACCACACATAAAAAAGATGATTTTCGTGATTGATATAACGAGTATAATAAAGGCCCACATTAACCCGTGAAAAACAATAATGATGAAGGGTACGAACGAAATTTTCAGTAGTAATCTTTTCAAAAAAAATAAATATTTCATTTAACTAATTATTAAATTAAAATAGTAATTATGATTTTTTATCAGAATTGCTAAATATTGTACTAAGGGCAATGATTAAATTTTTTTTTGCTTTACAAATTGTAAACTAATTATAAAAAATTACCTTCCTAAAATTACCAACTTGAATAGGTATATTTACCTACTTGTACATTAATCATTTTAATTACTCTTTCTTATATAGCAAATCTTTATTTTTATTATAGCATCTCCACTGCAAGCTTTTTATAGAACTTTTTGCATTTTGTGTAGGTCATTTAAAAATGTGATATTCTAGCAAAAAAAAATTGCTTCAAAATCTTTTTATTTTATAAGTCTTTCTGAAGCATAAAAAAAGATTTATCTAAATCTATATGCAGGGAGCAAAAGCTTTTTTTTAAGTTTATTTATTAATATTGAGTGAAAAACATAGATTTTAATTTCTAATAGTAGTAAGTCTTTGTAATGACTTATCACTTATGTATTTATGCTCTTATTACTATATAGTTAAAGGTTAAAATTTACAAGTTTAATACTCCATATTTACAAAATCAGCCCTTTTAAAAAACTTGTACACATCTTATTTTTAAGGGTTTTGATAATGACAGCACCTGGGGCTCTCATAAAACATGCATTAAATACTTGTATTTTAATCTTTAACTGACTCCTGAATTTAAGGAACTACTCTATTGTACAATATTTTATGCACTTAGTGACAGCCCTAAGAGCTATCATTATCAAAACCCTATTTTTTAAATCCGTTCAATTGCACATTCTAACCAAAATTTAAAATGTTAGTTCAAAATCAACCCTATTTTAGGGGGGTTAAAAATTTGTACACAACTTATTTTTCAATCCATTCAATTACAAATTCTAACTAATCAGCTTTTAATGTTGTAAATTCTACCCAATCATCTCTTAATGAACCGTACAATCCTAACTATTGTATATTAGGTACAATAATTCTTGATTCTCTTACTCTAACAAATATCAACCACGCATGCATGAAAAGGAAGTTCAGACAGGATCATGTGGATTAGCACTTATATGATCACACCCACATGCACATGAAAAAGAAGTGATTCTAATAAATAGAATGTTATCAAAATACTAACCACTTGTACTAGGACTGATATCGTGCCTTCTCCTTGTCCAACCGAAGTATTAGAACCCATTTCCATAACGATACTGTAAAGAGCTCGGAAGCCTATTTGTAAATACTCAGGCATGTGTTTCGTTTCATTAATATCCCATCTAAAAAGTTAAGTTGGAAGCTAAATGATTATGAAATTTGAACAGATAGACTTAGTAGAATTTGTGGTCCAAAATTGCAAACCTCTTAACCGCGTCTTTGAAGAGTTCGAGTTCATATAGAGAACCATACACATCATAGATGTCATCGATGACAGTAATTAAAGTGCAAACTTTCGTTAGCGCTACACGGGAAGAATGATATTGAGGTTCAAATACCACTCCAACTGTCCAAAAGAAGCATTCCATGAGTCGGTCCCTAACGAAACATAACTTGCTTGCTAGGCCTATATTTTTCCACCACCTGGTATATATAGACCGATAAGAAGATTAATCAAACTTTTATCTCAACATATATTTATTAGATTAAATGTCTTTCAGGAAACAGTCTCTCCACCCACGGGTAGACATGTACATGATCTCATCTCATCTTCCCCTAACTTCGCATTTGGCGGAACTGGGTAATTGTTGTATTTATTAGATCGAATGAGAAATGTGTCATTGACAAATAAAAAAATGTCATTACACTACAGTACTAATTTTTAGTGCCACTTTCTTAAAAAGAGTAGTAAAAACTTTTAGTTTTATTTATAGCGTTCGAGTTCTACTCGGACATTCTTAGAGAGAAAAAAAACGTGCCACAAAAAGCTTAAATAAACGTGTGTCAAAAGGTTATTCTCACACTTTGTTTTTATATCACCTGTGAGTCTTTACCTAAAGAAACATTACCCACACATTTAATTTCTGTGTATAGGTACAACACATGCGCACGTTTAGCAACTGTGTTTAATTTCTTTTTAACTTTAGGGTTTTTATTTTCTCGAAATGCGATTTTGGGATACGTTTCAATGTCGTTTTTCTTGTAGTCATGTATATATGTTTAGAAAAAATTTATGGAATTAATATTGACTAATTAAATGCAACTTTTACTTTGATACTTGTTGAAGTTCTGTCTTGTATGCCGCTTGAACGATGTTAAAATCTAATATAGCAAGCTCGAGCAGAAGTAGATTTGCATCTTTTCGTTTACCATATGCGTTAATATACCACCTTGTTTGTAGTCTAAGCATCCTACGATATGAGGGGAGTTCTAACGCATGATTAATCATGTGTTCAAAGGCTTCATTTTCTCTATCCTTAAGTTTCAGCAAATGTTCAGTCGCAAATAACTTGGCATCATGCAATTCTTTTTCTGTCTCAAAAGCAAGATATGAAGCTTCATATAGACTTAGCAATCCCTTGACATCTGTCTGTATATGTCCCATGAAGCCACCATGATTGTCCTTGAAGCTCCTCAGAAAATCTGTGAGGCCAATTAATCAGGAGCAATGGAAACATATATACTTCCTCCGTTTCAAAATAAGTAATACACTTTTTATTTTAGGGTGTTTCAAAATAAGTGATACACTTTGAAAACGTAACATATTTGGTAAAAGGTAGTGGGGCTCACACCCACTAACTATCTCCTTTAATATAGTGAAAAGACACATTTACCCTTACTTTTACTTTTAAACATCATTAAATTCACTTTAATCAATATATGTGGGACCCATCATCTACTAGCTATCAAATTTAATCTAATTAACTTTAATTATCATATTTTGTCTCAAAAACCGTGACCTCTAAAGTGTATCACTTATTTTGAAACGGAGGAAGGATATGAATTTTTTTCACTAATTAAGTAATTGTGTTTTAAGGAAAACTAAAGTTTGTATTGTGGTTTTGAGAGACGTTTCAAAAGTATGGCATCTGGTTTCCAGAACTCGCCGCGTAGCCTTCGTCTTCTGTCACCCACGTTGACTAAAGCCGGTACACTGACGAAGGACACATGCATTGCGTTCTGCTGGGTGAGTTTCCCGGTTTTCAAAACCCGAAAACCATACTTTTGAAATGCTTCACACACTACAAGAAATATACCCTTTCCCGACGACACCTATCCCGACAACACGTGTTGTCGCTAAAACTCGGGCTATCCGGACAACAAGTTGTCGGCACAGGTTAAAATTTTTTTGACCAAATCTGGCATTTGACTTTACCTATACCGACGGCATTTAGTCCCTATAGATTGAAAAAAAAAATTGTAAATTTTGTCAGGATTTATACCGACGACATTTGCATTATGTGTTGACCTGTAGCGACGACACGTCGCTCGCTACAGGTAACATTTACCATATTGAAAATCCTATGCCGACGACAAATTGTCACTACACCCTAAATTTACCATAACTACACTTTTTAGCGACGACATGTTGTCGTTATAGCTCTTAGAAATTACCATAAATCAAAACCTTTACCGACGACATGTTGTCGGGATAGAGTTACCGGAGAAATGTTCGTCAATGTTTATAGGCATGAAATTTCGTCGGTAAAGGTTCTGACGGAAAATAGTCTGGCCAACTCTATAGCGACAAACTGTTGTCGGAATAGGTTGATAATAAAACATTTCTTTTAAACTGAAAAGTTTTTAGCGACAATCATTATGCCGACCAAGTGTCGTCGGTATTGCTCGACTTATGCGGACGACAACTGTGGCGACGAAAATTTTAACCTATGGCGACGCAGCAATGGCGACGAAAAGTTACCGACAACATGTTAAACGAAAAGAGTTAGCCTGTGACGACAACAAATTGTCGGTAAAGACTTTTTTTGTGTTGTCGGCATAGGGTTGATTTCTTGTAGTGACACAACCATAATACAAAAGGTAATCTTGCTTAAAGCAACATTACTTGTGAAAATAATTCGACATATATAGACCCAATTATTTCTTCAAGCTTACTTGTGAAGATCCTAATGAAATCTAACGAAAATTGTAGAAGTACCTTGGGACACATGATAACCGTGTTGTCTAAGAAGCCTAAATCTAAGAGATGCTGCATGAAGACTGTCTTGTTTCTCTTCGAGTGGAACGTTATTTCCATTTATTGATGTGATTAAGTCGAGTGTTCTCTTTATATCGTCTTCAAACAGATAGCCAATGCCCAACTTTTCGATATCATCTATGTGTTCAAGCATTTGCAAGGTATTCAAACCACGGTTTTCATAATCGACACTCAATACCGTCACTTTCTTCTCTAGCTCCTTCGCCTTCTTCTTGAAGTTGATCTGTAGAGGTTGATAGAATTATTATTTGCAGGACATATATATATATATATATATATATATATATATATATATATATATATATATATATATATATATATATGCATAATACCCCTTCTGTTTATCCACAAAAGCTAGCTCAAAAAGAATATGCATAATAATCATCACAAGTTCACAACATTTAAATCTTAAAAGTATGACGAGTTACCGGGACATTGGTATCTTGGACATCGATGAAATCTTGAGTCCAAGTAGTTGGCTGGTAGATGCCTGAGTTCATATCGACTTGAGAAACTTCAGTTTTGGATACGCACCTTATCGAATGACGCTGTCTACTCTTTCCTACTGTAATTTTTGGGATATTTAGCTCTTGTTTACACGAGACGAATGAACTTTGGGAAAATATTAATTGATAGAGTTGAAGCGCCATTGGAAGTAATATTTGATATTGTTGTATCTTCTATAAATCTCTCCCTCTATTTAAAGCTTTTTCAAATTAACAAACTTAAAATTCGATCACCCAACTAATACACTGATTAATTTAAGAAATATTTGCTTTTATAAAAATATACACCATCCAGATCTCAAACACGCGACCTCTGCGTTATTATACAACACCTTAAGGCTTAACTGTTGGGTAATGTCGCACACTGGATAAATAATGAATCTGTAATGTGTTTATAATGATAATGAGTTACTCCTCTTACAATCAATTGGTTTTAAGATGAAACCCCACAAACTTACATGGTATTAAAGCAAGGTTCACCCGTGGTTGATCAAATGTCACACGGACTCCACGTAACCTATAAAAATCCACATGTTAGGCGCGGAAATATGACGCCACACGTGAGGGTGTTCAGTAATGTCCCACATTGGACAAACAATGAACCTGTAATATGTTTATAAATGTCATGACTACTCCTCTTACAACCAATTGATTTTAATAGGGAACCCACAAACTTACATTAACCCAATGAACTTGACTGTAATTATCATTGTTAATCTTGTAAACATTTGAAAGTTATATTCATATCCATGTCCATTTAAATTCATTTCATCCATCCATATCAATATCCATTGGATTAGAGCAGACAATGGACATATGTTGGATGTCAAAAGAACTTTGGGTTCCTAAAAGAAGTGCGGTAGTTATATATATAATTTACGATTGTTGTTGCATGTGCACATAGTTTTCTTCCAAAAGAAAATACAAATAAAAACATAACTATGAACCTACAATCGATGCATAGAGAATAATTTGTTGCTGATCCCAAAATATTCATAGATATATACAAACAAAAACATAACTTAGTATAATTAAAATCATAGAACATGATTTTGTAATGTTTACAAATTTAGTTATCTTCAATGTTATGTATAAATTTTATAGATAAATACATCTATTGACGTATATTTTTAAATGTGTAAAATTATAATATAGAAAAATGTAATTTTAGATTAAAGTGCGTTCATCAATTGATTGAAAATCGTCATTTATATCCACTCTAATAAACATCTATATTTACTCTATATCTTATTTTCACTTATTTAACTTCATACATATTCATCACCAACATATCAGGTTGGGTGGGTTATCATTATTTTTCGGATGCTACTCATCCCTGCCCCACCCAACTATCAACCTCCGCCACCTCCTCTCAGTCTCCCACAACCACCAGGGTAACTAATCAAAGGGTCCACACCCTTGGTGGCAATATTGTCATAAAAAGAATGTGTCTGGGAGATATATATATGTGGTTTAGAGTTTTACACTACTAGTCAACTATTTAAAAAAAACGCGTAACACATTGCATTATAATTTTTCTTAGGTTTTCTGTATTTATTCATTCTTCATGCGACAGGGTAATTAATCAAAGGGTCCACACCCTTAGCGGCAATATTGTCAAAAAAAGAATGTGGCTGGGAGATATATGTGGTTTAGAGTTTTACACTACTACTCAACAATTTAAAAACACGAGTAACACATTGCATTATAATTTTTCTTAGGTTTTCTGTATTTTATTTGTTTATTTATTTTTCAAGCGACGAGGCAAATTTAACTAGTTTCTCAATATGTCTCCAGTCCCTTTAAAGGTTCACATTTCTCCCACCTTTTTGTCCCACAAAAATTTTCATTTATCAAATTGATGAAGTCCACTTAATAAAATAATATAATTATCAAATTGGTAAAGGCCATAAGTGCAAAAATTATGTTGAATGTTGCAGAAGGTGTGTATTGGCCAATGTTTATTATTGCAACATTAGCCGCAATTGTTGCAAGTCAAGCTTCGATATCTGCTAATTCAATAATTAAGCATGTGCACTTGGTTGTTTTCCTCGGGTCAAAGAGGTTCATACATGAAGAAAATTTCTTGGGCATGGATTCTAAACCTCGGGCTGAGTTTACGGCTTGTTCGTGTTCCCGTTATCGGGCTCGTGTACACCAAACGGGGTCCCGCATATTTTTTCACATTTTATAACGAATCTACAATTATAAAAGCAGGGAGGGATTCAGAATTTTATAACAAGATTTGTATTGATTACTTGTATGCATTCTTGAGAGATATGCCAACAACATAGTTTTATGTTGGATGTTCCTCATGAGAGCCTGTTGACTGTTGGCCAGGTAGTCTATGTATAGTTTTTTTTTTTCTTCTTCATAATTTGAGTAAATAAATGTATTCAATATTTGTTCAGCGGCTATATACTTCGAACGAAATTAATAATATTAAGTAAAAGCAAGCAATACTAAGCAAAAAGTTGCTAAAATGTACATATATATGTCAAGCAAAACATATTATATGTTATTAAAAAACAATAATTGGTAGGTTATACTGAAAATTTAAATTATGAGAGGCAATTGATTGGGGTTCATTTGTAGAGATTCTCCATGGTGGTTTTCAGTTTTTGAATATCTGCTCCCACTATTTCTGAAACCTTCTTTCCCCCTTGGAAAAAGTGAAGAGTTGGCTGCATAAGCATACAAAAATCAATCATAATTACTTTGTGTTGGTGTTAAACATGATTATGATGATATAGTTAAAGGTTTTAGTAGTTAAGTTTACCACAGCAGCAATATTTAACTTCCCCAATACACCACTCAAACCTTCCTGCAATTTAAAACAACTCAACATATAACCTAGTTTCATAACAACAAATTAAAGTAATCTCTAATTATCTCATGCCAGGATAAATAAACTTACTTGATCGATATCAATCTTATAGGTGGTCACATTAGTGTATTTCTCACTCAATTCCCCAATTAGTGGAGATATAAACCTACCTGTGCCACACACATTACTCGTCAAAAACAGAAATATACTTATAATGATTTAGATAAATCATGCAGCCTACAGTTTTACATTACAAAAAGTGGATAACAAGAAAAAGTTAAAATTCTCACATGGCCCACACCAGACTGCAGTGAAGTAGAAGACAGCTGGCAAGGATTCATCTGGATGACATTGTCAACATATACGTCAGGATATACACCATATATAATTATATATAGGGTGTGGGATACGGTAAGATAATTCTTAAAGTAAAATAAATTAAAATTTTAAACTGATGCAGAATGATATTTTTCAAAAATTTTAGCATTGATGCACAACAAAGTTTGTGCATCATTACTTTATGAATTATTTTACCATATCTAACCCCTACACACACATAAGTAATAACTATGGGTTGCATTGTTAAGATGTATGTACTTACCTTGAACCTTGCGAAGTAAACTATTAAACTGATCTTCTGATTCAACTGTCACCACTTTAGATTGACCTGTTATAATTATGTTTTTTGTAAAAATTGGAAAGCTTAAAGTAATGTATTACGGAGTATTATTACGCTAAGTTGCACGGAAACGGATACGGAACGGGGAAACGGATATGTAACGGATACGGGAAACGGCAAAACTTAAAAATTCAAGATACGGATACGGCAGAGATACGGCACATAAAATATGCAATATATATATATATATATATATATATATATATATATATATATATATATATATATTTTAAAGAGATTCCAAATAGATATTATTGATGTAAAGTGTATAAATTCTAAAAATACTAAATCTTTCAAATATAATTAATTATCAATAATCAAATTATTTTTTAAATCCGGTTCATCTAGTGACAGATCAACAACCTCCAAAACCCTACATCTTTCATTGAATCAAAAGCATCTCCACCTACATCCCACATCTTTACATATTCCATTGAATCAAAAGCCCATGAAAATGTATAAAAAACAAAGATACGTTTCTTGAAACGCCGAAGAAACTTCACAAATACGTTTCCGGCACCTGAGAAACGTTTCGGGCAGGTATCCTAGGAGTATCGGTTTCCCAAAGGTTTCCGATACGGGAGCGGCACTCTAGATGGAGTTTCCGTGCAACTTAGTTATTACGAATATATGATGTGATTGTGCAGCTATTATTAGTGAACCAATTTTAGAAAACTAGCATTTAATTACATTTCCACCATGTATACATCATATTCTCGTTCAATAAAAGCAACATTCATGCTTTCATATGTAGATCTAGTTAATAGAGAAAGCGATTAAGGTATGTGTACTTTCAATTCACTAACGAATGTTTAAACTACAATTCTACACTTCTTTGGGCTGTGTGCAGTTTTAGGTTTGACTATACACCTAGTCACCTACTTCAAATAAGGTAGTGAGTCAGATCATACGATGGCCTTTAAGAGCATAACATTAGTTTTAATTTATGTGTTTAATGCAGATTGTTAAAAAAGAACAAAAGAAAACAATGTTGGTTCAGAGGGGGAATTGATGCGGTTGTTAAGCGATTGCTCTGATCAGATTAAGTTTGATAAATTGTAATCATTTAAGAAACTAGTTGATAAACCCCCTATAATGCCACACAAAAAGGAGCACAAACGAAACAAGCCTACCATATCAATCCAGAAACCCTAATTCCACTTAAACACCAATTCTACAAAGCTTTTTATCTGTCATCAACAGATAAAACATAGACATAAGAAAACTTTACCTGATGAAGAGGATGAGCAGTGATTCCGATTGGAAGGCTGCTGTCCGGATTGAAACTTAGAAACGGATACTGGCCACGAGGGTTTGGTCACAGAAGAGAATGAATACGAGAACGAATAAGGAATTGTTGCGGGATTTGAAGAAGAAGCAGATGCAATTTCACCAATGGAGGAATACAGAGAACCGCAATAAACTCCATTGCGTACCATACGACGAGCAGCGAAAATTGACCTCATTTTTCTATATTCCAGTGGATTGAAAGCAGAGGATTTGGGGTTTATGCCCTTATTAAGCTTGAACAACTACTCACATTTTAAGCCCTTACACTTTGTCTAAAGCTTATTCGAGTCCTTAAAGAATGTTTACTAAAATCTATCTATTTTCTATTTTAATACTTCGTATTAACTTTGTGAAAATATTAATAATCATATATATATATATATATATACTTCATATATATATATCTCAAAAATGATTTAACTTTTCGTTATAACCCCAGGCAGTATATTAGGAAGAAAAAATGTGGATTGCCGTGTAAGTTTTTGATAGACCGATAGTCATCCCTTTTTAAATGATTTTGGGACAAAATAGTGTTATTTGAGTAAACATGTATATACGTTTTCTTTAAATCAATCTAACTACAAAATTGTTGTCCATTAATCAGATTTAAAAGTTGGAAACAACGTTTAAAAGAGATGCTCTTGTTCTAATAAGACTCTTGAAAATACATTCTAAACTATCATTGATTCTTTCTATTTGAGCTTCCATCGTCTCCAATCTGCTTCGATTTAGTACCACAACATGTAATCTTTCAAAATCATTGATTTGTTGATTTTGGTGATGTTCTTCACATGCCACTCTTTTCCTTTGGATCAACATGTTTTTCACACACCACTTCTTTTTATTTGGTGTTTGCGAATTTGGCATCACAAAAAGCTTCAAGATAGACTCAAAGACAGAAGCAGTCATTTCCAATACCATGTTGATCACCACCTCATCATCATGTTGGCACAGGTTGTCAACGTTTGACTTTTCTACTATGGATTTCTTCAAATTTGCTATCAATCCCTTGACATCTTTCTTAACTTTCTTCTTAAAACAATTGTATCGGGCAATACTTGTTTGGATGGATGGATCTTGTTAGTTTGTGGGGTTCCATCTTAAAACCAATTGGTTGTAAGAGGAGTAGCCCAGAACCCTTAGACCATCCGTTATGCACGACCGAATTGGGGGTCGCGACCGGCCACATAGGCTTGCTCGACGCGTCGCCCCCGTTACAAGGCCTCATGCTCGACGCGTCGACCCCCTTGAACGGTCGGGGAGTCGACCGTTGGTGAACGGCTGGAAAACGAAGGAATTAATGGGGCAACGGCTATAACGGCTAGTTTGCCCCCACATCTCTTTCATTTTTACCCTCTTTTTTATCTTATAAATACCCAATCCTTTTCTAAAAACATTCACACTTCTCATTTCTTTTCTTCATACTTACTCACACTATCCTAAAAACATTCACACATCACACACACTATCCTAAAAATGAGTTCCGACGATGAAATGGATGTCGCTAATTCCATTTTTGGCGACGAGGAAGAGGACAGGGTTATACATCTCGGTTTTTTACAAACGGCGGTCGCGTTTCTTGAAGGTTCTAGTTCTACTATCCCTAGAACTCCTAGAAGATACGTGAATAGGGACCGTGGCGGTGCGAATGACCGTCTCGTGGCAGCTTACTTCGCTGAAAATCCGACGTATAACGAGCATGATTTTCGCAAACATTTCAGGATGAGTCGTGATCTTTTCACACGCTTTGTTCGCGATCTCACTAATACCGTCCCATTATTTGCGCAACGATATGATGCACTTGGGAACCCAGGTACTTCTCTGCTAATGAGGTGCACGTCTGCAATTCGTCGGTTAGCATACGGGACCGTACCGGATGCTCTAGACGAATACTTACAAATTGGTGAGAAAACTAGCCGTGATAGTCTCGCAGAGTTCTGTAAAGGGGTTATGCACTTGTATGGAGATGAGTTTCTGCGAAAGCCTACTCATACTGATGTGGCGAAGCTATACGCTTTTCATCAGGAGAAACATGGGTTTCCCGGTATGCTAGGAAGCATTGATTGTACTGATTGACATTGGGCTCAATGTCCAAATGCTTACCGTGGGCAATATGTTAGAGGGGATCACGGGAACGAACCATTCATCTTACTTGAAGTGGTTGCCTCACAAGATTTGTGGATTTGGCACGCGTTCTTTGGTGTCGCCGGGTCGAACAACGACATCAACGTGTTACGAGCGTCCCATATTTTCAATGATCTCAAAGACGGGAAAGCACATGAGGTACCCTTTTTGGCAAACGGGGTGTCTTACAAATAGGGATATTATCTTACTGACGGGATATATCCGGAGTGGTCTGTTCTTGTTAAGTCCATTTCACACCCAAATGCGAATGATGTTAAGCGGGTGAACTACAAGAAAGCACATGAAGCTGCAAGGAAAGACGTAAAACGAGCATTTGACGTTCTAAAGAAAAAATGGGGTATAATAAAAACGGCTGCAAGGTCCCCAAATGTTAACAAAATAAGGGATATAATGTACACTTGTATCATATTACATAATATGATTATCAAAGACAAAGGCAGGGCCATATGTCCCGATTTTCATCCGGAAGAGCGACATAGTGAAGCCGACCCCGTACGATCACATGAAGAAGTATTGCAAGTTATCAGGGAGATCAATAATCAACAAACTCATCTTAATCTTAAATCTGATTTGGTGGAACACATTTGGAATCGACAAAACCACCAGTAGTTTTTTTAATTATGTTTAATGTAATGTTTTAAATTATTTTTAATGTAATGTTTTAATTATTAATGAAATTTAAATTAAAAAAAAAAGTCGATCGGTCACCCATTACGGGCATTTGTTCGCTGTCTGTTCGTGTGTTTGATCAGGGGATAGAAAGCTGATGTGGCGCATATGTGGCAGGGGTGGGTTTGGTCACCCATTACGCACAGTCTTATAAGCACATTACCGGTTCATCTCTTGTCCAATGTGGGACATCTCAACAGATCTCCCTTTCTTCTTCGTAGAGCACATTGAAGGTGTCTAACATGCTCTTGAACTTGTGATACGATATCTCTCATGATGCCACAAACATCCAAGAACCCAAGCAATACTTCTATTAAATCTTCAACCCATTTCCCTTTTGGGGCCGAAAAGAAAGAGTTGACAAGATTAGGCATCCTTTCATATAGCCCCGATAACTTTAATAAACCATCACATGTTGCCTCCATAGATGGCTTACATGATGATGAAAATACCCTTGTTTTGATGTCATTAAGCTCTTTCTCGATTTTATGAGTGGACGGTTGTGATGTTGTAGGGAGACTAGTGGATCGAACTTCATAGCTAATATTGTAAGAATTCTCCATAATGAAAAGTGTGAGTTGGATTGTTGATGAGAGGGTAGGAGATACCTCTAATTTTTGGTACTTATGCTTGTTTGTAATATGTCATTATTTGCTTCCAACATTTTGTTTTTAAAGGCATCGAACCTCATGTGGTTATTGTTTACAGAACAAACTTACACACTGGTCCTCATACTTTTTTTTTTGCAAAAGACACCCCCACCTCTTAATTCTAAAGCATAAACAACACACTTTGGACTTTATTGGTACAAAAGTAAGGTATATTGCCCAAAATGGAAATAAAGTCATATACAGTTTGGTAGCTTCAGTAAGAAAAAGGTAAATTGCCTCAATCGTGAATTGAACACATGTGGGAAATTATTTCAAGCATTGTGCTCCTTTGAATGTGCAGACTAAGAGGAATTAGGTAAGGTCTAATCAGTCACATGTGAGAACCATTACAGATAGACTTGGATTAGCTATACCTAATTATCAGGACTATGGATAAGTCAATCAATTATGAGATTTTGAGGCACCATACTAGTAAATTCGTATGAGCAGCTAGGTCATAAAAATTCAACTATTATACTTAGCATCATCAATAAAAGAAACACCATTATCTAATTTATCTCGATGGCAAAATTGTAACAAACATTCAAATATCATGTACCTTTTTTAATAGATTACAATAAGTAAAAATAAAGTGAATAATTTTGTACTTTTTTAAAAACATAATTGAAGTTGAAGGGAATAGTATAGATCAGATCCCAAGGAAATTGTAAATTTATCCTAGCGTGACGCATGAGTACATATAAATCTCGTTCTATTCATTTTTTAGTCTTTAGAAAGTAAAGTAGCTTGACGCAAGAACTTAATGAAATAAATTAAAGAGAGAAATTATTAAGAGTCTTAAATAATTAACCTAATCTTATGCCTATTAAAAAGATCACAGTACGTGAAAAATCCAACGAAGATTATAACGAGAGAGAAAATACAAAAGACATTATCACACAATGAATTAATTAACCATATAATTAACTTGCATTTTTGAAGCTCGCTATATATGCTTAAAGAAAAGATTAAATGGATTAAAGTAATTAAGTCGACAAGTGTGAGGACCATTTCTGTAAGTTGAAAAAAATGAGCGGGCGCAAGTGAACAATTACCAAAAATTTACCGCCATGGTTATCATCAACATATTACCCTTTCTTTCTCTGATTCCCTCTCTAGATTTTCTCTCTCATCTACCGTATATGTTATATTACGTAGGTTTTCTCTCTATCGATACGTACAGAGATACATACAGGACATTTGTACATAATTTGTTGGAATCGCCTGTTGTTTTACAATGACGCCGACCAGCCAAGACCTCCAGCTGACGGAGGTTGGGGGCCGTGATAGCGGCGGCGTTCGTGATTCGTCAGCGATCGACATAGGCGCTAACCTCGAGAACGTTAGGCTTTTAGATTCTTATGATGACGGTTCGGCAAAACAAGAGGTTACGAGAATTCAGGTGAGAGTCACCGGAATGACATGCGCAGCGTGTTCTAATTCCGTCGAAGGGGCACTCATGAGCGTAAAAGGCGTCGTTAGCGCCTCCGTAGCTTTGTTACAGAATAAAGCTGACGTCGTTTTTTACCCCAATTTAATCAAGGTATGTCAGAATTTTGGATATCTAATTACTCCGAACGATAATTCATTTGGAATTCATAATGTATAACTGAATGATTCCTGCTGTTAATTTGTTTTTCCTTGTGAATTTTTGTATGAATGTTAATTGTGATTATACGCTATTTGATTCTTGGAAATGATCATTTTCTTCTATGACGTGTTAATTATTTTGGATGAACATTAGAGATTGTCATATTCAATTAGTTTCCAGATGCAATTAATTATGGTCTTTGTTCAGGAGGATGATATAAAAGAGGCAATAGAAGATGCAGGATTTGAGGCAGAGATTATACAAGATCAGGGTACAAACAAGTCAAAGTCAACGGGATGCCTAGTAGGACAATTCATAATCGGAGGAATGACATGTACAGCTTGTGTTAATTCAGTTGAAGGAATTTTAAGAAAACTGCCCGGTGTTAAACGGGCCATTGTTGCACTTGCAACTTCACTAGGTGAAGTGGAATATGATCCTTCAATAACAAGTAAAGAAGATATAATAAATGCAATTGAAGATGCTGGTTTTGAAGCTTCACTTGCACAAAGTACAGCACAAGATCGACTCTTGTTAGGAGTAACAGGAATCGATAATGATTCGGATTTACACATGTTAAACGAAATACTAAGTAACATGAAAGGGGTGAGACAATTCAGTTACAACAACACATTGAAGGATTTAGATGTTCTATTTGATACCGAGATTCTTGGAAACAGAGAATTAGTTGATGAAATTAATGTACAAAGTTACGGGACTTTTGAAGTACGTGTGAAGAATCCATATATGAGGATGGTTTCTCAAAATAAAGAAGAATCTTCACAGATGTGGACCCAATTTAAGTTCAGTATGTCTCTCTTTGTAAGTAAATTAACTGAATTTCTTAATAATACAGTTGGTTAGCTGAGGGTATATTGGTCAATTAACCGTTTTACTTAACTACAGATTCCTATCTTCTCGTTGCGGTTCATATGCCCACACATATATTTCCTCAATTACATAATGGTCATATGGGTCGGCCCGTTTCATGTTGGCGATTGGATACGTGTGATATTAGTGAGCATTGTTCAGTTTGTTATTGGAAAACGTTTCTATCTTGCAGCTTTTAGAGCGTTACGTAACGGTGCAACAAATATGGATGTTTTGGTGGCGTTAGGAACATCAGCTGCATATTTGTATTCTGTTTATGCACTTTTATATGGTGCAATTACAGGGTTCTGGCCTCGAACATATTTTGAAACAAGTCCTATGTTGATCACTTTTGTCTTGTTTGGCAAGTATTTAGAAAGTGTCGCAAAAGGGAAAACATCAGATGCTATTAAGAAACTGGTGGAACTTACTCCATCAACAGCTCTGTTGCTTATTCAAGATAAAGGTAAAAACCTTTTAGTTTGACTTTTTGTCAAAGTCAACTGGTTTAAAAAAGTTTGACTTTTTTGGCAGGTGGAGAGATTATCGGAGAAAGAGAAATAGACTCGTTATTAATTCAACCTGGTGATTTATTAAAAATAATTCCCGGTTCAAAAGTTCCAGTTGACGGTTTTGTTGTTTCGGGTTCAAGTTATGTGAATGAAAGTATGGTTACTGGTGAATCAGCACCTGTTTATAAAGAAACTAATTCGTTACTAATTGGTGGGACCATAAACTTACATGGGTCCCTTCATATTGAAGCTACCAAAATTGGTTCTGATACAGTTTTGAGTCAGATCATTTCTCTAGTTGAAACAGCACAAATGTCAAAAGCTCCTATACAGAAGTTTGCTGATTTTGTAAGTATTGTATTTGTATATATATTGTATTTAATGATTAATGACGTAATTTATCCGTTTGTTTCAGATTGCGAGCATTTTTGTCCCTACAGTTGTCGGTTTGTCGATGACAACATTCGTGATATGGTACGAGGTGTTAATTAAATTGAATAATTTGGGATTTTGATATTTGAATTAAAAAAATGTAGGTTTATTAGCGGACTTGTTGGAGCATACCCAGAAGAGTGGATACCTGAAGATGGAAATTACTTTGATTTTGCACTTATGTTTTCAATTTCAGTTGTGGTAGTTGCATGCCCTTGTGCACTTGGGTTAGCCACCCCAACTGCTGTTATGGTTGCAACTGGTGTTGGAGCCAATAACGGTGTTTTGATCAAAGGTGGAGATGCGTTAGAACGAGCTCAAAAGATCCGTTATGTGATTTTTGATAAAACCGGAACCCTAACTCAGAATAAAGCAGCCGTTACTACTGTCAAAATATTTACACAAATGGAGCGTGGAGATTTCCTAACATTGGTTGCTTCTGCTGAGGTATATATATTGTTCAAACCCGTTATACACACACACATACATACGTACATAATTGTGTGTTTAATTTGTGTTAGGCGAATAGTGAGCATCCAATATCAAAAGCAATACTGATGTATGCTCACCATCACCATTTCTTTGATGATCCAAAAACATCGAGTGATTCTCCAAGGTCGTGCAACAATGCAAAAATGACTGGATGGCTTCTTGATACGGTGGATTTCTGTGCAATTCCTGGAAAAGGCGTTGAATGTTACATCAATGACAAACAAGTTTTGGTGAGACTCATTTTTCAAAATTAGGGACTATTCATGTAATAAAAACGTGTTAAATGAAGCTTGTGCAAATATTTCTCAAAACAGGTTGGAAACAGAAGTTTGCTGACTGAAAAAGGGGTAACAATTTCTTCAGATGTTGAAGATTTTGTGGTGGATTTGGAAGAAAGGGCAAAAACGGGAATATTGGTTGCATATGATTCTGAACTGATTGGTGTTGTGGGAGTTGCAGATCCGTTAAAGAGAGAAGCAGCTGTTGTGGTGGAAGGCCTTTTCAAAATGGGTGTTCGCTCCATTATGGTTACTGGAGATAACTGGCGTACAGCTAAAGCAGTTGCAAAAGAGGCCGGCATACTAGACGTGCGAGCCGAAGTAATGCCAGCTGGCAAAGCTGACGTCATCCGATCCTTCCAAAAAGACGGGAGCACAGTCGCCATGGTTGGCGACGGCATCAACGACTCCCCGGCCTTAGCTGCAGCAGATGTCGGGATGGCAATTGGTGCAGGAACAGATATTGCAATTGAAGCAGCTGATTACGTCCTGATGAAGAACAATCTAGAAGATGTAATCACAGCCATTGATCTTTCAAGAAAGACATTCGCTCGAATCCGGTTAAATTACGCTTTTGCCATGGCGTATAACATAATCGCGATTCCTGTGTCGGCTGGAGTTCTGTTCCCGTGGACACAATTCAAATTACCGCCATGGGCTGCTGGTTCGTGTATGGCGATGTCATCTGTAACCGTTGTTTGCTCATCTTTGCTTCTCAGACGGTACAAGAAACCTAGACTTACTACTATACTGGAAATAACCCTAGAGTGAACTTTAACTACAAAGGATTAAAATGGGCGCGCTGTACTCGTTTTGCTAGGTTTATGACCGTTTTGTGTATATAACGATAAATATAAATTGATACCTCCTCGATGTAATGTAAATGCAAGGTTGTTGTATAGGTTTTGCAAAAAAGACGTTCGTCCAATTTGATCACCAAGATTTGATCGATAGGGTTTGGGCAATGTGTCTTGTCTTCGATGCTGATGTTTTTTTTTAATGAGAATGAAGGTTATAGCTTTTTTACTTCGTTAATTTGTGGTGGTCTTTTTTCTTTCTGGAAAATTGTATTGGTTCCACTAGATCATCTACTTCATCCAACTATCTATAAAATAATTAACATGTATATCTATAAAATAATATCATCTTAAGGATTTTAATAATATATCTATAGTAGACATTATGAAAGGCAGATCTATGTCATTACTCGAGTATTAATAATACTAAAGTTGATTACGCTTCACTCTATAAAGATTGATTAATTTGAATCTTGAACACAATTCATTTTGAACAATAAAAAATGAAAAAAGGTATTTATATATATCTCTACTATATATAAAGCATTTAGGCATTTCCAGAATTAGAAGAATTAAAAATTCAGCCAAATACTTGCCAATTTTAGAAATATATGCGTTTTCAAAAAATTGTTCGGGATGGGACTCGAACATGAGACCTGTCGTTTTCAAGTAAAGCAACTTACAACCAGGACCAATAGACAACTTGTTCAATAGTTCGCTTCCACTTGCTATATAGTCTAACCTCAAACCGTATTTCCCCTGAATTTTAAAAGGCGTCGATCCAATTCTCTCCTTGATTCCTTCAATATACACATGCAGAGGTCTGATTCCCAACTCATTGGTTCCTTCAACTCCTCTATAACTTTAAACATGATTCAACTTAAATGCATCGTCTTCTCCAAGACACCACACATATGAGCTACATTTTGCCATATGCAATCTCAAGGCAGTTTTCCAAAGCTCCTCCATTCTTCGTTCTATTACTTCCAATGTATTTCACCTCTCCGCCACCACCTCTGCCACATCTCCACCGCCCTACCACACCGCATCGACTTCAGTAATCGCTCTCACATATAACCCTCATAGTCATCTCAAGTTCATTCGCTTCTGGCACTACTACTAATCTTTATTCTAATCTTCTATTAGCGGTAATTTTTCATATTTTAATTCGGAATTGAAGTTTTAACTATTTGTTTGTCGATAGTGAGGCAATATGATATTATTTATCGATGAATTTTGTGGATTTCGCTGTTTTAGTTACTTATTCTGACTACTTAATGATAATAATTAGGGTTTAGTTACTGAATTTGCTTCAATATGACAGTTTCCCCCTGGTATCACTTCTTTTGTTGTTCGAATTCAACTGTTTGAAAGTTATCATCTTTCATTTCGTGAACGAAGATTTAGCTATCCTATGGTTATATAATATTTTTATCGATGAAGTTCCTGGATTATATTTGATTTAGTTGCTAATTTTCACTTGTTAACGTTATTAATTAGGGCTTATTGCTTGCTCGCAGTATCTATTAACGATGATGTTGCTGAGAAACATGGTTCTAGGAAGGTATCGGAGCTGTTTATGGAGGATTGCAAGTCAATTGCTGTTTTGTATAAGCATAAGAAAACTGGTTTTGAAGTAGTGTTTGTTGTGAATGAAGATGAGAACAAGGTTTGTGGTGTAGTTTTCTGAACTCCTCTGTAAGTATCTTATTCAAAATTTCATAACTTTTGTATTTTAGTTTATGTCTATATGCGTTGTTATTGTAGTAACCCAGTACCAGGTGATGGTGTTGCTTTTCTTTATGCATCAAAGGAGTTAGACAAGTTACCAACACTCAATCTGGTCAAACGGGTCAGTTGGTTAATCTGGTCAAACAGGTCAGTTGGCTTAAATGGGGTATCTGGTCAAATGGGTCACTTGGTTCAGATGGGCCAATCTGGTCAAACGGGTTTGTTGTAGGCCATCATACCATCTTTTTCTATACCAAAAGAAACTGTTGCATCCTATAATAGAATGTAGGAATATATGTTTTCTGATTAACGTTTTATTGGAGTAGTTGTAAATTTTTGCCATGTTTGTTTGATCTTATTGTTGGTGGTAGCCCGTTAATATGTCTTACAGGAAGCAATCGGTTCTGTAGAGACAGGCTTGAAAGAGAACAATCTTCATTGTTCTATGATTATTTTAAGATTTTGGATCTGCTTAAGTGTATTATGAATAGACAACAATGATTTTTGATTCTAGAAACTTGATGATTTTTTTATTCTATGAATGTACCCAACATTTGGAGAAGCTTCAACAATTTTAAAGGTCTTGAATGCAAAGCTGCATATCCAGTTTTAAGTTGATTTTTTTTTTTCCTTTTATGTTACACGTTTAACCCATTAGAGCATAACTTGAATCGACATGTTCACAAGTAAACAATTCAATTGCCGCCTACTTGTACATTTATAGGCTCCATACGAAACAAGACACCATATGGAACACTACATCAAAGAATTATGCTATGCATATTTAACCACTTGGTACCCGCTGTTATGGAAACAAATTTGAGATTTGTGTTATGGAAATATTTGCCTTACACAAGGCACCCGCCACAAAATAGTTAAACAGGGTACCCGTCGCCGCATTGCGCGGGTACCATGCTAGTATAAATACATAATATTAGCTCGACATCGATAGACCTTGATCAACACTAACCAATGCACTTCCTTCTACTAAAGTATCTGATTCGATATATACTTGATTATTCGAGATATTTCGCAAAATAGTGTTGGGAAACGAATTACTTGTGTCCGCCATTAACGCGTGTTGAACAAACTTTATCCGCCTAGGAAAAAGAAGTATCTTGTTAAAATCGATATTCCATGAGGTACCATTGACTCGTGTTACGCCTTTAGCCACGGTTGCCTTGAGGTTCATTCCATTGACGTTATTCTTATCAACAAATACTTGTCCAATTTCATTGAACTCTTTGTTTGACTGATCCAATTGAACGATATCAATCCCTTTATTTGAGCCAGAAAACATATTATTTACTATATTTATGCCATCCACAACTCCGCGAACCGACTTTAGAACTATAAACGCGTCCCCAAGGAAGAAACAATCAGAAACATGAAGTTGTACCGGATCTTCAGCCACTATTCCCGTGTAATCAAAGTAAGAATTAACAATTCTGGTTTGTGTTATACCGGGCACCTTTAGATATATACCGGTCCCACCAAATCCATACGCTTTATTGTAACAATGTACTCCGGTTATAATGTTAGCTTGACCAGAAATGATGATCCCGGTTGCTGCTGAGAAAATGACAACATCAGTAATGGCGTTGTCATTTCCTTGCAAGTCTATGGCGGTTCCTGTGAAATTACGTTCACTGGGGTCACCACCAGCTGTAATATGTTGTCCTAGGAAGGAGTTGCGAATATATGTTTCGTGACCCCGTTGTACTAGGATACCAGTGTTGGTGAAATGAGCAATGTAACAATTATCAATGCTCGTTCTAAGAGTGTCGATTGCTCGAATACCACCTCCCTTAAAATTGCAATCCAACATTAAATCTCTAAATGTTATGAACTCGTAATTGTAATCAGAATTTGAAGATGACGATGAAGATGACAAATCTATCATGTATCCATCCGTCGTGAAGTTATCAGATGCTTTTAGCGTTCCTCCGGATATCTGTTTGTAGATAAATATATAAGTCATTAGTTATAGTCTTTCACATGTTAAAAACTTCAATATTTCACAAAAATAAATTTTAAAGTCTTGTAAGTCGTAAAGAGAAAAAGCTCGAAATTCGCTAATGGTATGATCTTATTATTAATTAATTGAAATAGGAAAATGAGTCACAAAATATTATAGATTTCCTCTATGGGAGTGGTTATGCTAGATACCAACCATACATAGACCAAATCTACATGCCAATGAAAAACCAACAAAATGCTTTATAGATGTGGTTGGGCACACCGTACATGTGACGAATGACAAAATAAAGTTTAGAAAATGTATTTGAAATATTTTGAATAACATTTAGGTGAACCAAATAACTATATTATTTTGAGTAATATTTGTATCACTTTTAATTACAATACCTAACATAAATAATTACGGATAACTATTTAGTAGTCTATTATCAATAAGATAAATAAATATTTAGAAGGACAATACATCGTTGCAACAAATTTATAAGTGGCTAAGTGTGATGAAATCGTCATCTTAGATCAACTAATGAAGAGGCAAACAGAAAAACAAAATTTTTAGGCTGGCAAAAAGCTAGCCGTTGATTATTTTGACATTGTCAAAATTGAGGTTAATTAATTACAAAAATGGGTAACTAACTCTGCTATGTTATTGTAAGTTTTTGTTAAGAAAGATATATACCAAGATATTGCCTCGGCCGGCGACCGGCAGCTTAATTGGGCGGCTGATCTTGTAAATCCCACCTTCCAGACTGATCTGTACTCCGCCCAAGTTTCTGATCCCTTCGATCAAAAGCTCACCACTCTCGATGGAAACCGCATCGGATATGGCTGCAAGAATTGCATCTGTGCTGTCCGTTTTACCCGTTGGATCTGCACCATATGCGATTACAGGGAACACTCCTGAACCACTTTTTGCCTGTAATTGAAATAGTTAGTAGTTTTGACATTATTTGAGTTAGTTTGATCTTTTGCAACGGATATAGACTTTATACGACACTTCCAGTCGATGTTAAGACGGATGAATCATTGAATTGTATTTTTATATATCACACAATTGGATTCGTTTTTATTTACGTTTCAGCATATGATATAGATTATTCCGTAGTTTTGGTAACTAATGGGGAGCAAGCATGATTCGCAATATGCAAAAATATACATCAAATTAATAAACTAACATATTCATAGCACTAAATAGAACACTAAATTTGTTATTTTGAAAATTTTGGAGATGAATCAAACCGAACATTCAAACATTTTGTTACCGAAGATTAAACAGGTTTTTCATTCTTGGAAAAGGTATCTTCTTTTTTCATAACTCAACTGTGTTTGGAAAGAGAATAATAGTTATAGACACTCACCGGCGGAGATGGAGATGGTGATGAAGACGAAGTGAGGGAGACAAATTCTTGCAATTTTCGTATATGAAAGTGGTGATCATGAGCTTCACCACCGCTTAAAAAACCCGGCTGAGATGAATATCCGACACAAACGTGATTAACCATGATGAAACATAGTAATACCATTATCGTATCACACAAAAACACACGCATTGTTAATGTTGCGCTTGTCTTCTCACTCTATGATATGTCTATGTATGTATAGTAGAGAGAGAGAGAGAGAGTACATGGGAAGTGGAAGGGATAACTAAAATTGTTGAAAGACATGGGGATTTTGCTTTGGAAATTTATAAGAAAACGAGTTCATACAAAATGGCGTTCAAACATATTTTATGACAAAAGTAGGGTCTTATATTTACTCGCCCAATCGAAAGACATGTTCAATTTTACGTATAAGAGAAAGGCGTAATGTAAAGGAGGGTCACATCACCAATCCATCCTTGCACCATGTTTTGCGTGAGTGCTTGTGTGGCGACTTCTAAGAATACCCGTAATGAGTAACCGATATCATATCGGTCATCCATGTCACATCTGCAGCATATCAGCTTTCTCTCTTCTTATCAAACGCATGATCAAACAGTGACCAAAAGTCCGTAATGAGTAACCGAATCGGCGACCAATTTTTTTTTAAAATTACAGATTATTAATATATATATATATATATATATATATATATATATAACCATAAACATTGATGTCCCCATGAAACCATAAACATTGATGTAATGAAGTAGCAACAAACACCCCTTAGCAAACATTATATCTGCAGCATGCTGAATTTGAAGTTGAATTCAGAGTTTTTTTTTTTTTTACATTTATAGTCAACTGGGGGGAAAGCTTCCACACATCCGAAAAAAAATCCAAAATCTTCAATTAAAAAGATGAAATAGCAAGTCTTCAATCACAAATCTGAAACATACAGATCTTCTTTATATAAATCAAAAGTTAAGCAGAAATTAATAACACAAGTCCAAATCAAGCAATAAATCGTATGTCGTTACGATTCAGAAAGAGTATAGAAACCGATGGAATTAGAAAAATTTACCGCACGCAGTGAATGGTGAGAGTGGATGATCGAATCGATTCCAGAAGAATAGAAATTAGAATAAATCGCCACCGCTTCAGATCTGGGTAACCACTACCACCGCTGCCGTTTCAAATCTGGAAGAACGTCGCCGTCTCCTCCGGAACAAAATCCAACAACCGCCGCATACGAACCGCCTGGTTTGGTGTCGGATACTGTTTTCTCGTCGGGAAATGGTTGCTATGGCAAAACGATAACTGGCGGCCACCATGTTCGACTTTTCTATGTTTAACCCTAATCAAAGAAAGAGAGAGAGAGAGGGGGGATATCACGTGGGTTTGTGGAGGAACAAGAGGGGGATATCTCTTATGTGGGTTTGTGGAGGAGAGAGACCGATGATAAGGGGTTTTCAAAAATAAATATTTTGTAAAATACCTATTTTGTCCTTTTAATTTAATTCTTACCAAAAAAACATTTTGCTTTATTTACAAGAATAGCACAAACAATCTCAACCCTTGATTATGAAATCCAATGGCCTTGATTGGGTTCTGTTAGTTCTGTAGGCTAAAGTTGGTTCTGTAACTAGCCCATCACTATATATATATATATATATATATATATATGTATGTATGTATGTATGTTATTTATTTTATATACTTCCTCCGATTCAAAATAAGTGCAACATTTGCAATTTCACGGATTTTGAAGTAAAATAGTGTAATGGAGATTATGATAAATTAAAGGGATAATTAGTGAAAAGGGTCCCACTATAATTTTTATCTTTATTGAAAAAAGAGAAATTAATGATGTTTAATAAAGTTAATTAGGGATAAAATGGTAATTTTATAGATAAAAATATGCCAAATAAGGAATGTGTTGCACTTATTTTGAATCACATCTTTTTGGAAAGTGTTGCACATATTAAATTATTAATTACTCCCTCCGTCCCACAAAAAAAATACTCATTTCTCATGGGCACAAGTCTTAAGAAAATAGTTAGTGGTGGTGTAATTGGTATTACTTTTGATTAAAATATAAGGTTTGATTGGAGAGAGAAAGATAGTTATTGGATAGTTAGTGATGGGGTCTTTAAAAATTATATTATTTTATTGAGTGGACCCCCATCAATTTTAGAAATGAGAACTTTTTTGTGGGACAAAAGTTTAGGGAGAAATGGGTACTTTTTTGTGGGACGGAGGGAGTATTAATTTATTAATATATATGTATATATATAATATATAATGTGTGTGTATTAGAAAGGAAGAAGGCAAACATCAGCATCTCCAATCGGCCCTGCAGTCGACCAATAAGCCCATGGGGCGCGTCCTGGGCGAGGGGCGTAATGGGGTCGACGCGTCGGCCCTGTCTAGGTGGCGGGTCGCGACCGGAAGCAAGGTCGGGCGTTACACATAGTCTAAGAGAAAATTGTTGTGTGGTGTGATTAAGAGGGTATTTTAGTGGGTCTAAAAAGAGAAATGATATTTAGTCCTACCATTTAGACATACTCATAGGCCTACCCAATTGATAGGATGACATGTGTATTCAACTAATTCTCTCTCCTAATTTATCCCTTGATTTTGACATGTGTGTTCATCTAATGAGTAAGCCTATGAGTAGGTTTAAATGGTAGGCCTAAATATCATTACTTGTCTAAAAAAGATATTTTTACTTGAGTTATAAGTGAAAGAATATTTTAGATGCGAAAGAAGATATCTAATTTTATTTATTTTATGGAGAGGGTTGGGGGTTGTTTGCTTCTTTTGAACAATGTATTTTTCTGTAGGTGATAAAAGTGGTGGCCAGTGACCAACTTCCTACTTTGAAACCTAAGATGTTTGACTCATGCAAAATAGATGATACAATTTCACGATTGGGTTTTTCAAGGTAACTAAAAGTGGGTTCGGTTGGTTCATGAGGTTGGTGACGACTTCATTATAAACCGATTGAAGGTTAGCTTCTCCCCTAAGGCCTTTAATTAACTAAGAAACGAGTCAAAAAGTAATACGAATTCTGACTTTTTGTCTTGATAGAGTCCTAATTTTAAGCTTATTAATGCTTAATAAGCTAATAACAAGGAATATGGATCAAGAAAGAAGCATACTTATTTGAAGAAGTTGAAGAAGCAATGCATTTTCGTTAAATATATATATATATATATATATATATATATATATATATATATATATATATATATATATATATATATACACATATATATACATATATATTCATACGATAGATATACATACGTTCATATTTATACCGTATATATGTATATATATACACATATATATATGGTATGCATATGTATTTTCGTAAATGAAAATGCAAGTTCCGATTGAAAATGCAAGTTACGACTCAAAATGCAAGTTAGGTAAAATGCATGTGTATATATATGTGTATATATAGATATATATTGTAACACACCAATTTTTTCAACCAAATTTAAAACTTTTTAAAATATAAAATATATGTCTTTACAAACCAAATATCCAAAAAAAAAAATATAATTTAGATAAAACACTTGGAGTAATTGCTGGTACCAAAAATCGGTGTTACAAATATATCAAAACAATGTCTAGGGATTTAAATAAGTACACCGAGTTAAATCACTTCCAAATGCTAACTACTACGGGCCGCCTAGTCCTTAGCTCCCGAACCTGAGTACATAGCCAAAATAAACGTAGTACGTGAGACAAGATTGTCTCGTGAGAAACATGAGTTTTAGACCCGGTTAGAAATAATTTTGCAATAAAATAATAATTAAATAATTATCAAATTGCACATAGTCAATCAAACTCTAAGGCTTGCCATAAGCCAATCACATACGTAACGGGCCTCCCCGAAACAACTCCCCCTATATGGGTTAATTAGGTAAACTCCCCCGTTTCCGGGTTATCTATTTGCTCCCCCGATTTCCGGGTTATCTCAAACTCCCTTGTTTCCCGGGTTATCTATTTCTCGACACACTACCTTGCGCAAGGTGGTACCGCCCCAAGTAGGTGTCACTAACTCCCCGAACTTGTGTGGGTTATCTAGGATCCAATCGATTAGCTACCACATAACAAATCATCAACTTGGGTTAAAGCCCATATCACAACTCAATCATACTAGTGGTAACTAAGCAAGACAATTTACAATTCAATTCAATTCAATTCATACTCAATCAATTAAATCGTTTCTTTATTAAAAATACTTATCTAATAAAGACTCTAAAATCATTTCAATTCATAAAATATGGTTTACTATGTACTCAGAAAGATCACATGTACTAACCTTAGCAATGCTATCCAATACTTGTGTAAATCAACACAATCTCTACTTCTCAACCAAAGAAGTACTTCCAATCTCAACTCCTTCTTGACATATTATCAATATCATCACAAAATCTAGTCATAATCCATAACTAACTACTAGTTAATCCATCTTAACATTCCCAACCACCAAGTTCATACCACTTGGTGGAAATCTCAAACCCTAGTTCAAGATTTCTATCCATAAAACTGGAATCTAGCTTGTACATATTGATTACAAGCTTACCATGAGCGTTTTACACTCATGATAGATCATCTTCCCCAAAGATGATGTGGTTGGTTCCCAAAACTACCATTGATACCTATGAAAAGCTTGAAACTAAGTTAGGTAAGCAAGATAATCAAGAATCCTTAACTTTGATGATAAAATCTCCAAGATTGATGAAGATTCAAGCCCAAGAACACCAAGAACGAGCTTTCTGTCTCTAAAAACGGTTGGTAGGTGAGTAGGGTTGTTGGTGCCTAAAACCCTAGGCTAAACCCGTTTTATATAGAACCAAACAGTTCGCGATTGCGAACTCAAGTTCGCGTCGTGAACTTTGCGCCTCGTGAACTCTTCGCGATCGGTAATGGGTCGTGAACTCCAATCGCCAAAAACCCCAAATCCATGTTTGATGTTCCCGATCGGGAACACCAGTTGCTGGCTACACTTTTCGGTCTTCGTCCCGACCCGGTTTCGTCCATAACTTTCTCATACGGTGTCCAAATGACACGAAACCAATTCCTACGGTTCTGAAATGAATTATCCCTTTTTATCATATTTTTGTACAATTTATTTATTTACAAAATCTCGGTCGTCACATATATCGGGCATGAATATGCACATATATATATATCTATGGTATGAATATATATGTATATTGTAACGCCCTGAAATTTTAATAATTAAATAATATTAATTTAATTGACATTTTTAATTTTAAATGGATTAATTAGTAAATTAATTATAATGAAGTTACATGGTTCATATCAGTAGACGTTAATAGTCAGTCGTCTTAAATTATTTAGTTGACCTGTAGTTAGACGGTTCGTTATTATTAGACGTTATAATTAAATTATTGTATGTCTCACAAGTTTTAGACGTTAATTAGTTAGCACGTAAGTTATTGTGTCTTGGGTTTTAAGTTAGTCAATAATTATTAGTCGGGCCGGCCGCAGGCCAAGGCCTTCTCCACTCTTACCGTCCGGTTGTGTGAGCCCGAATGTGGTGTTTTGTTTTAGCCCGATTATCGGCTTAAAAGTCTAGAGCCCATAGAGTTTAATACTTAAACTAATTATACCCTAATTCTCCCAAAAGTCAATTCCAGCCGTGAACCACCTCGATTGTTTTCCGGTTGTTTCCCCCGATCATCTCTAAGCCGCCATTCAATTGTTTTCTTTTTTTTTATTTCCGGTAAATCTCCCAAGAATCCACCGCCATTCATTTGTTTTCTTTAATTTCCGGTAAAGACCCAAGCCGTGAACCACCGTCATTTATTTATTTCCCATGTTTCCTTTTTATTATTCCGGCAAAAACAACCAAGCACCACCGCCTCTTCTTTTATTTATTCATCTGATTTTCGTCAAAAGGGAAGCACACAAGCAGGTGAAACAGGCAAGCTTCTCACTTAGTTGTCACGCCTGGATCGTTTGGAGAGTAGCAGGCACACACGAGGAAATTAATGAAGGTATCATGTATACACGAGATTAGAAAGATTGGACGGCAAGCACGTCTAATTAATTTAAGATGCTTGCTTGCTTGCTTTGTCCAAATTGAAGAAAGAAGCAGAGGTTATGCGTCTAATGGTGTTCGGAGGGGTTGGTTCGTACGACGGTTCGTGTGGTGGTTCGAGTAGGAAACCCGGCATATTATAAATTGTTCGTAGGGTATAATTTCTATTCATTTTCTTGTATTGTTTATTTTATTGTGAATATTTTCCCGAGCCAAGTCTCGAAGAATCTCAGACCCGGGGCTGTCGGCTGTCCTTGAGTTACACGGGTTGATATCGGGTTTTAAAACAGGTTTTAAACGACTTGCTGAGTTTTGGACAGAAACTGTAATCTGACTTTGAGTCCGTTTTAAACACACTTAAAATATGTTTTTAGATTTTTGGACCGTGCTGGGACCTTGGTTTTTGAGTCAGCTTTCCAACGCCGCAACCCTCTCGTCAATCCGAATTACGGTTTAAAAGTTATAACCATTTTAATATGCTGCTGTTAGGAAGCATGGCTGTACGACATGTCTGTCTTGCGATACTGTTTTGAGACCCTTAGATCCTGTTTTGGCCAGTGACCGTCTCACAGAGATATGTAGTTCTGGTTGTCTACCTTCCATGGTAAAAATATGGGATAAATCTAATGAGCCGTTTAGGAGTTATGGCAGTTTCCGTGAGACTGACGGATGCTGCCAGCTTTCTGAAATAAGCCCTCGGGTAGAATTTTAATTCAGGGTTTCGTTTTTGGTTTTAGGACCGCCTAGGAGACAACGTGGTGTACCTTTGACTGTCGGGAATCCTTTGGAGCTTACGTTTCTCGAGGTGAGTATTCTCACCGTGTATTCAGTTTTAACGTTATACATGCATGACTTACGTGTTACATTTCTAGCACCATAATTGTTATCTGAGTTTGATCTGTTATCTGAGTTTGATCTGTTATCTGAGTATCTGAGCAGCTGTTTACTTATTCATGATCTGAGACATTGTGCCTGGGTAACTGAGCTCGGCACAGAGTCATTCTGTGCTATTACATGCTAGGGCAATCTGAGATAATTATGTTAAAGAAATAATAAAACATAATAACACACATCTGAGTTTTGGGATCACCTCCCGTCTGAGTTTTTGGAATTATTCCCGTCTGAGTTTTTGGGATTATTCCCGTCTGAGTTTTTGGGATTATTCCAGTCTGAGTTTTGGGATCACTCCCGTCTGAGTTTTGGCTTACGCCTATCTGAGGTGTGAGGAGGGGCGAGGTTGATCTCTCGTCCCAAATCACACAAGCGCGCTATATAAATTAAAATCTGAGTAATAAAATCCGAGAAATAAATCTGAGTAAATAATCGAGTAGATTCTGAGTAGGAGTACACCGATGTGCCCTCATGTGTTGTATGTTACGATTGTTTGCATTTTGAGATATTCACTCAGCTTCTCCAGCTGACCCCTATTTTCCCCCACATTGTTTCAGGTACCAGCAGAGGAAAGGAGAAGGTGGACGGTTGACCGCTGTATCTTTCATTACCGATGTGGACGGCATTTAATATTTTAAAAACACTTAATTTTAACTAATTCCGCATTAAATATATTTTTAAATGAAAATACTATTATTGGGATCTAATGATTCGAGTTATTGGGACCTTTTGATTATAATTTTGTATTTAAAAAGTTTTAAAAATCTTGTAAATTTTAGGGTGTTACAAGTTGGTATCAGAGCTCTGACTTGAGAGATTTGGGTTCGCAAGGGGCGAATTCAAACTCAAGTTTGAGTATCGAGTTTTTCAAACGAGAAAAGAGTCAAATATTTTTCTGAGAAAAGTTTCCACATCGAACATACAGCATGTCACGTCGACCTCTCGCTTCCTACTGCCGGTAATATTTAAGAGTATTATTTAATTGAGATTTTGCTATATTCTGAGTATAGACGAGTAGCATATTCTGAGAATTATCGGTTTATATCCTGAGAGAATTACTTGTGATTGTATGGCTAAACATATATGTATATAGATATACTATTCTGAGATTCCATAATTTTGTGAATAATTTAGAGCTTAATTTGAGCATAATTTCGATTTTAATTCTTAGAGTTCTATATTTATATATATGAAAAATATATACTGGAGAAAGGTGAACTTATAAAAACTAATGAGAAAAGAATAAAAGTTTCAACACCTAATAGAGTTGAGGTGAAATTTTATAAATTCTGAGAAATTCTAACCACAAGTGTAATAATGAGATATTAATTTATTATATAAGATCCATAAGCTGTGTAATGAGAAACATGATTTGAGTAAATGAGAAATGAGGAAATTATTAACATTAAAGAGGAGTACTTAACATTCGTATTGGGAGAATATTAAAATCTTTCATATGGGAGAAAACCCTTAATAGACTGAGTCATTTTAACGAGTAAATCAGATATTAGTAAATCAAATTGATTAAGAATATTTTTAAGAGGATTTACCAAGTTGAGTAAAAGAAAGAATTATTAAGTCAATAAAATGGGAAAAATATTTCGAGTAAGTAGGTTAAATTGCTGAGTGCAAAACTAAATGTGGATGACAAGATAAGTGGCAGATTAATGAGTTCACACTGATAGCTTAAAATAAACTATGTAAGTTCAATAGACTAATTAATTGAGAAATTGCTGAGTCAAATTAATCAGATATTATTGAAGCTCATCTTAAAGAGTAATTATATAAGAGGATTAAGAGGAAGCTAACGTCATCAATTTGATGATGATATATTTAAAAACGAGTTAAAAGAGCGGTAAATTGAATCAAATTAAACGAGGAACGCAATAACTGAGAACTCTGATCAAAAAGATATTAATCAACATGCTCACAAATTACAATAAATTTAATATGACTGTGAAGAGGATATAAGTTATATTTACGAGGAATGATAAATGGCATATCCAAATAAAAAAATTTAAAAGGAGATTTGTATTGTGGAAATAACTAAGTGGAAATATTTCTATGAATCTGAGTTACCCGAGTATCACGTACGAGACTAAATATACGCATGATTTTCTGAGTAATGTTTATGAGGTTTTGAGTATCTCCAGCTGAGTGCATATCTGTATTTATCAGATATTGAAAGTAAACCTTTCTTTCTTCTGAGAGTGATTTGTTGTGGATTATTTTTATGTGTGGGAAGTTGTGAACTTTGGGATTGACTCGTGACCAAACAAAAGCATGTGTCGAAAGTAATAGAGGGCCCCTATTACCGTACACACAGGACTTTTGGTTGGTTAGGGGGAGATTTTGAGGGGAACGATGGACCAATGCTTGTTATGGTGAATTTAGTATGTGTATCCTAATTGTTTGTGTGACTACATAATTGCTTGTTTATTTTGGTAGACAATACTAGTTCCAAACTCGAGGACGAGTTTTCTCCAAGTGGAGTTGAGTAGGGGTAAAAAGGAAAATTGTCAAGAAATAATCATCATTAATTATTATTTATAAATATTATGAGCATGATGCTTATGCAGAGAGATTTTGTTGGTATGAATTTAAAGTGCGAAATCTAGATACATATAATTGATCAAATAAAATATAAGAGTAACTATCAAATCAAGCAGTTGAGAATAATTAAATTTATTCTATGGGTAATTATAGAATTTACAACAAAATGATAGATCGGGTTTACTGGAGAAATTAACAAATCAAGTTATTTGGGTTGAATGAATATCATGCAAAAGTGAAGTAGTAATACTACAATTATATACAATTAAGACAGTATACTTATTCTTGGGTGGTTATAAATGTGATAATGAGAAATCATGAAATTAAAGTGATGAGAACTTATTAAAGAGTCGAATATGAGAAAACTGCTACAATGAAATTTTGAGGAAAATGAGTTAGAATGAGATCGGTAATTTGCTGGTAATGAGTTATTACTAAAACGAGCTAAATGATAAAATTTTATTTTGATTAATTATGGAGTAATTTTGAGTTATAAGAAATTTACAAATCGAGTTACATAAGCAACTTAATAAAATGAGTCAAAAGAGAAAAGTATTAAATTAACGGGAAGTTTTATTCAAATTTTAGAAGTATTATAAAGTGTTATGAGTTTTGAGGTATTATAAAATTATATGAGAAAACTCTATTTATGAATAATTATTAAACTTGAGACGAGAACAACTATTCAATAAATTTATATTGAACTTTGGAGAAATTTCGAAAAGACGAGAATGTACTGAATTGATGAACCAAGAGTAAACCGTAAGATTTAGAATAATGTGTAACTGCGAATTGAGTAAATGAGAACTAAGGAATTAATTCGTAATTTGAGTAACGAGAAATCATTATAAATAAGAGTATGAAATTTAATTGGAATTTTAGTGGGTAACATGAACTTAATGAGTAGATATGGTCAAAATAATTAAGAGACATTTTAAATTGTGTAAAATCAGTGAAACGGTCTATTAAAGGATCGTTAAACTAGATGAATGAGAAAACATCTATTAAAATATTATCGAGAAACCACTAAATGTAATACAATGAGAACCTGTTAAAGGGAATTAAATGACAAGATCGTTAATTTGAGCTATTAAAGGGTTATCAACGTCGGTATTATGCAAACCTAATAGAGTAAGGTAACAATATAATGTTAAATAAGAGTTATTTTGAGAACCAATAACACGGTTGAGAGAGAGTATATCATTCCAAGTATTATAAGCTGGTAAATTGGAACACGCGAGTAGTAATAAGAATGACTAAACATGTGATTTATACCTAATGTTATTACTTATAAATATTATTACCTTATGAGTTGTTACTGAGTTAGAGTTTTGGTTTTGCTTCTGAGTTAAGATTTATAAGTTGCTCCTGAGTTATACATTTTTGAGTTATATTCCTGAGATAGGTTTTGAGTTTAATTCTGAATGGGACTTCTGAGTTATATTTCCAGATTATATTTTGGAGTTATATACCTGAGTGTATGAGAATTCTGTGTGATATATATATTCCTTGTGATTTATTTGCATGGTTTTTATATTAATTGTTAACGGTGTAAACCGATAAATTATTTATTATGTTGTTAACAAACTGTTGACCCATAGAGTAGAGGACCTTCCGAGTCATTTTGGTGGAAAATTGTCGATAATAAAATTTTTACCTGTTGCTAAAATGCGTAAGTGGTCATTTGGTGGAGTTGTGCGGGAAGAAAATTTTCCATAAAAACTTGTTATCGTCATGAGAGATCCGAGTGTGATTGTGTAAATGGTTTGAATGATCTGGTACTACGCTGAGCATCTGGTATCGTCAACAAATCATTAGTAAATTTCCAAGTGGAGTTGAATCGGTGATTCAACGTGACGTTAATCGCTTAGTGCAACAACTGTATCCGAATTCGAGAGCAAGAAGACGTTTTCAGTAGAGTATCGTGGTGTATTTTATGCACATTATCAACATTTTCTTTGCATACTGAGATCCGTAGTGAGCATCCTGACCTTATTTCTGTTAGCCTATCGTTTTGCGCCACTAGAGGCGGTAATTGTATGAGCACGTACGTGATCTGGAGTTCATTCCCTATTAAGTAAATTCACCATGAAGAGCTTCTTTCTATTCATAACTTTATCGTGTTTATTCTTCTTTTCCATTTGAGTATGCATGTCGTAGGTCACCCTGATGAATTTCCTTTTCATTCTTAACCATATCATTTTTCGTGTCTCCCCATTTGCGGATGTGTGTTATTGACGAGCCTGACACTGAAATGCGGGATTGCTACCCTGAGCTTCTTCCGAGCGAAGACTTCGGGGACGAAGTCTATTTCAAGTGGAGTTGAGTTGTAACGCCCTGAAATTTTAATAATTAAATAATATTAATTTAATTGACATTTTTAATTTTAAATGGATTAATTAGTAAATTAATTATAATGAAGTTACATGGTTCATATCAGTAGACGTTAATAGTCAGTCGTCTTAAATTATTTAGTTGACCTGTAGTTAGACGGTTCGTTATTATTAGACGTTATAATTAAATTATTGTATGTCTCACAAGTTTTAGACGTTAATTAGTTAGCACGTAAGTTATTGTGTCTTGGGTTTTAAGTTAGTCAATAATTATTAGTCGGGCCGGCCGCAGGCCAAGGCCTTCTCCACTCTTACCGTCCGGTTGTGTGAGCCCGAATGTGGTGTTTTGTTTTAGCCCGATTATCGGCTTAAAAGTCTAGAGCCCATAGAGTTTAATACTTAAACTAATTATACCCTAATTCTCCCAAAAGTCAATTCCAGCCGTGAACCACCTCGATTGTTTTCCGGTTGTTTCCCCCGATCATCTCTAAGCCGCCATTCAATTGTTTTCTTTTTTTTTATTTCCGGTAAATCTCCCAAGAATCCACCGCCATTCATTTGTTTTCTTTAATTTCCGGTAAAGACCCAAGCCGTGAACCACCGTCATTTATTTATTTCCCATGTTTCCTTTTTATTATTCCGGCAAAAACAACCAAGCACCACCGCCTCTTCTTTTATTTATTCATCTGATTTTCGTCAAAAGGGAAGCACACAAGCAGGTGAAACAGGCAAGCTTCTCACTTAGTTGTCACGCCTGGATCGTTTGGAGAGTAGCAGGCACACACGAGGAAATTAATGAAGGTATCATGTATACACGAGATTAGAAAGATTGGACGGCAAGCACGTCTAATTAATTTAAGATGCTTGCTTGCTTGCTTTGTCCAAATTGAAGAAAGAAGCAGAGGTTATGCGTCTAATGGTGTTCGGAGGGGTTGGTTCGTACGACGGTTCGTGTGGTGGTTCGAGTAGGAAACCCGGCATATTATAAATTGTTCGTAGGGTATAATTTCTATTCATTTTCTTGTATTGTTTATTTTATTGTGAATATTTTCCCGAGCCAAGTCTCGAAGAATCTCAGACCCGGGGCTGTCGGCTGTCCTTGAGTTACACGGGTTGATATCGGGTTTTAAAACAGGTTTTAAACGACTTGCTGAGTTTTGGACAGAAACTGTAATCTGACTTTGAGTCCGTTTTAAACACACTTAAAATATGTTTTTAGATTTTTGGACCGTGCTGGGACCTTGGTTTTTGAGTCAGCTTTCCAACGCCGCAACCCTCTCGTCAATCCGAATTACGGTTTAAAAGTTATAACCATTTTAATATGCTGCTGTTAGGAAGCATGGCTGTACGACATGTCTGTCTTGCGATACTGTTTTGAGACCCTTAGATCCTGTTTTGGCCAGTGACCGTCTCACAGAGATATGTAGTTCTGGTTGTCTACCTTCCATGGTAAAAATATGGGATAAATCTAATGAGCCGTTTAGGAGTTATGGCAGTTTCCGTGAGACTGACGGATGCTGCCAGCTTTCTGAAATAAGCCCTCGGGTAGAATTTTAATTCAGGGTTTCGTTTTTGGTTTTAGGACCGCCTAGGAGACAACGTGGTGTACCTTTGACTGTCGGGAATCCTTTGGAGCTTACGTTTCTCGAGGTGAGTATTCTCACCGTGTATTCAGTTTTAACGTTATACATGCATGACTTACGTGTTACATTTCTAGCACCATAATTGTTATCTGAGTTTGATCTGTTATCTGAGTTTGATCTGTTATCTGAGTATCTGAGCAGCTGTTTACTTATTCATGATCTGAGACATTGTGCCTGGGTAACTGAGCTCGGCACAGAGTCATTCTGTGCTATTACATGCTAGGGCAATCTGAGATAATTATGTTAAAGAAATAATAAAACATAATAACACACATCTGAGTTTTGGGATCACCTCCCGTCTGAGTTTTTGGAATTATTCCCGTCTGAGTTTTTGGGATTATTCCCGTCTGAGTTTTTGGGATTATTCCAGTCTGAGTTTTGGGATCACTCCCGTCTGAGTTTTGGCTTACGCCTATCTGAGGTGTGAGGAGGGGCGAGGTTGATCTCTCGTCCCAAATCACACAAGCGCGCTATATAAATTAAAATCTGAGTAATAAAATCCGAGAAATAAATCTGAGTAATAAAATCCGAGAAATAAATCTGAGTAAATAATCGAGTAGATTCTGAGTAGGAGTACACCGATGTGCCCTCATGTAGGGGTGTGTTCGGTTCCGGAACCGGACCGAACCGGACCGGAACCGGTAAACCCGGGTGCCCAAAAAAACCAAATTTAAAGACCGGAAACCGGACCGGTAAAACCGGTTCCGGTCCCGGTTCGGTTGCGGTTCGGGTCGGTCTACAACCGGGTTTAGAACCGATAAACCCGACTAGTTTTTTGTGGATTTTTCTGCTGTTTTTTCCTTTGATTTTTTCCTGCAATTCTTTGCTGCCTGCAATTATATTCGCTGATATGTATATAAATTCGATATACAAAAATCATATATACTATATAGTTAACAGAAATCATATATATATATACACATGAAACGTGATACTGATATATATTTAAACTCAAGATACAAAAAAAACAAACAGAATCAATCGTGATATAGACGAGCATATACTGATATACAAAATCGAGATACAATGAATTGCTTTCTTAAATCGTATTTGAGCATTTCTTGGAAGAAAAGAAGAATGCATACGAACCAGACCAAGAATTGATATCGACGGCTTTGGAATAGACAGAATATACCCTAAAAAAAAGTCTTTTAATATACCGGTTCTAAACCCGGTTTAACCGGAACCGAACCGGCCCGGGACCGGTAAACCCGGTTTGCTGTTTTTGGTAAGATATAAGAACCGGAAACCGGACCGCTTAAGCCGGTTCCGGTTCGGTTCGGTGCCGGTTCCGGTTCCGGTTCGGTGCCGGTTCGGTTCCGGTTTTTCGGTTTTGGTGCACATCCCTACCCTCATGTGTTGTATGTTACGATTGTTTGCATTTTGAGATATTCACTCAGCTTCTCCAGCTGACCCCTATTTTCCCCCACATTGTTTCAGGTACCAGCAGAGGAAAGGAGAAGGTGGACGGTTGACCGCTGTATCTTTCATTACCGATGTGGACGGCATTTAATATTTTAAAAACACTTAATTTTAACTAATTCCGCATTAAATATATTTTTAAATGAAAATACTATTATTGGGATCTAACGATTCGAGTTATTGGGACCTTTTGATTATAATTTTGTATTTAAAAAGTTTTAAAAATCTTGTAAATTTTAGGGTGTTACATATATATACATATATGTATGTATATGTATACATATATGTATATTTTACGAAAATGCATTGCTTCTTCAACTTCTTCAAATAAGGACCCTTTTCTATTGATCCATACCCAATAACAAGAGGGCAACAATCATACATAGAGAAACGTTCAAGGAGGTCCATCATTTTTAGGAAGTCCCAAGGAACGAATCTCAACCATTGATCAATAGGAACTAATGGTCAAGATTAATCACATATTTTATATATTGAGGGGTATTTTGGTCATTTTGTAAAAAATAATTTTTTTTAATTTTTTTATTATTTTTTTGATTTTTTTAATTTTTTATTATGAAGGGGTATTTTGGTCATTTGACACTTAAATAAAATTTTGATTTGCTTTTTATTTTTTATCTTAAAATTTTTTTATTTATTTTTTATTAATTTTTTATATTTTATTATTATTTTTTTTATTAAAAAATAATATTTATTTGATAATTACGTGTATAACTTAATCACATGTGATTTTAGTGTAAAATCACATATGATTTTAGTGTAAAATCATGTTTTAGTTAAATCACATGTGATTCAAAATGCAATCACATATGATTCACTATGCAATAACATTATGTGTTATTAATGAAAAATTAATAAATTTTTAAAATATAATAATAAATATATAATTTTTTTTATAAAAAATAATTTTTAAAAAAAACTAAAATTTAAAATAAAAAATAAAAAATAAAAAAAAATATTTTTTTCAAAATGACCAAAATACCCCTCAATTAAAAATAAAAAATAAAAAATAAATTAAAATAATTTTTTTAGTGCCAAATGACCAAAATATCCCTCTATGTATAAAATATGTGATTAATCTTGATCATTAGATTATATTAATCAATGTTGAAATTTGTTCCTCTCGAGACTTTGTAAAAATGATATATCTCCTTGTTAAACGCAGCTCTTGATACACAATATTCTCAACCAACCGAACTACAAGCAGGACGTTTATCGTTTTCTAAACAATTTAAATAGTGTATTAGTTCTTACGCTAAGTTACTTACCCTGCCTTCCACGGGCATGTGAATGGTTTGTTTGGGAAGCAAAAAGGACGTGATTCGAAATTGCAACATTAATTCACCTGCTCATAATCCATTTTGAATTAAACAATCCTTTCTATTGAATCTCTTCACTTCCAAGAACAGACCCTTTCTTGTTCTATTGGTTTTTGATGAACTGTGATGTATGCGTCTTCCATCTCCGGCGACCACCATAACCTCCGCCATCTCCATGCTCGGTTCCATTTAAGGCTAGGGTTCTTAAACAAGATCTGAGTTTATGTTTTAAGATACGGTCCAAAATGCGTTACTTGAAAGATTGAATGGCGAGGTACAGGAATACTTGAAAGATTGACTGGCGAGGTACAGGAATAGTTCCTCTTTGTTGAAATCGAAATTGACATAAAATTGTAGAGCATCAGGGTGATTTAGAGATCTTTTTTGGTGAAATAATAAAACATATTATTTGCATTGAGTTCTAAATAAGTGCAGGCAGAAGTAGTTGCTTCATCATTAGCATATTTAACAACTTCAAGATCAAGTGTATGGTGAGCCACCTGACGACAAACTTTCATGTTCTATAGAGGGATGGATCATTAAATTCGAACAATTTATAGATGTCTTTCTTACAGCATGAATCTGACTTTTTTTGTTTAGAATAAACTCGTTGGCCCTAAATATGATACTCATAGATTTTTTATATATTTTGATAAACTTGTATTCCCAGATTCCTGGAAACAAGGAGATGTTCATGGTCAATTGACTCAATTTACCATAAGTTTCATGTCTTTACAAATCTTGATTAAAAATCTACATAACAATTTTTGTTTATAATTTGTATGCAGGTTGAATGTAAAGAACTCCTTTGTTTTGAATTACCAGGTATGGATGATGGATGGATGACATTGCTGATAAGCTATTTCCAGGATGCACCACTATCGAGCCATCTTATCTACTGTTTTCTTACGCCTTTTAATATGACTTTTCAAGACTAAAGATCAAGTGCCAAACTGCAAAAAAAATGAGTATATTTATCGTGAAGAGCTTTAAAAAAGCTCTAAAATGGAAACGGGTTGAGAAGGTTAAGAGTCATTTATGGTATAAGTAAGTCGTTACAGCCTCTTAAGTTGCTTAATTATGAGAAACCGATTATTTAACAATGTGGTTTATCATAAAATTATTATGTCATTTGTCAAAAGGAATGGGAGTTCAATTTTTAAAAAATAGGGAAATTTGTCAAATTGAACTATGTTTGGGTCCTTATATCTGTCAAATTGATTAAACCTTTAAATTTGTAAAATCAATTGAGCTTGGGGTCTTAAAATCGTAAAAAATGAACTTTCACTCCTAAAAATTGTAACAAAATTGAACTTTCAGACCCTATGAATTTTAATAAAATGCGGTTAAGAGGCCAAGCCTGTATCTTTAATAGATACTACAGTAATTGCAAACTAACTGTTTTTCTAATTTATATAAGAGTTAATTACACATATGGTCCTTTAAGATGATACCGCGTTGCAAGTGTGGTCCTAATCTTTTAATTTCGACAATCTTAGTCCTTTAAGATTACCGATTTTGCACGTTTGGTCCTTTAGGCCAAATGGTGTTAAATTTTCTTGTTAAGTGACCTCATGTGCAATGCACATGAGGGTATTTCGTCTTTTCGCACTCCATCTTCTTCTCCACTTCATCTTTGACGAATTTGTTAAATTTTGTGGGATTTGATTGATTTTGCAGTTGGTAGAGAAGGATCCGGAAAGGGCAATACCATTGTTTTGGGCGGCCATTAATGCAGGAGATCGAGTCGATAGTGCTCTGAAAGACATGGCTATTGTTATGAAGCAACAAAATCGGGCTGAAGAAGCCATTGAAGCAATTAAGTCGTTAAGAAGAAGATGCTCAGATCAAGCCCAAGAGTCACTTGATAACATCCTTTTGGATCTCTACAAGGTAAGATCTTTTAACCAAAAAAATAAAATTGTAACGTTTATTAAAAAAATGTTGATTGAATTAATGCAATTAATAATCAAATTTGTTTTGTAATTCGTAGAGATGCGGAAGATTAGATGACCAAATTGGACTATTGAGGCACAAATTGTTCTTAATCCAACAAGGAATGGCTTTCAATGGGAAACAAACCAAAACCGCAAGATCTCAAGGGAAGAAATTCCAAGTTTCGGTCGAACAAGAAGCCACTCGATTACTGGTAAGAATCACCATGGTTGACCAATTTGACTAATTAGGGTTTAGTGTTTTGATTTTGAGCGTGTTACTAAAAAGTTACAATTTTTAATATTTGTAGGGTAATTTGGGTTGGGCACTGATGCAACAAAACAACTACATTGAAGCAGAGGATGCATACAGAAGAGCTTTAATAATAGCAGTATAGCACCAGACAACAACAAAATGTGCAATTTAGGCATATGTTTAATGAAACAAGGAAGATTAGGTGAAGCTAATTGCATTTATCATAGCCTGGTCTGGTCTGGAATCACACCTCTATCTGAATTCTCAGTTTCATCATCATCATCTGATTCTTCATCGTCTTCTGTCTGATTTCGCTAAGGAATCATTAGTAATGAGTTTTATCATACCTTTCCAATCGTAGGTTCACTCGAAATTAGAAACGTCGGTTCTAATCGCAGTTCCAACGATTATCCAGCGAATCTAATCGTTGTGGTTGTGATTGTGTTTGTGTGGTTTCATTTTGTGATTACCGTCGAAATTGGAAGATGAGGATGTGATTACCACCATTGTTTTGGAAAAATCTTCAAAGTTAGGGTTTTGATTTTGGGGGAAATGATGAAGTGGGGAAGAAGATGGAGTGCGAAAAGACGAAAATCCCTCATCTGCATTGCATATGAGGTCACTTAACAGGAAAATTTAACACCATTTGGCCCTAAAGGACCAAACGTGCAAAATCGGTAATCTTAAAGGACTAAGATTGTCGAAATTAAAAGATTAGGACCACACTTGCAACGTGGTATCATATTAAAGGACCATTTGTGTAATTAACTCTTTATATAAAAACCAGCTGGAGATACTTGTTTCAATTGTTTTCTAGGAAGCTGGTGCAAAAAGGTTGAAAATAAAGGGTTAGACCGTTCGGTATGGGCATTTGCCCGTGAGCGTGGTGGTGAGGTGGCCCAACCTCAACGGCGTGGGGCTAAGGGGAACACCGCCCCCCTTAACGCCGTATTTGGGCGTGGTGGTGAACCGGGGGCACGGTAACGAGCGGCAACGGCTGTGGAGTCTTCAATTTTTGACCGTTGGGACGAGGGTAACGGTCATATGACCGTTTGATTTAAAAAAAAAAAAATTAATTAATTTATTTTTCCCCTATATATACACACAATATACAATATTTTTTACACAACCACAACCACACAATCTCTACAATCTCTACAAACTCAATACCAAATGGCTTCCAACCAAAGCTCACCCGAATCATCCCCGGTAAACCCTAACACCAACGACCAAAGTAACCTTGGATTTCCGCAATTTAGGCGAAGGCGAGGGCGAGGGCGAGGGCCGCTTTCCGCAATTTAGGCCGCTAGTTTTTTTTTTCAAGTATTGTATTTTTTAATTTCTAGTATTGTAATGTTTAAATTTTTAATTTTAATGAAATTTTTATTTTATGTTTAAAATTAAATGGAAAAGAAATGATGATATGGAAAAAAAATGGTGTGGTGTGGTGTGGTGTGGTGGGTATTTCCTGAAAAAAGTGGTGTGGTGTGGTGGGGTTGCTGAGGTGGCAGATGATGTGGCAGAAAAGTTGCTATTATGGTGAGACCCATACCTAATAGCCTTAAGTACCTTTTTTCGTTACCAAAAAAACATCGGGTTATCTTATTGATGTTGGATCTGATGGTAATGGTGGTAGAATTAAAGCCCTAAAATCCCAAAATCTTTCCTCATTTGTAAGTTTTCTTTCTCATATTTTCAGTCTCAATCTTTACCAATGTCTATTATGCATTGAGGCAAAAATTGTTTTAGGTCAACCCATACCGTTTTGACCTACTTGATGCTTTTTTCCTACTACGAGTGTTTGCATATATGCTTCCTATTAAAGTTTTACCTATTTTGTAGTTTGTATGATCATTCTTCATTTTTTGTTAAAAATAACAAAATTGTGGCGAAAATGGACGGGTCACTTAACATGTTTGAATGGTTTTGGGTCAAATCTGTCTGTCTGTCTTTTTATTTTATTTTATGATTAGGTAAATATTTGATGTATAAAATCCTATTTAAAATTATATATTATTAAAATGATGATATAATTACTTGTAAATAAATGATCGTTTCCATATTAACATGCTGAAATTGCAACAACAGGTAGCATATTGTCCAAATGTAGATGCTTAATTGACAAGTAGTCAAGTCTGAGGCTGCCTCAATCGAGGTACATTTATTTATAAACCTTAGTTCTTAGGACTTGCGTTTGACTCAACGTAATCTTCCGTAATGTAATTGAATTCGGTTGGAATTGGATTCGGTTATAATTGAATACGGTTACGTGTTTGGTTACAAATTTTTAGCTGTAATTCATATCCATACTTATGCATTTTTTATAACTTTTTTAGATTCTTTTTTAAATTATTAGTTTTTAAATCTATTTATTAATAACAGACAAGAAAAGAAAAAGTGTTTGGCTAACAATCTGTTTAGTGTATTCTTTCGTGAGTTATGGAGCTTTATGTATGTAAATTTTACTGAATTTGGTTAGATAGGACTATTGGCTGTCTTTGGGATGCGGCTTCAGACTGAGTAATATATTAAAAAAGCAACCGTGTTTTCTTCTATTGATTCATCAAAGATAGAAGAAAGCTGCAATTATTTATTTTCAGAACTAGTTTGAAATCAGATTATCTATTTATAATTTTATTTTTTTAGGTTCCTCAACTGGAGTTTGAGATTCCTCCAGAAGCAGAATGTGGATCTCTATCAACTGTATGATTTAATTCTCATGCTCATAAATATAACTTTGTTAAATTAAAGATTTACTCGTGTTAATTTGCAATAGGATGTTTAGTTACTCATTTCGAGGTTTTTTGTATCAGGTGGAAAGGATATTACTAAGAGCTTGTGAAGAATTACAAGCCCTTCAAGAAGAGAGAAAGGTAAATAATTTCTTTAATAATATCATAATAATCATTTTTGTATCTTGATTTTTAATATTCTGATTTCAGAAACTGTGGATCCCCAAACTGCTGAAGCAATAGACCAATTTATAATAAAATTAAAAGCGTGTGAAACCGGGAATTTGGCTTTTACCTTCATTCTCGATGATCCTGCTGGCAACAGTTTTGTAGAGAACCTGTAAGTTAATTACTGATTTCTTATATTGATTCGTACACATAAAGTGCATCTTGATTGTGACTTGTACAATAGGTATCAGGGTGTTGTACTTTATGAGTAAGAATCCGAGTTACGTTTAATCTGGAATTTTGGAACAGGTTTGTACCGTCTGCAGATCCATCATTAAATATTGAGTTTTATGAACGAACACACGAGCAACAAACATCATTAGGATATAGTTATGATCCAACAATACAATCAACAGAAAAAAAAAAAATTGAACCACATGGATCAGTTGGAGCTGTTGCTCAAGCTTGGTTTCATTAATATTTAAATGTTTTAATAATCTGTTAGGATAAACTGATTCTGATTATTTTTTTAATTATTTGTTGACAGGTGACAACTTTTCCATCAACATGTATGTGGTGCTTGTGCTGTAAGCTGTGAGACTCGAATGTTTCTGATAATTAACCTTTTTTAATTGCCTTTATTAATTACAAATACATGCTCACTTTGACCTACTTTGACCACTTTCTATTTCTAGCAAAGTTTTATAAAATTATGTATTGGCTCCATTGAAGAAAATACAGCCCTAGTCGACCTCTTTTAATTGTGAACTTTAATGTTTTGGGTTCTGTCTGTTCCTAAGCAGGCCATGATATATTAAAACTTACAAAAGGTTCATGAACTTAGCAAATGTGGTCCCATATAACTATCTAACGTCACCAAAGTTTATTCTCTAACTTGAATTTGATGGCTTTGTTAATACCAAGTTACTAATGGCTTCCCAATATTGGTCTACATTTAACCTAAAAAATGAATGTGTACTAAGGGAAGCACATGTTTCTATCATTAATACATGTGTTAATTTTCAACTCGTATATATGAAAACGGGTTAGTTCATGTTGTCTGTGTTTTACTTGGGGGTCAAATGTATGTATACAATATATAAAAACAGTTAAATATGACACATGTTAGTTGGGTCGTTTAGATCGAGAGTCTAAGTTCTAACATGTATTCAAGATTATGAGCTGCAATTTGTGTTGGGTTTGAGATGGCGGGCTCAATTTGTCTAAGTTCTAACATGTATTCTCTAACGCACCCACACAACTACTAAGTTATAAAGTTTACATATAATATATGTAAAAATAAAAAAATTATTAAAATATATACATACTTAAACGGGTGATTCGGATTACCTTTTTCGAGTTGAGAATATTGACACTAACTCAATCCGTCTAACTTTCGTGTCATGTCGAGTCAACCCATTTACCTAAACGCGTTGAAACCTCTAACCCAAACCCACTAATTTTGTGTCGAGTTGCCGTGTCGTGTTAGATTTTGACAGGTCTAGATATTACACTAGTTGTAACAGTTGTAAGTAGGGGTGTAATCGAGTCGAGATAGCTCGTGAGTTACTCGAGACTGACTCGAAAAATACTCGAAATCGACTCGCTGTGAACCGAGTCGAGCTCGAGCTCGAGCTACTCGAGTAAGTCTTCGAGTCGAGTTCGAGTTTCAATGTAAGGACCGGGTCCATATACCCGCCAATCAAACTATCAACATTCGAATAACTATGTAATTAAGATTAACCATTCAAATCCGATAACAACTATACAAAAAAAAAAAAAAACAAATGAGCCAAGATCTCACTACCAACAGTGTCTATGGATACAAACCAACTAACTACAATTAAAATACAAAACTACCCTACTCTCGCTTACCCATATATATACCAGAAGTAGATCTCTAAACCTCTGATCAACTTCAAGATACTATCTGCTTTCCCTTATCTTTTCCTGTAAAATGTTTTTCCACTAAATGAGTAAGCTACAACAAGCTTAGTGAGTTCATAAAGCACAAAATAATACTAGCATTATATACAAAACAAAAGTATAAAGCATATAAATGATATAACACAATTCAGGGAATTCACATTATAGCAAGAACAAGTCAATACATAAAGAACAAGTCAATACATAAATAACCGAGAAACTTTACAACTTAACATGTGACTTACCGAGAATCTGACATGCCGAGTATCAACACCTATCCGGGATCAACGAGACTTACTGGATGACTGACAACGAGAATACAACTACATCGCAAGAATTAACAAGAGTTCTCCAGATAGTAAACACAATCGAGAACCAATCACCAAATCAACAATCAACTGGAATCATCACGTAACCACCATAACCGACAGACAATACCACGTCATGAATCAACGATATCTCAATACAATCCAAACAAATCAAATTGCGTCATTCCCCCTTAGGCCATTAGGGAATGAGGCCGATGAAGGTGATCATGGCACCCCTAAATAAATCCATGACCCAGCTTCACCACCACAGTCCATACCACTCATCCGCCAGGTACTCCCGCGTCCACCGCTCAACATATTACACAAAGTAATACTCAAGCCGCCGTGGGTCCTCACGAAACGAAATCATCTCTCAAGGAATTCATACTGGTAACTCACATTCGACATCAAACGAAATATTAACAAAGACAACCTCAAAGAGACCGGAACTGGAACAAGAAGATTATCATAACCCGAATCAATATCAAATGAATCTCATACAAGGACAATCAAACCGAGACGCAACACAAGGAATTCATAAGACTTGAATCGTGTCAAGCGAGACATTACAAGGATATTCCAACAATCAAGACATTTATCAAAAGATTATAAACAAGGCATACCACAAATAATCACTATATTCTTCCAATTCAATGTTCTAAGTATCGCATATATGATAACAATAAACCAAATAACAAATAAACACATATCATTTAGATATATATAACTACTAGTATACAGTTGTACATAGATGAACTCACAATGTTGTTTAATCCGGCGTGAAGTCAAACCGAAAGCCTCAATTAGATATAGAGTTTCCAAAGTGTAGAAACTTGTCACAAGCTCCCAATATGCTCTACATAACCCCTGAAGTATACATACCAATTTTCATAAGAAAATACTATCGTTTACCCTATCTATACTCTTTTCAATTGACAAGTTTACATGTTAATCCATTATACAGTCCTCTGTTTATGCTCTGTTATGACCTACTTAAACTCAGAATCATCAAATGAAATTTTGAGGGTTCAAGGTAATATTTAACAAGTTTTCAATGCCCCTGACTTCATATTTTTATGATTTTTCTATGATTTTATATGAATTTTATACTACAGCAACATCCTGCTGTTAAAATTCTGCTCGACAGAACTGTACAAAATACGATTTTGACTTATCTTAGAACCAACATTTATTTTTAAGACCAAAATAAGAAACAAATAATACATCAATACGGTTCCTATGCCGCTGGATTCACTCCTAAGCGATTTTTCTACAATTATCTATGATTTTTGCAAAACAGTGCATAATCATATGTTTCAAACTCGAAATTTGCTAATATATTGCCATTTACTCATTATTTTAGCTGAATAACTTGATATATAACATAACCTAATCATAATATCATGATATTATAATGTTTTTATCATAACTTTAACCCTAATTTCATGGTTCATGATGCTTACTCATAAGCGGGTTCATCACCTTCACCAAATCACTCATTTCTACCATGATTCTACTCATATATATGATAAGGGAGATGAGTTATCTTTAAATCTTCACTTGCATGTATAAATCCCTTTGATTTGAGCTTAAAATCGTTCACACACAGTAAAACACCAAGAACACACACACTTAATGAAAGAGAGAGTTTTTAGGCTGATTGCATGTAACCTGTTCTGTAAATGGTGCAGCAGAGGGTTTAAACGAGCTTGGATCTGCATGAAATTTTAACACCACTTGCATACATCTCTTAGGGACACCGTGTCCAAATTTCAGCCCCAGATACCCACGCACGCGCCCTCACTCTCTCTAACGGTGGGGTGTCCACCAGTTAAATACTTAACAACACTAACGGAAATTTTCATCCATTTTTCAAACGCCCGTAACTTTTTCATACGAACTCCGTTTTTAACGTTCTTTATATCGTTGGAAACCTCATAAGGAGTACTACAACTCTAATTAGATTATATTAATAAATTCTCAACTTTATTCCAGGATACTCGTTCTCATAGTTGACGCTATAGAAATGGGTGTTGCAAGTGTGATATTATTTGCTCATACATGTTTTGAGCATTTAAGATACATAATCCAAGTTACTTAAGCGTAAAGATATATATGTTAGGGAAACCGAAAACACGTATGTTACATTCAAAATACACAACTCGTTAGGCTTGCGAGCCTTATCGAGTTTTTATTTAATTACATTTTTACCCTTTTCCATATACATAATTACCTTTTTACCCTTTTCCATATACATATTTACAACAAAAACATGAATTTAATAAAAAATTAAATTTTTCGAGCCAAGTCGAGTCGAGCTCGAGAGTATCGATACTTTCACCGAGTCGAGTTCGAGCTTAAAAATAGAAGCTCGTCGAGTATTGAGTCGAGTTTTAAGCTCGAGTTTTAGTTGTCGAGTTGAGCTCGAGCTTGGCAGAATACGGCTCGACTCGTTTACACCCCTAGTTGTAAGAGAAGAGGAAAAAAATCAAATGGAGGTAAAAGAAACGGTTGGTGTCTCTAATTATCGTTCGAAGACACCATCAGACAATTGTAGTTTATGACAAGTTAAAAATTAACCAACCTCATTATTAAATCAACTTTGCATCATTAGGTAATGTACAACTTAAATATATTCTATTCCGATGTAAAACAAGTATGAAGAAAACTCAATTTAATATATAAAGTGGGTTGTAAGTTGCAACTATATCTCTAGGCCCTCTTTGTCAGCAATTACTTTTTCCTCGTAGATTTTACAAAATATTAACAAAACATCAAACATGATTTTTTTTATATTTACTTATATTAAAGGGTACATGTGGGATGTGGTGATGGTTATCTTGTAACTATCTTTTGCAGCGAGTTAGTAATATAATCCAGTAGGTAATGTAATACTCCCTCCATCCCATAAAAAAATTATTATATTCCCTTAAAATTTTATCCTGCAGAAAATTTTTCATTTCTCAAATTTGAAGAGCTCATTTAAACAAAATAATATTAGTACTATGAACCACACCATTGACTCTCTCTTAAAAATGCTTTTATTACCTTAAAATGCTTTATTGGAAATTCATTTTCCAAACTTTTGATATTGGTTTGTTTTAAAATATTTGTCCACTTCCAAGATAAGTTATATCATGCCTATAAATACATTCATCATGAAACTAGCTATATGTATTTCTAAAATTATTTGTATCTCAAAAGGGTAAAATTCGAGATTATGGTAACTAGAATTTGTACTATATGTTTGTTTGTTAGATGCAATTATGCAAACCATTTCGTACAAGAGAATACAATCAAGTATCATTAACAATTTCATCTTTAGACCCACGAAAGCAAAAGGGTGGAATATATAAAGAAAAAGTGTACATACTACTATTGAAAATGTTTAGTAATTTATACATGTTTTATTAAACCTCTCATAATCACCCTATTTTTGACAACCCCTGTTTTACCCCACTGATAAGTCGATCCAAAATACATAAGATACGATAAAAGGTTGTATCGGTAATATTCTTGTTCGATGTGAGACCCGTTGAACTCGGATTTGAGAGGAGAATTGTTGGGAGCAAACCATGTTCGAAATTGGATAATGTAAGAAAGTAATGCCAACTCGATCAAGTTTTTTTTACACGATATGTTATTATGTAATTGTTAATCATATGAGTTATGGATATGTATTAATGTTAGGCATGCCATTTCAATATAAAGCATGCTATATACTATAATAATACTAAGGAGTGGAAATTAAGTCGTCCCACGATAATTAGTTTAATTAGTTCTACCCACCGCTTGCTTACTTTATAATAATTCTTGTTTAAGAATGTGTAATGAAGAATTTTTTTATAATGGTATCGTTTGGCATGTCTTGTCCTTTTCTTAACTTTATAATTATTGTTGAGAATTGTATCTAGACATTCAAAGAAAAATTAAAATACATGAGGTAGTCGGAGAAGCATAATTGCATATGTAATTATATATCTAAACAGTGTGTAAAACAAAATTGTTTTGTTAATCCTTACGAAGTGATAACTTTCATAACTATAATGTCAAAGTTAATGTCCCCCGCCAATCAACACTTTTTGGAGAGTAATATAAACTTGAAATTGTCGATAAAGTTGGTAACAAAATAATTATAGAATGGATGTGGGATCATTTATAAATGTCATGATATGAGTTGTTATAGTGTGTTTTTCGTATGTGATTAGTTGATATTGGATGACTAAAATGTAATAAATTAATTATATAAAACATAGTTTAGAAAATAGTGTCAACAATTGCTCTAGGTTTAAAATTCACTGGGTGCAAAATTTTTGAGTGGTCAAGGAAATGAATTCGGAAACAGTCATGACTCATGGGGACACTTTATACATCCGAGTCAAGGATCACCTATCTAGGAATATGGAAAAATAAGATATTGTCTAAATGCGTTTTTCTTTTTATCTTATGATACTTTGTAAAAATAACTACTTCATTATTTGACATTGGCTAGTTTATGACATACATAGCAACAAGATCATATTTGTTACTTTTTTTTTTTATAGAAATTGCGAAGAAAATTTCAATAATTTAACAAACGTTTGTGGCTGAATTGCTTCGGACTAGTGATAAATTCACCAAAATTTAAATCCTGCTGCAATTGCTTCTCAAAAATAAAATAAACAAATTAAACATTTAAATGGAAAAAACGAAAAGTAAAAAATTGACTCCCAAGTCTCGAACCCACTGCAGCAATCCCAACTGGTAATTGTCATGCACTTAATTGTAGATTAAATAGTTTAATCTGTAATTTGGAAAAAGAAAAAAATATAAGGAAGGGGCAAGAATTGGCTCCCACAAGAACATACTATAATATAATATAACCTAATAATATTATATAATACAATATAAAATAAAGATTTGCTAAATTCGCAGAATTTTTCATAAAGATTTCTTCTTCCATACCATTTAATTTGAAATCCAATATATTAAAGATTTTTATGAAGGTTGGTGAGGTGTCCGTCCGACCCTAAATATAATCCGTCGGTGATCCTTTAGAACTTATAGAAGCTGCCACGAAAACTATACCAATTGTCGCAATCACAGACATTTGATGTATCGAATAAGAAATTTGTGAAACGAAAATAAAATTTATCCAGCAACTATAATTACTGTGATGTCTTTCAAAAGGTGCAGGAGTTGCGGCAACACATGACGTTTTGTAGGAGCCCAATATTTTTTATATATATCCTATATATAATCTTAAAGCTCTTAAATTTTAAAGCAACTTGATAATTTAATAGAAGAAAAATAGATTGTCTAGCTTTTTTTTATATAAATCTTATACTTAAAGGGCCTATTTTCGTTTATTTGTATTAGGCCTTTAGAATTTCAAAAACACGCCTAATTACTTTGGTGATTTGTATACTATTAAAGTTACATATACACACTATTAATTACTGATCAATAAATATATTCTTTCATTCTATTGTCTTTTGTTACTTAGCTAAACATTTGACTTTACACTATTATTATGCTTTGTTCTTCAATCTTCTCTACTTTTATGCGTTCTAAGAACAATTAATTTGTTTTCTAGGTTCTGGTATGTTTCGAATACAACCGAATCCATTTACCCCGTTTAAACTGAAAGTAAAAAAAAATAGAGAAACCAATAAACTGAGTTAATAAAGCGAGTTAATAAACCGAAAATTCAAACCACTAAAAAGTGAACTCAAATGGTTTCATAATTCAAAAAACCGAACTTTTAGTTTGGGTCATGGTTTCAATCAAAAACCACCTCAAAACGATCTATCCTCAAACTCCTAATTTTATCTGTATGATTGTTTTCTACTTAAGATTTTACAAGATTGTTGCTCCTTACTAAATCGGTTTTGAGTCCGAGTTAAATTAGTATAATGGTGTCAATTGAAGAAAATTATTAAGTGCCTGAAGACAATATACGATACATTTTTTATAAATATTATAAAATTATATTATATAGAATTAATAAAACAACCTAAAAACCAACCTATTACTTCTATATTTTTTTAAAATCCTTTTTTTAGAAATAGACTTGTGGTTTTCCATTTGGGGCTAATTCTTGCATAAATTTTTAACTCCTTCGTCTCACAAAAACTTCTCATTTGCCTTTTACACAAGTTTTTAAGTGATAGTTAATAGTAGGGGTGAGCATTTGGACCGAAAAAACCGAACCGAACCGAAAACCGACCGAAACCGAACCGAACAAAAACCGATAACATGTTATCGGTTCGGTTTCGGTTTTGAAAATTCGTCGTTATCGGTTATCGGTTATATCGGTTCGGTTTTCGGAAAAGGATGAACATTTGGCCTAAAATAACCGAACCGAAAACCGACCGAAACCGAACCGAACCAAAACCGATAACATGTTATCGGTTCGGTTTCGGTTTTGAAAATTCATCGTTATCGGTTATCGGTTCGGTTCGGTTCGGTTTTGGCCCGATAATCACCCCTAGTTAATGGTGGGGTCATTGATATTACTTTTGACTAAAAAATAAGGTTAAGTTGCAAAGAGAAAGATAGTTAGTGAATATTATTGGTGGGGTGTTTAGTAATAATAGTTTTTTATTGTGTGGATCCCACCAAATGTGGGAAATGAGAATTGTTTTGTGGGACAAAAATTTAGAGGCAAATGAGAAGTTTTTTGTGGGACGGAGGGAGTATTAAACTAGGGCAATTTAACTGAAATGACAATTTTGACCTTCTCCTTTTAACCAACATTTTACCATCTCCTAAAATCCTTCTTCCAAAACTTACGTCACCTACCTTCTAGAACGCCATCACCACCACTGAAAGTCCCTGTAATCACCCTTGAAGATCGCCGTCACCACCACCTAAGTTGCACGGAAACGCCAAAACTAGTGCCGCTCCCGTTTCGGAAACTTCAAGGATACCGATACTCCTCGGAAACTCCTCGAAACGTTTCTAATATGCCGGAAACGTTTTTGCAAAGGAGCGGGGCCGTTTCATGGGCCGTTTCTGCCCTATTTGAATTTTGTGATGGGCTTTGAGTCTAAATTGTAAAGACAGTGATGAGGTTAGTAGAGATTACCTATGTATATATAGGTAATTCCCCAAAACTTAAATGATGATGAGCTTTTATGTTCACGAGCCCACATCACAATTGGATCCCCTCCTAATGATGGCCCACGTCATAGTTTGGATCCGCTACTAAGGAGCGCCCTGTCAAGTCATGACCGCCTGTCAAGTGCGCCTGTCAAGTGCGCCTGTCAAGTTATCACCGCCTGTCAGGATTGTCAGCGCCTGTCATTAGAAGTGCGGATCTGGCTTACGTCCCGTCATAATGGCGCTTCATGACTGCTTTATTGCCGTCATAATAGTAAGGCGTTGCACGATCATCAAGGTAGCTCAAGCGATCGTCGTTAATGGGCCAACGTTCCATATATACTTGAGACTAGCCATATAAATACATGGCCTAACTCATTGTCGAAGGACCTCAGACGGAGACAGATTAAAAAAGCCTAAAACACAGAGTTCACATACTCTCACTTTCACCTTCGCACTCAACCTTGATCACCCTAGGTTCGCCAAGAACTTGTTGGGTCTGCACTGTGATCATCACAGGAGATCCAAGGTTGACGTGACCTAGTCTTTGTGTTTGAACATCGTTGCTCGAACATTGGCGCCATCCGTGGGACTCGTTTTTAAACGGCGTTTCACTTTTCCAATTTTTTTTTTTGCTCAGTAATCAACCGTTTCTATGGAGGCAACAAATCCATCGCAGATCACTTCTTTAGCGCCAGCCATAACCACTACCGTGAATACCACTGCACCGGAGGCGGTGATGACCTCGCCTATTCGTACCATGGAGCCATACGTGGATTCTGAGTGGACAGTGTCGGATGTAAGGACGACACGAGGGTATCCCCCTTTAACAAGTCCCCTTTTTTCCACAAGGTTGGCTGGAACAAGTTCGTTTGCCTCACCACAGCCAGCAACACCCATCCCTCCACTTCAGCCTCTTTTATCCCACGGGACAAACTCTCAGGAGGATGGCACGAATCCGATTAGACAGCCTGTTTTAAACTTTCCCCAGACCGCTACGCCAGGGGTTCGTGAGGATCCAATTGTGGAGTTACTTCGAAGGTTGGCTCAGAGTTCTCAGCCACCAGCACCGCCTCCTCCACCACCTACTTCATCGGACCTGTTGTCTCAGTTGGTGGCGGCGTTGCGCCCAGCCCCGCAGGCAACGCTTGTTCAACTAGTAGATCCGTTATCACAATTATTGGAGCAGTTAAGACAACCACCCGTTCACACCCTACCACCACATCCACCACAGGACACATCTAATGACATGTTGCGCGTGTTGCAAGCACTCGTGGCCGCAGCCGCACCACCCCGAGCAGCCACTATGCCTTTGTCGGTGGTTAGTTCGAAGTTCTGTGACTGGGTGGTCAGATTCCCACTCCCTTATAAACAAAAAGTTCCGTCCATCGTTGGTACTTACGACGGTACGCGAGATCCCGATGACCACCTTGCTCTTTTTGAACAGGCCATTATGACAGAGAAATGGCTAGACCCAGTCGATTGTCACATGTTTCCTGACACATTGCAGGGTTTCGCTCGTGATTGGTTTGCTGACTTACCGGAGAGGAGTATTCAAGACTTTGCAGATCTAAAGGCTAAATTTGTGACTCACTTTGTACAGCAAAAGAAGCAGCAGAGAACTCATATAGAAGCGCATTTGCTGCGACAGAGGGAAGGTGAGGGGTTACACGACTTCATTCAGCGTTACACGCAGGAGTGCCAGAAAATTGTCGCGTTACCCGAAAGTCAACAAATTTCGGGTTTTACCCTCTCCTTGCTCCCAGGACAACTGCAAGAGAAGCTGATCAAGCGAACTCCAGTCACTTTCAAGGAAGCCATTAATCGAGCCTATGATTTCCTCAGATCCAAGGAAACTGTTACTCTCACACGGGGAGTTCTCAACAGGAGAGACAAATGGGGGAGCTCGTCAAACGCTAGACCTGACAATCTCCAGGACATCAGGCAGGATAGCAGGCGAGACAGCCGCAGAGATTTCAGGCGAGAGGACAGAAGTAGCAGAGGGAAGGTGAGGCGAAGGACGTACCTTATACATCGTCGTAGGGTTGAAGGAGAGGTTTTGCGGTTAAGCTTGATTGAGATTTGTGATTTCTATTAAGAGCGGGTTCTGAATCTATTTTTGATTAGAAGACATTTTCCGTTGGGGACCGGGTTTCAAGCTGAAGTACTTGAAAGCCATTTCTTTGAAGCTCGGGTCATACACTGAAGTGTGCATAAGCCATTTACGTTGAAATGCGAGTTATACACTGATGTGTGTATAAGTCATTCTCCAAACTCCAAACACCTTTATGGTAATTCTACATAAAACAATTAAAACATGTTTGGTACCCAATTATCTATGGGTCCTATACGATTAGTGACAGATGTTTTATGTAAAATTGTTTTAAGATCAATTTAGAGCTTTGGAGAACTGCAAGGAGGCAGTTCAGAGGTTGTGGATTTAACTACCCATTTTAAAGATTTCTCAGAGGATTGGATAATCCAATGAGATTTTTCATTTTTGATCCATGTGTATTTCACAAACGTTGAAGATTTGGTCGCTGTGTTATTGTCGCTGTTTGAGGAACCTGAAGGCTTTGGCTTAGGTGCGGAAGATCCTCGAGAAACTTTGCGACGAGAAGACGAGTGTTTATCAGAGATTGGTGGGGTTTTGGAAGAACTCTTCGCCTTTTTGGAAGCATGTGAAGATGAACCTTTTTTATTTGGTTTGTGTGGATGAGAGACAGATTTCTTGCATGGTTGTGGAAAACATGTTTTGCATGATTTTATAATTTTACCAGATTTATGGAAAACATTGATTTTTAAACCACATGGAGCATTTAGCTTAACAAAAAATCGATCATCATTCTGAGAAATTTGTTTATTTGTAGATTTATCTCTCAATATCTTTTTACCAAGTTTTTCAGATTTGACACACACATTACCAAAATCAGGTGAGTAATTTACAGGACGATAAGCAGAAGCATCATACACAGTTCCAAAAGCAAATGCAGGAGATTTAAAATTTTTGGAGTTGTTACTGTTAATTTTAACAGTGGACGAAGAAACTGAAGACGTATATGGTCTAGACTGCTTAAGCTCGCGAGGCTTCTTAAGCGTACTAGACTTAGACGAACTCGGCTTCTTAGATGGCATATCTCCTTTGACTCTATTGGGCTTGGGCTCCTTGCTCTGAGGCTCTAATTTTCTAAATGAGACGTTTAAAGGTGGTGAATTAGAGGTTCTTCTCAAAGTAATTGGTACTGGATTAACAGGTGCTGGTCCTATTAATGAAGATTTAGAATTTTGAAAAACATTTTTGTCAGTTTTATGTTTTAATTCTGAAATCGTGTCCTCTAATTGATGTATCTTTGTTTGAAGATTTTCTTTTTCTTTATCAAAGGCTTTATGAGTTTCATCAATTTCAGATTCAAGTTGGACGATTTTCTTTTCTAAAATCAACGGTGGAACATAAAGCTTTGGTTCAATTGTTTGTTTTAAAACTTCATTATCAGAAATGGAAATTCTTCTGGAGTGACAATCGGGAAGTACTCATTGTTTTCAAATTTTGCTTTATTCTTTTCATATGTATAGTTCAATTCAGAATAGTTAAAGCTGATTTGAGCGTGTTCCTTCTTTTCTCTGTTGAACTTCTCGATTTCTGCTTCCTCGTCCGGCATATGAAGAAAGCTTTGCCATATTCCCAAGTTCATGTAATCGTAATTGTATAGTGTGGGAACAACATCAGCAGCTTTTTCCAGAGGACGGGAGTTCTCAGCGCCGAGACCCACTTTTGATTTGAAAGATCTGAACTCTTTTGGTTGATTTAATTTTATTGTTTGTTCAGTGTGACCAGCTTTCACAATCGTCTGCTCCAATTTGGAGATGTGTTCTTCAGCATTTCCTTTCTTTACAGTAAGACTGTGTATGGTTGCTGATTGTTCATCGATTTCCTTGTTGAAATTGTTTGTGATGTTTGTGATTTGTTCATTTAGTTTTTGAATTTCGTTATCAGCTGCCTTCAACTTATCTTGGTAATCCTTCATCTTGATGTCAGCAGACTTCATCCATGTTTGCTCTCGACTGAGTTGGATAGCTAAGTCATTTATCAGCTGCTTGGAGTCGTCTTTGTCATTTGATACCGTCTTCATCGTTTTTAGGTTTGATATTTCAAGATTTTTTGTATTAATTATGTGATTTAGACGATTTACTTCACTGGTGTGAGCAGCATGAAATGTTGACAACTGTTGTTGTAACTCTTGTGTTTTTTGATTTGAAAGTTTATTTTGATTGACTTGAGGAACAAGAGTTTCAAGTTGACGACGAAAGGTTAAATTTTCTGCCTTTAATTTTGAGATTTGTGCATTTGATTCATTAGTTGTGTTTACTTGTTTTTGTAAACTTTCTTGTAATTCAGAAATTTGAAATTTATAAGCAGATTTTGACGTAGACAACTGATTTTGTAATTCCTTGTTTACTTGAGTTATTTGAAGAGAACATTGACTTAACTCACTCAAATCATTTAAGAGTTGTGCTTTTTCAGATTCCAAATCAGTTATTTGTTTTGTCAAATGTGATTTCTCATCAATTTTAGTAAAAAGTTTTTCATTAAACAAGGAATTCTCTGATTCATCAGTGTCTGAATCAGATAATAAAGAGTCAAAGGGAAAAGAGTGTACCTCATTTTCATCATCTTTTGGAATGCCTAACACAGCTGTAGCCTCAGTTGGTATTGCCATGAATGCCAGGTTGGCAATGCACTGTTTATCCTCCTTGGCATTCGACCCGGCAGACAATGTTTCTTTGGTAGTCATGTTAAGAACAATTCACGGGAATTTTGATTGAAACGGGGTAAAGAAAATTTTAAGAATGAGAAGGTTCTGGAATAGAATATGTGATGTAGACCGTGGATTGGTCTTCAAAAGTTCAAAATTACCGAAATCTTAAACTGGTTATTCCAGATGATAAAGTACACTTTAAATGTGCCTAAGATTTTCGAATTAGGGAAAAACGACGATCGGGTTAGAAACTGGGGCTAAACGAAGTTTGGAAATTGACCGAGAAATCACAAAAACGCAAATTAAGCGATCGAAACAAGCGTTTTTGGGCCGGCAAGTTGGGTAAACCGCCTACGGCCGTTTATCACGTCGTAGTCTTCGTCTTAAGCTTTGATTTGGTTACTCGTGGGCTCGAAACGGACACCCGAGCTGAAAGTTATGACCGTTACAGTACAGCCCCTTTTGTCACGCGAGTGTAGAAAGAGTTCGGGCCGAAGTTGTGTAGAAGTTCGGGCCGAAGTTGTGTAGAAGTTCGGGCCGAAGTTGTGTAGAAGTTCGGGCCGAAGTTGTGTAGAAGTTCGGGCCGAAGTTCGGGGTGAAGTTCGGGCCGAAGTTCGGGGTGAAGTTCGGGCCGAAGTTCGGGGTGAAGTTCGGGCCGAAGTTCGGGGTGAAGTTCGGGCCGAACTTGTTACTGTTCTCGGGCCGAACAGTTTCTTGCGCAGAACAGCTACGAACAGCCTTAAAAACCCACTAATTTGATCCTAAAATGCTCATTTCTTACCCAAATTCTTTAATTTTAATCACAAACTGACCCAAATACTATTTCCTTCAATCCATTTCAACTATATTACTCAAAAACAACCTAGATCTATTCGAAAATTTGAATTTAAAGGGTTTTTGAAGCTTTAATGGTTTTTCCTAAAACTCTTAATTCTTCATCAGTATGGATTAGATTCAATCCTAGCTTGATTCTAAGCTTAATATAACAATAAAAGGAAGCTATTCAATCCATAATAACAAGAAATAGTACCTTAAATCTGATTTTTGATCTTAAACCCATTTTTCTTCAAAAACTTTCAAAAACCCACTGATTCTTCTGATTTTAACACCAATTGATGGATTTGGATCGTTTTCAAGATGATATTATGCTCTGATACCAATTGAAAAGCACAATAACACTGAATCAATCCATAATAGGTGTTGGATGAAAAGTGATGAAGAACAATTAGGGCTTTTAGAGTGAGAAACAAGAGAGAGAGAGAGAGTGAACAAATGCAGAGAAATTGAAATGTTAATTGTGCAAAAGTTAAGGAATTAAGCCTTACACTTTGGTATTTATACCATGGCTTAATTCCTTGTTAGTTAGGACCATTTCCTAAATAAAACTTAACATATATACAATGTTACACTTTACCCCCTAGACTATCTATTACAACTTTCTAGTACCTAACAGGGCTATATGTTAGTATTTGGAAATTAGAATTGGATCGAAATTTGCTCAATTAACCTCGAATTTTGCTTTCGCGTGGAATAGGAGCTCTCAAAATTGGGCGCTTTAGGATAGAAGTTGTTTGATTTTGGTTCACAAGACTCTTGTTTTTATTGAACTATGCTTTGAGTTAAAAGTTTATAAATAAGATTTTTTATTTTTGTTACAAGTTCTATAGTGACATTAAGGAGTAACTAAGGTATTGCCAATTATTATAGGCAATGTGCATAATGAGGATATGGATACTCAATGAATTTCTGCTAGATTGTATATTTGTATGTGTCATCTTCAAAATTAAATTTATCTTTGATACTTTATTCTATCTACCTATGTAGATTGCTCAACAATTTGCAGATTGCATTAATCTACCACATCATACAATACAATTGTTCGATTGCATTAATCTACCACATCATACAATACAATTGTTCGAGTACGAGCAATTCCTTATCTTCCAAAGATAATAAAAAAATAACTAATGGTGATAAAAAGATATTTAGCGGAAGTGATGAAATGAAAATTGTTAGTAAAAAAACATAAAGAAACTTTTTAATATAAAAATGCTCTTAAAAATATTTTGTTTACCATTTTGTTCCATACATACACGTACACACAAGGTACCAAACCATCCCAGTACCCCCTCTCTAAATTCTCATTATATATAACTCCCTCGATACTTCCGTCCTCCTCGTCCCTTTCATCTTCAACCTCGAAAATGGCGGCACTCTCAATTCTCCATTCCAGTTCTCAAATGGACAAACTCACCTCCGAAATCTTCTCTATTCTCGAAAATAATTTCTTATTCGGCTACCACAATCCTTCATCTCCTCCCTTGCAAAAAATCAAATCCGCCACCGGAAAAGTCAGAATTCTCTCCATCGATGGCGGTGGCTCCACCGACGGAATCTTAGCTGCTAAATCAATTCTCCATCTCGAATCCTCCATCCGCCGTAAATCTCGTAATCCAGACGCTCACATTGCAGATTTCTTCGATGTAGTTGCCGGATCTGGTATCGGTGGTGTAATCGCTGCCTTACTTTTTACAAAAGGAAAAAATGATCGACCATTGTTCACCGCCAGTGAAGCACTTAAGTTTGTGACAGAGAATGGTACAAGACTCTGTCGGTCTTCTAAACAAGGACTTCTCCGGCGAATGTTTCGTTCTCCGGTAAAGGTGTTTGACCGGAATTTTGGTGATTTGACGCTGAAGGACACTCTTAAGACAGTTTTGATCCCGTGTTACGATCTTACCATGGGCGCACCATTTGTGTTTTCTCGTGCTGATGCTGTGGAGATGGAAGGCTGTGATTTCAAGCTGAGTGACGTGTGTGCTGCCACGATGGCAATTGGTGCCCCGACTAACACGTTTTCCGTTGACCGGAAGATGAAGACTGCAGCTTTCGGTGGTGACGTTGCGATGAACAATCCGACTGCTGCGGCGATCACACACGTGCTTCACAACAAGCAGGAATTCCCATTTTGTAGCGGCGTCGACGACTTGCTTGTGGTGTCGTTAGGTAACGGAGAGCCGTTATCTGTGGTCGCGGGTAACCGAACACCGTCGCGAACCGCGTTGGTTAAGATTGTCGGTGAAGCGGTTTCCGACACGGTAAGCATTTTGCATTAAATACTTTGGGGAATTTTTTTCAAAAATAGGCTTGATCGGCGTTCAGTTTTCACAAATAGGCTCGAATCTTTTTCGTTTTCAAAAATAGGCTTTCATGACTCCCCGAGACCGGCTTCCATTTGAAACCATGACTCCCCGAGGCCGGCTTCTTCACGCTTGATGTGACCACTTTGTTTGATGGACTCCCCGAGTCCGGCATCACCTTGGATGGTCTCTAGGAGACCGGCTTTAATATTGATGGACTCCCCGAGTCCGGCATCACCCTTAGCTTTCATAAATAATGCTTACAGACTCTTACCTCCATATCATAAAAAAAACGAGGAAGCCGCCTGTAAACTCTACTTTTTTCTTCAATATTCGATCCGTGAAGTCCTCCATCTTTGCTCTTTATTCGTTATACCCCCTTTGTCTTTGTCTTTTTCTTTTTTGTCCCCACCCACTTTTTTTTTTTGTATTACTAGCAATGGCATTTCTATGAACATTAAATATTAATATACTCATAAATATTATGTGTTTTCACTTCATTACTTGAACCTTAAACCATAATGATAGATAGCAAATATTATTACCATTAGGTCAAAGACTCTTCGTAACAACAATACTTATTATTACCAATAATATTAAGGGGATGATTCGAGCCTATTTGTGAAAACTGAACGCCGATCAAGCCTATTTTTGAAAAAAATTCGCCAGTCCAATGGTGTTCTTCCTGGTCCTCTGTTTCCTGGTTTACAGAACATATAGTATTTGATCTATTAAAAATAATGCTAGTTAATATTAATTAATAACATACGAATTTTAGATATCACTTGTCGTAATAGTTTCTTCTTTTTGTGTGTAAATGAATTCTATAGAAGAAACTAGGGATGGAAATATATAACCAAGAATTTGAATTCGTATTCGTATCGAAAACAACTAGAACCGGTATGAAATCGGATTACTAAAAACATGTTTGAGTATCAGGTCCAACATTTTCATGACATTGGATATCGGGTCTGGGTACCTCGGGCATGGAACAAATCGGGTCTAGTTGTCTAAAGTCGGGAACCGAAATTCAGTTAACTATGTACTTGGAATTTGTTTTGAAATAATATTATGGGTCGGGAATTCATTCTGCACCACAACTTTTACTTCCTATACCATACAGTACAGGTTTTATAACTAACTGTACAAGTATGTTATGCACTAATTATGGTAGATGACATAAAAGTTGTGGTATGAAAATCATCCCCTTAATATTATTGGTAATAATAAGTATTGTTGTTACGAAGAGTCTTTGACCTAATGGTAATAATATTTGCTATCTATCATTATGGTTTAAGGTTCTTATGAGTATATTAATATTTAATGTTCATAGAAATGCCATTGCTAGTAATACAAAAAAAAAAGTGGGTGGGGACAAAAAAGAAAAAGACAAAGACAAAGGGGGTATAACGAATAAAGAGCAAAGATGGAGGACTTCACGGATCGAATATTGAAGAAAAAAGTAGAGTTTACAGGCGGCTTCCTCGTTTTTTTTTATGATATGGAGGTAAGAGTCTGTAAGCATTATTTATGAAAGCTAAGGGTGATGCCGGACTCGGGGAGTCCACCAATATTAAAGCCGGTCTCCTAGAGACCATCCAAGGTGATGCCGGACTCGGGGAGTCCATCAAACAAAGTGGTCACATCAAGCGTGAAGAAGCCGGCCTCGGGGAGTCATGGTTTCAAATGGAAGCCGGTCTCGGGGAGTCATGAAAGCCTATTTTTGAAAACGAAAAAGATTCAAGCCTATTTGTGAAAACTGAACGCCGATCAAGCCTATTTTTGAAAAAAATTCTACTTTGGGTGAAACACGAGTTATAAAGACGGTAACCTATTCGTACAACTCTCTATGCACAAACAACAAATGATCCTTAAAAGTACAAAGTATTAATGCATAGGAAAGGGTAGATTTGTCATTGTGAACTGACCGCTTGCATTAACTAATTGACAAAGTACAATAAAACAATTAAATCGGCGGGACATGGCAACGTTAATGGTCCAGAGTATATAGTATCAAACCTATTTTGGTTGGTGCCATTAAAGTGATTTGCAATTATAATAACAATATTTACGGGCCACCAAACAATTTAAATATTTTTCAACAAAGCAAAAGAACAAAAATTAACAAATCTTGTCATATAATGAATTCTTTTGTATTTTAGAATTGAAATTATAGCCCTTAATAATCGTTGGGTTTTGTTCATATCTTTACAAAAGTTATTAAATGCATAGTATTTTCATTATTGGAGGGATAATTCTTAACATATAGAGGTTATTTATTAACTAATCTACAAGTTTATAATATATCTTAACATTATAATGTTATCATTTTTCCATAATAGTTTTCTCTTGTAATATAATTTTAGGTTGATCAAGCGGTATCGATGGCATTCGGGCAATCAAGAACAAGTGGTTATGTACGTATCCAAGCAAACAAAGGTTTATCGGGTTTTGAAAAACAGAAGAAAGATGCAAACATGATGATGCTAGCGGATGAAATGTTGAAACAACAGAATGTGGAATCCGTATTATTTCACGGAAAGAAGTGCAATAGCACGAATTTGGAGAAGTTGGAATTTTTCGCAGGTGAAATCTACAAGGAAAATGAAAGGCGAAAAACTGATATGTTACCAATAGTATTATTAAACCAAACAACTACTTCGTCTTCGGCAAGAACATCCTCGGCCACAACACTATCGACCATCTCTTCAAGTTAATTAAGTTTGTTATGTTTTGAAGTTGCCGCCGACACTGCTAATGAGATGGTGTATGTGCTGCGTGATAATAGATATTGTTTCCGATTTATTTGTGTGCTCGGGTTTTCGTGTATAGTTATTTAATAGAAGTATTAACAACTATTTACGAGAGGGCAAGTCACAAGGGTTGATTTTGCCCCTTCTTGCATATCACTAGTGTGGAGTTTGTGAATTTGTTCCGGTTTGGAACATGATCATTTTTTTTGGATCGTTTGACATTTTTATACGATACTACTGTAAATCTTGGTCTTGTCACATTGATGTGATAAAGGGTTCTATTTATATGTAAAAGACTAGTGAAAATATGATTATGTGTGTTATATGTTTTGTTAATGTCGTTCGTTTATTTTATTTTTTTAAATAAAAGATTTTTAATTATACATATGAGTAAGTCAAACGAGAATCAAGCTAGCTTTTTTTAGATTGCAAACTTCCCGATAGTTATTAAAGATGCTTAAAACTTTTCACTAAATTAAGACAAGTGTCAAAATGAATAAATGATATGAGAAAAGAAAATTAGTGGATTATATATTTAAGTTTAAAATGAGCGGTAAAACTAAAAGGTAATAACAAATACTGCATATAATTTCTCAATGAAAATTTCAACTTTGCGTTTTAAAATTGTGTGATTATATATCAAGCTACAACACGCGAGTAAACTTACTCGTTTAAAAACAAAGACCAATCGCATTACATCCACAAAAGCAAATAGGGAAAAGTTCCAAACGCATACAAATAATTAGTTATTCTCATCCTTCTGAGGGAATGAACTCGAATAATACTTTCTGAAATCATTTCGTGTCAAACTCATCCCAGCGACATCTTGTGGATCAGAAATGTGATTGCCGGGGAAAGATGAGCTGGTTTGAGACGTTTCTCGTCTACCGACATCATTCAGCGACGGCGGTTGACCATCATTATAAATATCACCACCACTAGAAGGTGTAGAAACGATGACTTGCCTCATAGCTCCAAGTGATGGTGGTTGCACACCATCACCATACCCAAACGAGTTACCTAACCCACCTTTGAAACTTCCATCTTGGCCATGGTAGACACCCATGGACAACGAACCTCGAACACCCTGAATTATGAACTCAGGATTGACAATCTCATCTTGATTGTAGCTATCTACAACCATTAGGTTGTCAATGGACGGTTGGTTGGGCTGTTGTTGGTTCATTTGACCTCCTAGCGCTCTGGCATCCACGGTAGGACCAACGTGGAAGTGTTCCTGATCGGAGCCGCCCCGTGTTGCCGCGGTTGATGAAGAGGGAGGTGGTTCATCGGGAATATGCATTTTTCTGATTGATGTTGAGCTTGAAACAGAGATGGTTCCTTATTTATACTATACATCGCCAAACGACCGAAGCAAGGTAGGAAAGAAGTGAAGACCGTGTATGACAAAGTCAACGTCAACCCAAAGACTTATTCATCTACTAAATGCTGTTTTTGTAAGAATAAAAGGTCATGACTTGTGACACTTGATATTCATTGTATAAAACGTTTTTACTGATTAAGATAAATATATCCAAGAATTTGGTACTGTTGTAAAGGAACGAGGAGGATGATTAATTATGAAATGTATATAGCATAATAGATTTTGAAATCAAAATGTTAGTTGAGATTTTACCGTCTTTTACATGTTGAGACTTGAGATTCATTGGTTTAATTTTGGCCCAAATTTGTTTTAATATCCTAAAATTAGCTGACTTAATATTCTACTATCTTGAAATATTAAATGGGAATTCATTTATACATCATAATTTTTAATGCCTACACCACATTACCATATTGTACTAGTTTGACAGCTAACTGTACAACCCAACTAAGTAATATCTGTGATATATACAATAAAAGTTGTGGTGTTAAAATCACCCACTATATTCAATATAACACATGATATTTTGAACTTTATAAAATGATCGATTTTGGTATTCTTAATTATTAAATTTAATTGTGCTTTCTTACTTAAATTACCTTTTCTGGGCTTTCGCGCTAGAAAACCCGACCAAATTAATAAGTATCAACCATTTTGTCAAGTACAATATGTCATGTTAAACCTAATTTAATTCATGGTACATAGTAAAAAATACATGTCAGTCAAGTTCAAAAATACAAAAATTCATTTTTGCCTTTAAATTTACTTGAAAATTTGTATTATTTCATACTAAAAAGAGAAATAATATTGGTGCCTATTATTTGTGTCTACTTATGTGCCTACCCATATGATGATGACAAATGTCAAAATCAAATAATGATATGGGAAAAAGAATTAGTGGATTACATATATTACCTCCGTATCAAAATAAGTGATACACTTTCCTAAAAGGGGTGGAACAAAATAAGTGATACACTTCAAAATCTTTCCTTATTTGGCAAAAAAGTGGGACCCCTTCTCCACTAACTATCTACTTTAATAAAGTAAAATTACTCTTTTACCCTTACTTTTACTTTTAAACATTATTAATTTCACTACATCCAAAAGAAGTGGGTCCCATTATCCACTAACTATCCACTTTATACTATTTTAAATCACTTTCCAATCTTTTGCCTCAAAAACCGCAATTTCCCAAATGTATCACTTATTTTGATACGGAGGTAGTATCAAAATCAAGGGATGATAACAACAAACTATATTTATCTCTTCTTTACTTTTGTTCTCTTCTTTTATTGTTTGAAGCAATGTTTTAAAACCCGGATTTTAAATCGGAGCGGACGATACTCTAAAAATTGTCGAACCGGTTCAACGGACAGGTTCAACCGGATTACACTGCTAATGAATATTTATGTTAAATTAGTTATTTAGAAGGTATAGAAATGCAAAAAAACCTAAAAATTACAAAACAAATATTATAAAAATCTAAAAAAATACAAAAACTAATTTTCCAATAAAAAATTACAAAAATTTACCAAAATTACAAAAACCCGGGTTCGACCGGCCGGTCCGACCGGCGATCGGGGTTCACAATTAACCCGGCCGGTTCGAAGCGGTTCATAAATGGACTTTAAACCGGTCGATTCGGCCCGGCATATTTCTATTTTCCGGTGGGACCGGACGGTCGAACCCGAAATTTTAGAACACTCATTTGAATTGAAGATGTTTGTATGATCAACTCACGTGGAGTCTACAGAAACCAAGAGGTCCTTGAATCGGAACAATATACGCTCAACGGGTGTTTGTCGAGAACAATTAAGGTTTCGTACTTTCGTTCCAACTAAGACCAGTGCCATCCGTAAGCAACTAGCGCGCCGGTTTGTCCGTGAGTTTGGGGCAGCCATTGGCACAGTCCCGTTTCTTGTTCCGCCAGTTTGATGGCGCCGGTTTGGAGACGAGAAGAAGGAGAAGATCAGTTAGTGGGTGGGGTATTTTATGAGTGTGTATTTTGTAATGGTGGGCCCCAAAAAATTGAAGGAAAGATGTATTGTTGGCACAAGTACGTCAGTTTAATGTCGGTTGGAGGGTAAGATGACGTGGCGCTGATTTGGCAACAACTGACGGCGTCAGTTTCCACCACTATTGGGAGCGGTCTAATGAAATCAATAACCAATAAAGACCATGTGTTGACGTTGACTTTTTAATATCCAAGCTTCTATCACGTGTTTATGAGCATGTTTGAGAAAATTTATTAACAGGGATTATGAGCTTATTAGTTTATTAAGCTCTAAATTTAAGCTTATTTAAAACTTAATAAGCTAATAAGCTATTAATAACATTTCCCAAACATGCCATGTATACACCATCTCATTTCTCATTTCTTCGGTAAACACCCTCCCCGGAAAACATTCATCTACCGGTGGAAAATGGATTCCAGTGACTATTCAGCACCTCCATCCTTTTTATCCGGAGGTTCGAGGAGCATCGACCCTCAGTATCTGGCATATGATTATCAACCAATGATGACCGGTGACTCTGCAACACAAGCTCCGTCCATTTCATCTACAAGAATTAGGAACTTCGAACTACAGTTTCCGGCAGATGATCAACGCGTGGTTGCCGGGGAATTTAACGGTCAAGCTCCGTCACACTCAGCTTTCCAAAACGGTGGAGGGAACTCGAATAGTCAATTTACAGGTGGGAATGGCTACCGTGGGTTATACCAAACTGATAACGGCGGTCAAGCACCGGATCTTGATGCGGTTGTGCACGATAACAACTCTGCAACAGCTGGATTTAATGTTTATGGTTATGAGGAAGCGCCGTCATATTCCGGGGTGGCTCCGCGAGATCTATCAAATCCAGGGGTTTCCAGCGCTACTCCGGCCATCAATCCACTAGAAGACGTCGGAATCAGCTTAGTCGGAAGGAACTTTCAACGTGCAAATGGCATTCTACGCGGACAAAGATACATATTGATTCTAACATCAGGAGGATGTTTTTCGATTTCAGAATTTGTAATTTTTGTTTACGAAAATCTGCTCTGGCAAATTCATCAATAAATTCAAATTTTCATACAATTTGGAGTTTAATTGCTTATTTAAACGGCTAATGGTTTTATGTCTTTAACAGCAGAAACACGTGTTGAAGACTTATAATTTTGAGTGCATAAAAGATAATGAGTTAATTTGAAATATGCATTCCCATCTGATTAATGTATCTAGAATATTTTTAAGGTAGTTGGCTGCTTACATCCTTCTTAGCACAAAAAATTCATCAACTTCATTCCTCATCTGCAGAACAGTTACAATTTACTAAATCAAGATGGTGCGCGCTGGTTCTTACTTTTTGGTGATGGTTCATAATCTGATTCAAGATCATATGGACATGAACACATTTACATTATTTAAAGACTGGTTCAAAAACAAATACTCATAAATTCAGAGTGAAGAACACTTACTAACATGCCAATGTAGACTAAAAAGTGGTAGTATAGATTAGACATCCTGTTGATTCAACGAATACCAGGATAATCTAATTACCAAAACCACGTTGATTCAACAATTTCGTGGGATTGGCCTTCAAAACATGTTCAACACGAATAACACAATTTTTGAGAGAAAATTCGATTTTTGCAAAAATGTCAACTGATTATTCCATTGCATAAAACACATTTTAAATATGGCCCAAATTTTTGAATTGGCCTAAAACAACAAACGGACCATAAACTGGGTTTAAACAAAGTTCAAAAAATTAAGGAGTTGATTATCTCTTCATATTTGAAGTGAGAGGTTTCCCCCTTTATCATTGGACTCCACAAATTTTTAAAGTGTAATTGATAGTGAAATATTAGTCTCACTAGTTTTGATGGGAAGATTAGAGTATTATACGGTTGGAGTTGAGGCTTTGTTTAGAAGAAATGGTTCTACCATTAATAGAGATAGATGGAAATGTATAAAGTGTATTGTTGGAGATAATCTCAAAGATGATGGTGGTTGAAAGAACATATATATACAATACACTGTGATATTCAGAAGCCTTGAGTAACAGAATAAATCAATAACAAAATTTAAATATGATCAATTCCACATATGTATTGATTCACACATACACGAAATTAAGAAAGAGAAAGAAATGAAAACACTCCAAGTGGAGAAACAAGTTTTTTTCTTTCTTTTCCAAAAGCAAGAAAAATTGCACTAGAAAAAAGTGAAGTTTGCAGCAGCTGGTAAATCACCAAAAAATTAAAACTTCAGTTTTCAAAAAATCATACCATATTCTTTGATCAAAATCGAAAGATAAAAAAGTGATCTGCTAATTATTCTTCAAAAGTTAATGTTACTAGTTTCATTTCTTTTGACATTAAGAAATGAAAAACATGATTATTTCTGATAAGTGAGATGGTTTTCTACTATATATATTTGAATCACAAAAATCACATTGTTTCTTACAAAATCCTCTTATTTTTGTCTTACTATTCATCGTTTGGTTTTGACATGTGTAGTGTGTATTAATCAAATGAGTAGAAAACTAAGTGGAAAGATTTAGCAGAAAACATAATATTGTGTTAGACAGACAATATGTGGGTTTGATCGTCTGAGACTCGCAGACTGTACGTACATATGCCTATTTGAATCATTGTTTATTCTCTTTACGTAACTATGTAAGTTTGATAGTTTTGAAGGAATATACTGACATTATGGACAAATATTACAATGAATGTATTGCATAATTTACAGATCTTGAATCTATTAAGTAGCTAGTTATCCTATTTGTGTCACACTTTTCGTAATTGCAGTTGTCTACTTTACACGTGTAAGAAACTGAGTTAACTAATATGTTGAAATTTTAGAACTTAATGGCTGCAAATGGGCACATGTGAACACGCGTGTTACCTTTAATATAGTAATACTACAATGTTATGATTAATTCAACTAGTGGAATAATTAAGAGTAAATTACTGTTTTTGTCCCTGTACTTTACCCGATTCTGTGTTTTTGTCCCTGTGCTTTTTTTTCCGTTTTTTTGTCCCTATACTAGCCAAAATTCCGTTTTTTTGTCCTTCCGTCCATTTTCTGCTGTTAACTGACGGTATTTTTTACCATTTCCCCAAATTACCCCTGCCTGTTTTAACCTTTTTTATTTTCTTTTTACATTTTTCTTTTTCTATTCTCTTCCTTCTTCATCACACCATCATCTAACAATGACTGAAGCTTTAAACACATCTGTTATTAACATAATCACCTCATAAACATCATCTTCTCCACCCCATATCCTATTCCCCTCAATAAATCAAAAGAGCCTTAAATTTTTCAAAATGAAACCCAAAATTAGAAACCAAACAAACCCTAAGAACTAAAATCGATTTGCAGATCGAGAGCGAGAGAGATGTCTGCAGATCGAAGCTTTGAAGATCTGTTCACGATTCTTCTTCTTCTACATCTGCTCACGTGTTCTTCTTGACTTGAATCTTGACCTGAAATGATGCATCTTCAAAGAAAAACAAAGATCGGCGCATGAAATGATGCATCTTGACCTGAATGAACTTGAAATTGCGACGTACGGGTTTCCGCCGGAGAACGAGATCGGAGAAGGAGAGTACGGGTTTGTCAGGAATGAGATTTGGTTTAAGCCCATCTGCTCATTTGTCGGAGAAGGAGAGTGGAGAGTACAGGTTTTCGCCGGTGCCGGAATCAGGATATGGGTGTTGGGATTATTTTTGTTTTTTCGCCGATAAGCTGGAATCATGAAGTGAAAGATTGAATCTTTTGTTATCCATTGTTGTGTGATTTGTGAAGCAGAGAGAAATTGGTCGATGGATGAATTGTGATTCTTGGGCTCAGAAGTGGTCAGCGGATCATTTTATTTAAGGTTTGATTTTTGATTATTTTTGGTGTTAATAAATCTAGGGTTCTTAATTTGTTGAAGAAGATTCTTTGTTGATAAAACAAAGATGAAGAACATGAAGAAGGATGGAAAAATACGAAAATACCCTTCATTTTTTGGCATTTCACGGCAGTTAACGGCAGAAAATGGACGGAAGGACAAAAAAACGGAATTTTGGCTAGTATAGGGACAAAAAAAACGGAAAAAAAGCACAGGGACAAAAACGCAGAATCGGGTAAAGTACAGGGACAAAAACAGTAATTTACTCAATAATTAAAGAACATACAATGTAAGGCCACAAAGTTGTAAATGTGATGTTGACTCAAAGAAATACCCATGAAACCCATCATTTACTAATTTTGTGAAGGGTATTATGTAATAGTTTTAGAAAGTTGCAACTTTGATTGCAAATTAAAATTGCAAATTACTGCAAATTATAAATAGGATGATGCCATTAAAAGAATTATTGGTGGAAATAAGGGAAATGATAACTTCCTATTGGTTGGATTAATTGAAGTTGAGTAAGTGATTATATTATGGATCTATTAATTTATTAGCTAGTAAGATTACGAATTTAATGAGGGGTATTGTGTAAGATGTTCGAAAGTTGTAGTAATTGTAAAAATAAAAATGGGTAAAACTCTTGATGGGGTCCGATAAGGGAAATAGCATCCTCCTATGGTCCTATAAGTTGAATTGATTAAAATTGAGTAATTTTTTATATCATGAATCTAGTCTTTTATTAGATATTAATAATTTATGTACATAGATGTATATGATAGATAACTTAAAGTCTTAACTCAATAACAAAGCGTGAAAATTATCGGATTCAATAATTATAAGGTGGATGAATAGATACTAAAATCCTATCTACCATTTGGTCAGATGAATTATGTCTGCTAAGACTGTTAACCACATGTACTAACTTTAAAAATGCCTTTTCATTTTTCACTTGTTTTATATGAAAATTCATAAACGAACACAACTTAATTCACTAAATTGGGAAAACTATGAAACTAAAACAACAATAAAACGTCAGAATTAAATTCATCAAATCGATCACAACCACCATTCCAGAATCAATCTATGATCTCAAATTTAAACAAGTTCATCATATCATACACCAAATCAAAATCCAAAAGTTTAAGAAGAATAAGCAAAGAATATGAATTTCGTAGCAAATTATAAGATTCAGTCAAATTTAACTTCATTTAAAGAAACCATCAAAGTCAAGGTTGTAGAAAAGTATGAGGCCAATAATTAAAAATCAATTCGACTCCGTTGACGTTGACCTCAGAAATACTCGTCTCCGACCGGGTGGGTGTATATATACATCATCTGCTTTATGCATCAGGCATCCCTTAAAACCTTCTTCTTGATTCAATTCTAGGTTAAAATGAGTCACAATGGATATTCAGGGTTTCAGCGTCTTAACAGCATCGAAAACACAGAGACCGGAGACTACGAATCTGAACCACGTGCTCCGAGCTTTCCGTCGGCGGGGCCAACAAGTGATGGTACCGGTCAACGCACGGTGCAGCCTGTTGAAGATTATGGTCAACGTCATTCACTGACAGATATCCATCCTTTTGTACATAGCTCGAGTGATGGCGACCATTTGTTGGAGCAAACCGGTGGAGCACCCGGATTTTCTGGTGTGCGTCCTCAACCCCAGTCTGAAAATAACTTGGGCGATCCAAATAGCGTAAATGCAGCACCCGGAATATCTGGAAATGTTCGTCCAAATCTATCTGAATCGGCACCAACACCGGAATCTACTCAGATTAATCCAGAAGACTATGCCGGGATCAGTTTGCCCAGAAGCAGATTCAAGTATGTAAACTCGAGCGCATACTACGTGGACAAGAACGATAATTGATTGGACGATTTCCATTTTTAAGTGTTTTTCTGAAATTTTGTTTCTTGTCAACTTGCAATTTTCTCATTTCTTTCGTTCGATTCATCATAACTACTGTATTAATATTTTAAAAGTAATCGAATTCTTCATTTTTGTCATTAAATTTTCTTTTCTTGGATATTTTGTCGATTTAGTTTTCATTTTTTTTCTTTAATTTGCTTTTTTTGGCCTAAAATGAGTGAATACCGTCAACCTCAATTTAACCAAAATCGAGCACAAGTCAAACAATATTGAACACAGAGACCTTAATCTAAACAAAAACGATCGGGCATCCATCTCTAAAACTTGTACCAAATCGAAAGCCATAATTATACAATCGAAACCCAATCTCACATTGTAAGTGAAACCAAATCCTTAATTCAAGTCCCACATTTAAAACTAAAACCCCCAATCTCATGATTCAGTTTATCTCTCTTTTCATCTACACAATCCTTATCTCAACTCAATCGGAAAATCAAAATGGAACCCTTAAAAAAAATGGCTTAAGCTAACTGCAAACACAAAAATAGAAATTGCAAACTAGAGAAGCGTGGTGGTGGAAGCACATTCCGGCGACCACGCCACCCAATGACCCAATACCACTGTTATTGTAATGATTTACGAGTAGTATAGTTTAGGCCCACATGTATTTAATGGGCTCAGCCCACGTTGCTTTGCTAATAGAATGGAACATGAAAAATTAACCATGCTAAAATTAATTAATAATTAAGCACTTAATTATTGTAAATTGCAGTTGGATTTGGATTCAACACCCCTCTCACTTTGTAATATATAAACACATGTTTGCGTTCAATTCTACAATATTTTCTCGATTGCAAAAACAAACAGATTCCCACCCTTTTTCAAATAATGCTACTATTTGAACACTCCTTAATACTAAATAAACACCATAATCAAAGTTAAACTTTGAAAATTATGATCACAAACAATTAATTAATATGTTCATCCATGTTTTTTTAACTTAAAACTAGCGGTCGACGATGGTGGTGATGGTGAGCGGCATATGCGATGGTGGTGCCGGAGTTAGTTGTTGGAAGCGGAACGAGAGGCAAAGTGAGTAAAACAGAGCAAGTTGGCCGGCGGAGTGAGCAACGACTGCGGTCTGCTAAGTCTGACGTGAGTGAGTTGGTAGCGGAGGTGGTTAGCGGCGCAGTTGGTGGAATATGTAAAAGAATTTATTAGTTAATTATTAAGGATTTGTGAGGTATCTATATAGTACTATAAAATGTTTAAATAATCAACACCTTTTTTAAATCTATCCAATTCAAATTATTAAAACTACAATGCGAATGGAATGGTAATCATTTTTTCAGGTGAATCAGTTCATCGCTCGATCCATTCGATTTCCACTTATGCTTGATAATGTGTGGGTCGATGTGGTCCAACTAGGATCGGTAGGGATTAAAGGTTTACAAACATATATAAGTTGTCTTGTAAGTTTATAAATTAGTTATTGAATAATTGAAATTTATAATGAAGCTTATTTATATAAAATTCATTTTTGGTTGGGCCCTACAATGTTTTGGGGTGTTTTTTGTAAATGAAAAAGTATATGGGGGATAAATGAAGATAAAAATTAACCCAATGTAAGCGTTGACCTGGTATTGCTTTTAACAGGTCTATATATACAGCATCTACTTTATGTACTAACCACCCCACCGGAAAATAAAACCATATCCTTAACCCAATTCCGGGCAAAAATGACTAGTAACAGTGGATTTTCGGGTTTACAGCGTCGTGGCAGCATGGAAAACAGAGAGACGGGCGAATATGGATCCGAACAAGCTCCGAGCATTCCGTCAGGGGGTCAGAGAAGCTTCGGTGCTGCATATGGTGTACGGTCGGTGCAGCCTGAGCGTGACGATGAATACGCCGATCAACCTCCATCACAGTCTAATATGTATCCGCAAGTATATAGCTGGAATGATGGCGATCGGATGGTGAATCCATCCGATAACGGCGGTCAACCACCAAGTCGCAATGATTTGGTTCACGAAAACAAATCTGGAAAGGACTTGGGGGTTCCGACTAATGAAAAGTCAGCACCGAGTCATAACAATTTAGTTCATCCAAATATATCTGAATCGGCAGGTGGAGCACCGACGGAGGATGCTGCTCCGATTAATCCACTAGACTATGTCGGAATCAGTTTGGTCGGAAGGAGATTCAAGGATGTAAACCCAACTGCATACTATGTGGAAAAGAATGATCGTTGACTTGATTGTAAGATGGATTTCAATTTATAAGTTTGAATTTTTGTTTTTCTGAAATTCTGTGTGTTGCAAGCTTTCAAATTTCTCAATAAACTGTATCTCCTTTCATTAGATCTATCACAACTATTAGATTTTATTTTTAATAACTCAATTAGGTCAAAACATTAGTGAAATCTGATGTAAGACCAATATTTTGTAAAGTAGCCATATACGAAGTTACCACAAAAGTATATCTTGACTAGATCTTGTACGCCACTAATTAACTTCCTGCAGATTTCCACCCATATAATTTTACTTTAATGAGTAATACAGATTACATAACCAAATTACGTTTGAACCGGCTCGTCGAACTAGTTGAATTGGGAATCTTGCTCAAAAGAGAAACGAAAAGTTTTTTTTTTCTAGAAATATATAGAAAGACATGGAACTTTTTTATACGTTTTGAAATTAAAAGTAATAAATTTAGTTGAAAATTAGGATATTGGAATTTTTTGAACTTTCTATATTATTTATTTTGTATTTTTCATAATTTTTTGGCATATATATCATGTACATAATATTATAAATATTGAGTGTAGAATTAAAATCAGAACCAATTAAGGCTACAGAACTAGCAGAACTCAATCTAAATCATTGATTTTTGAAATGAAATGATCATGGAAGACACATTAATGTATTTGATGAGGGACCCTCAAATATTGGTTTGCATTGATGTCATTAATACATGTATACATACATGTATAGATAACACTTATGTATACATACATGAAAACATATACATATATGTATACATGCATGAATGACATTTATGCAAACCAATATTTGGGGGTCCCTCATCAAATACATTAATGTGTCTTCCATGATCATATCATTTTAAAAATCAATGGTTTAGATTGAATTCTGCTGGTTCTGTAACCTTAATTGGTTCTGAAAATAATTCAACCCTAAATATTAATATCATTATCAATTTATCATCATATTCAGCTAATCAATTCATCTGATCCAACCATTCATTTATATTTAAGATATTAATTGATTCCATGCTAAAACTTATTTTTAAAATATTATAAAAAAATTTAAAATATATGCAAAATCTTTATTACAACTTGTATAGTAGGTGCTGAACATAAGTACGTGTCCAATGAATTATTAAGAAAGTGTAAATCATTATTAGACAATACATTAACTTTTATGTATTCACACATATGACTTTTTCTAATAATTGTATTTCTAGATAATCTGACAAAGTGTAGACTCCCATTCACACATTTAAGATCATCCGTATATAATATGGATAAATTCGTGATAGAAAGTGCTTTATGAACTCAGTTTTCTATTTCTTCCGAAAGACAGATGAAAAGCTTATAATTAACGCATATTTTATACGACAAAGATAAATACATGGTGGGGTTGAAACATCTTTTATTATGAGATACATTAAACCTTTAACATGAGATTTTTTTTACTACATATATTATGGTTGGAATAAATGGGAGACGTTATGCAAGATCTATTAATTTTGTTATGTCAAATCAACAAGCACCTAGCTAGTTGTCTAAAAATTAGATTAACCACGTTTAATAAATCAATGGTGGAGCTTGTAGTATGAAAATCACCTCAATGCTTGTAGTACTAATATCATCTCAAATGTAGAATCAAATGCATCTTACAATACACTTTCATAAGTAACATTACTTATTTTGAATCTATTCTTCATTTCATCTCTTTGAAATTTTTAGACTAATCTGCTACTAGAGTCAAAATCATAGATAATTTGTAACAATAATACAATATAATGAATAACATGTTTGTTTCTACATCACATTCTTTCAATTTTTTCATGCTTTTATTTTCACATAAATAAAAGGGAGGAAATATAATAAGCCAAAAATGTTAAGGGTGGTCAAGTATAAATAGAAGTCCCTCCAATAATGCAATCAAAAGTGTCAATTAGTACAATAACAACAAAATGGATTATAAATTATATTTTTTAATAATAAAAGAACCATGTAAACTCAACTTAAATTTTAATATAACAACTACCAAAAACGATTAAGAAAATATATATCACTCAACCTCACGAACACAACACATTCTTCCAAGGCAAGTAGTATTTTATTATGTTACACGGTGTGGTGAAGTTCAGTACAATCATCATAGAATGACATAAGAAGTATAAGATTTTTATTTAACATCATTTATAATACTATGTTGTGTACCACACGATCCATAATCACCATTACCCTGTTATTTAATTAATAAAATCACTCTCTTTCTCTCTTGGCCCCTCGGGTACGAAAAAACCAACCACGCACCACGAGTGGCGGTGTGGAAACCACGAGTCCACTGTAATGGGCTACTCACCATGTGCTCTAATTAAGTAATAAAAAAAGACTCAACACTTCGTTGACGTTGACGAATTAGCAATTTACAGGCAAGCACATAACTTTTTCTTTCCTGCTTCCATGTATTTTATATTTTCATATCAAAAAGTATCATCTGAACTCTAAAACCAAAAGTCATCTGAAAATGTATTCCGGCGATGCCCCTCCATCTTTTTCATCCGCCGGGGTAAACGGCTATGATCAGGAACAGATCCAGGCTTCCGGCGAAGTCTACAATCAACCTCCGTCGTACGGCGCTATGGGCCATGGCCAAGGAAACTCGCATAACCATTTTCAAGAAGGTATCGCCTACCGTGGGTTAGATCAACCCGCTGATAATACAAAAGCTCCATCGTTCACAGCTTTCGGGCATGGTAACGGGAACTCTTATAATCAGGACGATCGTGAGTTAGGAGGTAATTCGTCGGGTCAACCACTGTCAATTGGTGCTATGGGGAAGGGTGCTGTGTCTCAAACTTCCGGTGGTGTGGATCCTTATGATGGTGAGACAGCACCGAATCTGAGCGATGTAAATCGACGAGAATCATCTCAAACTGGAGGATCAGAGGCTGAGGTTCCTGACCACGAGTTCGTGGGGATGAGTTTGGTCGGAAAGAATTTCAAGAGGTTTTATCCGAATGCGTATTACAAGGAGAAGGACGAAGATAATTACAACAACAATACCCAACCATTTCAAATGAAGGCTATCGGAGGTAAGATGTAAACAGAGAAAGCTTGAAGGATTGATGATAATTGATATATGTTTGTTGTAACATTGGAATTTAAGAATTAAATAAACTATAATTAGCTTTAGTGATCCGGATGAAGTTATGAAATCTTACTTCATTGCTTCAGTTTTCCTATGTCAGTGTATATATCCGGAAAGAAAATAAGATATAAAAAGCAGAAGATCTTGGAACACTGATTTCAGGGCAAACACGTTTTGTGTTTTACGATTTGCAAAAGAGCAATAATATTTTTTAAAGCACATCCCAAATTACATTGGCAAGTCTTTCTTTCCAGATGTTTTTTGCAAATACAGAAAACTGCTACTAATGTGATTTTTTAATAGAAATTTTAACGAACACTAGACTAAATAACCGTAGTTGCAAAAAGTTCCCAAAAAATGAATTACAATATATAATATCAATATAAAGTTGTATTCTTGGAAGTTCAAAAGATTTGTCTAGTCTCAAGGGATAAATCCTAACCATTGGATCAAGATGATCAAGATTAAATCCCCCACCTACAGCCACCGCCGGCCGCCGCCAATCGCCGCCGTCTGTCGCCGTCCGCCGCCGTCCACCGCCGGTGGCCCGCGGCGGCCGGCGGTGGTGGTGGTGGCTGACAGTGAAGGTGCTGGTGGTAATGGGGGTGGTGGTGATATTGATGTATCGAAGCACATGTGCTTTACTAAAACACAACATATTACTTCGAAGCACATGTGCTTCAGGTCACGAAACACATGTGCTTCAAGTCACTAAAAACATGAGTTTCTAAACACACAAGGGAACATACGAAGCACATGTGCTTGATGTAACGAAACACGTGTGCTTCACTACACAGAAAAAAAAATCAAAACAAATGACGAACATATCATTATGAAGCACATGTGCTTCATAAAGCCAAACACATGTGTTTTTGTTCCTGAACACATGTAACTTACAAGCAAGTCATTTGTGTTTGAATCACGAAGCACATGTGCTTGACGTTATGAAACACATGTGCTTCACTACACAAGAAAAAAAATCAAAACAAGTGACGAACATATCATTATGAAGCACATGTGCTTCATAAAGCCAAGCACATGTGTTTTTGTTCCTGAACACATGTAACTTACAAAGCAAGTCATTTGTGTTTGAATCACGAAGCACATGTGCTTGACGTTATGAAACACATGTGCTTCACTACACAAGAAAAAAAATCAAAACAAGTGACAAACATATCATTATGAAGCACATGTGCTTCATAAAGCCAATCACGTGTGTTTTTGTGTAACACCCAAAAATTTACAAGGTTTTTAAAATTTTTTGAAAATAAAATTGTAATTAAAAGGTCCCATAAATAAATCTCAGATTTTAATATTTAACATTTAAACGTATTTATTGCGGAAATAGTTAAAATAAAATAAAGTGTTTTAAAATATTAAATGATGTCCTCATCAGTAATGAAAAGATACAGCGGTCAACCGTCCACCTTCTCCTTTCCTTTGCTGGTACCTGAAACAATGTGGGGGAAAGTTTGGGTCAGCTGGGGAAGCTGAGTGAATAATTCTCAAAATGCAAACAATCATAACATACAACACATGAGGGCACATCGGTGTACTCCTACTCAGAATCTACTCGATTAATTACTCAGATTTATTTCTCAGATTTTATTACTCAGATTTTAATTTATATAGCGCGCTTGTGTGATTTGGGACGAGAGATCAACCTCGCCCCTCCTCACACCTCAGATAGGCATAAGCCAAAAACTCAGACGGGAGTGATCCCAAAACTCAGACGGGAATAATCCCAAAACTCAGACGGGAGGTGATCCCAGGCATATAGCCAAAAACTCAGATGTGTGTTATTATGTTTTATTATCTCTTTAACATAAGTATCTCAGATGCCCTAGCAAGTAGTAGCACAGAATGACCATGTGCCGAGCTCGGTTACCCAGGCACAATGTCTCAGATTAAAATAAATCAACAGCTGCTCAGATACTCAGATAGCATGTCAAACTCAGATAACAAATCAAACTCAGATAGCGGATCAAACTCAGATAACAGCTCAAGCTCAGATAACAATTATGGTGCAAGAAATGTAACACATAAGTCATGCATGTACAACGTTAAAACTGAATACACGGTGAGAATACCCACCTTGAGAAAACGTAAGCTCCAAAGGATTCCCGACAGTCAAAGGTACAGCACGTTATCTCCTAGACGGCCCTAAAACCAAGAAGCGAAACCCTGAATTAAAATTCTACCCGAGGGCTTATTTCAGAAAGCTGGCAGCACCCGTCAGTCTCACGGAAACTGGCATAACTCCTAAACGGCTCATTAGATTTTTCCCATCTTTTTACCATGACAAGTAGACAACCAGAACTACACATCTCTGTGAGACGGTCACTGGCCAAAACAGACTCTAATTGTCTCAAAACGGTGTCACAAGACAGGCATACTGCACAGGTCAAGTTCCTAACAGCAACATATTAAAACGGGTATAACTTTTAAACCGTAAATCAAATCGATGAGAGGGTTGCGGCATTGGAAAGCTAACTCAGAAAACAAGGTCCCAAAACGGGCCAAAACTCCAAAAAGGTATTTTAAACAGGTCAGAAACAACCGAGAACAGAAGACTGAAATCTGCCCGAAAATGTATTTATGTGAAACCCATTTTAGCAAACCCGACCCGTTACCGTAAAAACCCGAGCACCCCAACTTCATACCCGACAGTTTAAAAACTTAGTTTCCCAAATTATGAATGATTTCCAAAACCCGATTATAAAAAGTTTCCCGATTGGGAAACCGAGAACGCTACGGGTTCGGTTTCCCCTTCGGTTATAGATTCCCGATTTTTATCAATTGATTAGACCAACGAACCCAACCCACCATGAGAACCCAAGGGTCGGCCTCAGCTACCCTTTTCCAATTTACAGAAATCAAACAACTCTAGATTAATCTATCGAATGAAAAACAAATGACTTTTTTTTATATATTTATAAAACGGTCTTTATAAAAAACGGTTAATCAAACAATCACAAAAATCAACATAATCAACACAATTTAATTAACTATTAGCAACCAAACTCTCTATTGTGAGAAATCCCTAACCGAATATGAATACTAATAAAAGAAAAGGGTTAGAGATTATATACCCTACGAATTAATACGTGCTAAAACGTTAACATCCGAATCACCAAAACACGCGACCACTCAAAGACCGCCGAACACCCTTGAGGCAGCAACCTCTACTGCATTTTTCATTGATCTGGACGCATGTGGGTTGTGACCCAACTGCATAGAATTAACCAAAATGATCCCAAAAGAATCTTATAATGAAGTTGAAAATCACTTGTGACTCACCTGCTTCTTAACCCATTACAATCAACCGAAACAAAATACTCCAAAATAAATGCTTGCCTCCTCTCATGAGTTACCCATGCTCACCGCCTCAATTAATTTGTCTCTTATATCCACCGTCCCAATCACTTGACCAACTTCCAATCATATCTTAAGGCATGTTGATAAATTACGAGCAGGAGAAAAAAAAATTATACGGATGGGGAAAACGGCAGATGTAGATTAGGGTAGAAGTAGGAGCTAATTGGTTTAAGTACTCAAAATGTTCGGGCTTGGAAATCTCACGACTCAGGCTCTACTAAAACGTTTTGGGCCAAACACAAGCAACACCAACTCTTACTATTAACTGACCCGCCCAAATAATAAAAAACGTCTAACTAAAACGAGCCGTCTAATTACAGGTCGCCTGAATAATACGAACCGTCCAATTACAGGTCGACTAATAAATTCATTAATGACAAATTTTAACTATTTAAAATATATATATATATATATATATATATATTTTAATAATTAAAATTAATTAATTAAATAACTTAAATTTCAGGGCGTTACAACTCAACTCCACTTGAAATAGACTTCGTCCCCGAAGTCATTGCTCGGATGAAGCTCAGAGAAGCGATCTCGCATCTTAGACTCAGGCTCGCCATCGACACACGTCCTCAAATGGGGAGAAACAAAAATGATAAGGTTAAGAATGAAAAGGAAATTCATCAGGGTGACCTACGACATGCATACTCAATGGAAAAGAAGAATAAAAACGATAAAGTTATGAATAGAAAGAAGCTCTTCATGGTGAATTTACTTAATAGGAAATGAACTCCAGATCACGTAAGTGCTCATACAATTATCCGCCTCTAGTGGCGCAAAACGATAAGGCTAAAAGAAATAAGGACAGGATGCTCACTATGGATCTCAGTATGCAAAGAAAATGTTGATAATGAGCATAAAATACACCACGATACTCTACTGAAGGCGTCTTCTTGCTCTCGCATTCGGATACAGTGTCTGCACCCAGCAATTAACGTCGCGTTGAATCACCGATTCAACTCCGCTTGGAAATTTACTATTGTTTTGTTGACGATACCAGGTGCTCAGCGTAGTACCAAGTCATCCAACCCATTTGCACAATCACTCTCGAATCTCTCGTGACGATAACAAGTTTTTATGGAAAATTTTCTTCCCGCATATCTCCATCAAATGATCACTTACACATTTTAGCAACAGGTAAAAATTTCATTATCGACAATTTTCCACCAAAATCACTCGGAAGGTCCTCTACTCTATGGGTCAACAGTTTGTTAACAGCATAATGAATAATTTAGCGGTTTACACCATTATCAATTAATATAAAAACATGCAATTAAATCACAAGGAATATACATATCACACAGAATTCTCATATACTCAGGTCTGTAACTCCAAAATATGATCTGGAAATATAACTCAGAAGTCCAACTCAGAAATAAACTCTAAACATATCTCAGGAGTATAAATCGAAAATGTATAACTCAGGAGCAAACTCATAAATCTTAACTCAGAAGCAAACCCAAAACTCTAACTCGGTAACAACTCATAAGGTAATAATATTTACAAGTAATAGCATTAGGTATAAATCACATTTTTACTCATTCTTATTACTTCTCGTGTGTTCCAATTTACCAGCTTATAATACTTGGAATGATATACTCTCTCTCGACCATGTTATTGGTTCTCAACATAACTCTTCTTTAACATTATATTGTTACCTTCCTCTATTAGGTTTGCATATTACCGATGTTAATAACCCATTAAATAGCTCAAATTAACGATCTTGTCATTTAATTCCCTTTGATAGGTTCTCATTCTATTACATTTAGTGATTTCTCGATAATACTTTAATAGATGTTTTCTCATTCATCTAGTTTAACGATCCTTTAATAGACCGTTTCACTGATTTTACAAAATTTAAAAATGTCTCTTAATCATTTTGACCATATCTACTCATTAATTTCATGTTACCCACTAAAATTCCAATTAAATTTCATACTCTTGTTTATAATGATTTCTCGTTACTCAAATTACGAATTAATTCCTTAGTCGCAGTTACACTTTATTCTAAATCTTACGGTTTACTCATGGTTCATCAATTCAGTACATTCCCGTCTTTACGAAATTTCTCCTAAGTTCAATATAAATTTATTGAATAGTTGTTCTCATCTCAAGTTTAATAATTATTCATAAATAGAGTTTTCTCATATAATTTTATAATACCTCAAAACTCATAACACTTTATAATACTTCTAAAATTTGAATAAAACTTCCCGTTAATTTAATACTTTTCTCTTTTGACTCATTTTATTAATTTGCTTATGTAACTCGATTTGTAAATTTCTTATACTCAAAATTACTCCATAATTAATAAAAATAAAATTTTATCATTTAGCTCGTTTTAATAATAACTCATTACCAGCAAATTACCGATCTCATTTTAACTCATTTTCCTCAAAATTTCATTGTAGCAGTTTTCTCATATTCGACTCATTAATAAGTTCTCATCACTTTAATTTAATGATTTCTCATTATCACATTTATAACTACCCAAGAATAAGTATACTGTCTTATTTTGTATATAATTGTAGTATTACTACTTCCCTTTTGCACGATATTCATTCAACCCAATTAACTTGATTTGTTAATTTCTCCAGTAACCTGATCTATCATTTTGTTGTAAACTCTATAATTACCCATAGAATAAATTTAATTATTCTCAACTGCTTGATTTGATAGTTACTCTTATAATTTATTTGATCAGTTATATGTATCTAGATTTCGCACTTTAAATTCATACCAACAAAAGCTCTCTGCATAAGCATCATGCTCATATTATTTATAATTAATAATTAATGATAATTATTTCTTGACAATTTTCCTTTTTACCCCTACTTAACTCCACTTGGAGAAAAACTCGTCCTCGAGTTTGGAACTAGTATTGTCTACCAAAATAAACAAGCAAGTATGTAGTCACACAAACGATTAGGATACACATACTAAATTCACAATAACAAGCATAGGTCCATCGTTCCCTTCAAAATTTCCCCCTAACCAACCAAAAGTTCGGTGTGTACGATAATAGGGGCCCTTCTATTACTTTCGACACCTACCTTTGTTTGGTCACGGGTCAATCCCAAAGTTCACAACTTCCCACATAAAAACCACCAATAAATCATATTCCGAAGAAAGAAAAATAAATTATTTTTCCATATTTGATAATTCGATAAGTACAGATATGCACTCAGCTGTGGGTACTCAAAACCTCATAAACATTACTCAGAAAATCATGCGTATATTTAGTCTCATACGCGATACTCGGATAACTCAGATTCATAGAAATATTTCCACTTTGTTACTTTCGCAATACGAATATCGTTTTATCTTCTACACTTAGTTATCTCATTTGTCAATTCCCATGAATAACATTTACTCTTTCTCAAAATTTTATCCGATTTATTGCCGTCTCGAACGACAATTAATATTTTCCAGTTCAACATTCTTGGTTAATTATTCTAATAAGCTTATATAGCTCGTTTATTAGCTCTGCGTTACTTAACAATTCACATGACGTCTTGCACTCAACTATTTAAACCACTTACTCATAATGTTTTCTCATTTTATTTCAATTTAATGATTCCTAGATAAATATTAATTTGTTGACTTTTCGACCTGAAATTTTCTCCATTATTACAACTCATGATATTCACGAATCTTTAATTTCTCGTTTAATAAGTTTAATATAATCACTTCTCTTTTAACACTATTTAATAATTCTCTTTAATACATTCTATAGATTCTTACCCAAATTTGGAATTCCATATTAATGTATCTTTTGGCAATATTCATTTTATTATCTTGTTAACGTATTTCTCAAAAATTTAGTTCGATATCTCCTCGTTTAGCTCGAATGTAATTATTTTTCATTTTCTTGAATTAATAGTTTCTCCTTACATAACCTGGTAAACCCTCATTTAAATATTTATTAATTTCTGATTTACTAACTTCAATAACTCTTTCTATAAAGTGTTTTCTTCGAAATAAAAACTTTTAATATTCTCCGAGTTTAAAATTTATTACTTCTCTTTAATGTTAGGAATTCTCCGTTTCGCATTTACTCAAGCATGTTTCTCATTTGATAATTTATGAATTTTACATTACAAATTGGTATTCATTTATAACACTTTTGGTTAAAATTTCTCAGAGTTATAAAATCTCATCTCATTTCAACTCTATTAGGTGTCCCTCTAAATTGGAAACTTTTATTATTCTCATTAAAACTTATAATCCCTCTAGTTTGCGTATTTGTATATGCATAAATATATTAAACACTTGGAATTAAAACCAGAATTTTATTCAGAATTATGCTCTAAATTATACTCAAAATTATCAAACCTCGCATTCGTATATCTATATATACAAAGTATTGAGTTGTACATTTCATATGTAATTTTCGTATGTTATTATAACTTTTAGGGTTTATTTCACAGATGTAATCAGAAACAACACTTGGAAAATATACTCAGGAATTCTCTCAGAAAATAAACCAAAAATTCTCATACTACTCGTCTATACTCAGAATATAACAAAATCTCAAATAAATAATACTCTTTAATATTACCAGCAGTAGGAAGCGAGAGGTCGACGTGACATGCTGTATGCTTGATGTGGAACTTTTCTCAGAATATATTTTACTCAGTTCGCGTTTTAAAACTCGAGACTCAAACTTGAGATTGAATCCACCCCTTGTGAAACCAAATCCCTCAAGTCAGAGCTCTGATACCAACTTGTAACACCCAAAAATTTACAAGATTTTTAAAATTTTTTGAAAATAAAATTGTAATTAAAAGGCCCCATAAATAAATCTCAGATTTTAATATTTAACATTTAAACGTATTTATTGCGGAAATAGTTAAAATAAAATAAAGTGTTTTAAAATATTAAATGATGTCCTCATCAGTAATGAAAAGATACAGCGGTCAACCGTCCACCTTCTCCTTTCCTTTGCTGGTACCTGAAACAATGTAGGGGAAAGTTTGGGTCAGCTGGGGAAGCTGAGTGAATAATTCTCAAAATGCAAACAATCATAACATACAACACATGAGGGCACATCGGTGTACTCCTACTCAGAATCTACTCGATTAATTACTCAGATTTATTTCTCAGATTTTATTACTCAGATTTTAATTTATATAGCACGCTTGTGTGATTTGGGACGAGAGATCAACCTCGCCCCTCCTCACACCTCAGATAGGCATAAGCCAAAAACTCAGACGGGAGTGATCCCAAAACTCAGACGGGAATAATCCCAAAACTCAGACGGGAGGTGATCCCAGGCATATAGCCAAAAACTCAGATGTGTGTTATTATGTTTTATTATCTCTTTAACATAAGTATCTCAGATGCCCTAGCAAGTAGTAGCACAGAATGACCCTGTGCCGAGCTCGGTTACCCAGGCACAATGTCTCAGATTAAAATAAATCAACAGTTGCTCAGATACTCAGATAGCATGTCAAACTCAGATAACAAATCAAACTCAGATAGCGGATCAAACTCAGATAACAGCTCAAGCTCAGATAACAATTATGGTGCAAGAAATGTAACACATAAGTCATGCATGTACAACGTTAAAACTGAATACACGGTGAGAATACTCACCTTGAGAAAACGTAAGCTCCAAAGGATTCCCGACAGTCAAAGGTACATCACGTTATCTCCTAGACGGCCCTAAAACCAAGAAGCGAAACCCTGAATTAAAATTCTACCCGAGGGCTTATTTCAGAAAGCTGGCAGCACCCGTCAGTCTCACGGAAACTGCCATAACTCCTAAACGGCTCATTAGATTTTTCCCATCTTTTTACCATGACAAGTAGACAACCAGAACTACACATCTCTGTGAGACGGTCACTGGCCAAAACAGAGTCTAAGTGTCTCAAAACGGTGTCACAAGACAGGCATACTGCACAGGTCAAGTTCCTAACAGCAACATATTAAAACGGGTATAACTTTTAAACCGTAAATCAAATCGATGAGAGGGTTGCGGCATTGGAAAGCTAACTCAGAAAACAAGGTCCCATAAAGGGCCAAAACTCCAAAAAGGTATTTTTTGGAGAAATGAAGTGAATTCTCATGCTGCAAATGGAGAATGAACATGAGAAAAATCAACTCCCTTGTTTGGTTATGCTAGCTAGCGGAATGGAAATAAAAACAAATTGTCAATTCCTAGTTTAATTAATTTATCAACTTAATTAAAAATCATATTACACCTGCGTTCAAAAATTTAAAACCATATTGCAAATTAAAAACCATATAGCAGCAATGTTGCAGCAATGGTATTATATAGTTGAAGTATACACACGCACATGTGATATCAAAGCTATCAAAGAACAAAAAAGTAAGACGTACTAGAGAGTTGTTGTTGGTGATTTGTGTCATCAATATTATTTAAGTGTAATAGGATAAATTTATTGGTCAAATGTAACCAAAATAAATATTGAAAAGTTTGGGTGGTGCGGAGTGCACGTTTGGTTGAATTTGTTATGATTAAAATACACTGACTCAACGGAGGGTCGGGACGCCCCTGGGAACCCTGGCGGGGTCTAAGGGACAGAGCCCCTTAATGTTCCTTTATAAAAAATGTATAGAAAATCCGAAATCGAAATAAAATCTCGGTCTTTGACCCGGAAAATCTGACCCATATCCGACCCAGTTTTGGACGATTTTAAGGAGTTAGAACTGCCAATTGCAGTTGATTTTCAGTTTTTGGAAACAGGCATGGAAATTGATTTGGTCATCACTTTCTCTGGTACAAGTACACACTTTTCTCTGTTCTTGCAAATTAATTCTGATTTTATCCGATTGGAGGTTTTGATTGTACCATCAAAATACTTTGATCTGATAGTGATTCACGATTCAGAATTTTCCAAGAAAACGAAACCCAGTATTATTTCTAACAAGAGTCGGCAACGAAATTTAGTAGTAGTATTGTAGATAGACACCGTACCAGATGCAATGGTAGCAGAGGTGATAACGAAGTAGGGGAGATGTCAGGATCGATTAACTATCAATAAGTTAATAAACACATTAGATCTAATTGATAATAGAAGTTGCAGCGGATCAACACTATATCAATATATTAAGAACAAAGAACTGTAAAACAATATGCGAAAATATTAAGAACACAGTTTCACAAAAAACTTCAATGTATATTATCGTGTAACAATACACACGTACGTTTACAATTCGTAAGGAACTATTTATAATAGTCCTTGAAGCTAAACTATTTACCCTAGTTATTCTAGGACTTGATTTACATTCGAATTATAAAGATATACATTGAATTACATTCTATAACTATCTCTGCGAAGATCTCGGACTTGATTTGCTTCCAAATAGTATGTCAGTAGTAATCTGCAATCACCAGTAGTAAATAAGCATCATCAGTAGTAAGTCTGGTGACCAGTAGTAAGTCCAAAACCATCATCAGTAGTAACTACTATTGATCAGTAGTATCTTCAATATGCCTTGATCAGTAGTAACTAAGTTATAGACTTCACCAGTATCAACTTCATCAGTAGTAAATCTCTGCCCCATCAGTACTAAACATAATATTCATCAGTAATAAGCATGATCAGTACTAACTGCAGCATCAGTATTAAGTTGATCTGTGATTTTGTTCCAACAATCTCCCCCTAAACTTATTGATTCTCTTTCAATCACATAAGTTTCTTTTGTTCTTCTTCTTCTTTCTTTCTTTTTCTCCAACGTTCTTTGATTCTGTTGATGTCTTTGCTCAATGATGTATTTGCTGTTTCTCTTTGTGAAATAATTCAATTTGTTTTGGAACATAACAGCATCATAAGGTTTCATCATTGTATTTGTGAATATCTGATACATAGTCTTCTCAGAATGTGGATATTCTTTTTCATACAAATATAGCTCACATACTTTGCCTGACTTTTCAAAGAAGTACATGTTGGCAGTTGGAATCACATTCCAAGCATAAACATTTCCTGGATCTGTAAATTGTTCTGGGTAGTTATCTGGATAAAATGCAGCATCTATCATTCTTGTTAAGTATCCAGCACCAGACTCTTTCCATGATTTCTTTGACATTCTTGGTTTTCCAATGATCAGAAGCTTGATTACATCACTTCTTGAACATGAACTGATCAATGGTAACCATCCAGTAAATCTTTGTACTACTTTATCTTCCCTTATAATCTCTATGACATTGTTCTGCATAACCCTCCAATTGATGATTGGATTGTTTTGCAAGGGAGCAACAGGCACTTCAAGAACAGGTATGATTTGTTCTGTTTTTGACTTCTTTTTAGTGCTCTGTTCTTGAGTAACAGCTCTTCTCTTCTTTGATTGGGGAGTTGAGGATTCACCAGTAGTTGATGTACTACTAGTTTTAATTAATGTTGGACTGATTGGAATTAGGGCTTTAGATTTCTTTTCTTCTTTTGCCTCTTGTTCAGCCAAATCCTTCTTCTTAGCAGCACAATATTTTTTAATAATTGTCATCATCTTCATTCTGCCAAAGGACTTTGCACTATGCCCTTTTGTTTTCAAATAATCAATCATATTAGCTTTCTGTTCAAATACATCATCTGTTAACTCACTCTTAGTTGTCTTGCATTCAGAAACCAAATCTTCAAGACAGTTAATGTGTTCTTCTTCAACTTTTCTAAGCCTCTTGAATTCTGCTTTTTGAGCTTCTATCTGAATGTCTTCTACTTGAACAGGTATTTGAACATGGATTTTAGTTTCTTGAGTTTTCTTCTTTTTATTCTCCTCAAGAGCTTGATACATCTTCACATTCTCCAAGAATTTCTTGTGTTTTATCCTCCATCTGGACTGTTTTTCTGATCTGACATGATTAATTTTGTTCACCATTTGGTGACCTAATGCTCTGTTTGGATAATCATCATCATATACTTCCTTTCCTTTTCCAATACAGGCAGATGGTGGAGGTGGAGTGTATTTCATATCAGGTACACCCAAAATCAGAAGTTTTGGATAGAACAAGTGTAGTTGATCTTCTGATAGAATTTTAGGGTGTGGAGGAAGTGTACATTCATCTACCTCAAACCAATTCACATAATCATCAATGTCAGGTATGATAAGTGGTTGATTAGGAGTTGGTGGTTTGGAGATAATGACATGTCTTTCCCTTTCAATTAACTCTGGGAGTTGCAGTTCTTCCTCTTCAGTAGTAACCAAAGTAGTTACTACTGGTGTGACTTCAGGAGTTACTACTGATAGGGCATCAGTAGTATTTGGTGCAGTTATTTCCTCTTCCTGACTTACTACTGCTATGATATCAGTAGTAGGAGTTACTACTGATACTTCTTTTTCTCTTTGTTCTTCCATGGGAGCAGTAGTCATTGGAACATCATCAACAACCATCTTTTCTGGGCCTTCATCAATATTTGTTTCTTTGAGATTGAGGAGAGAAGGTTCTGCTGCTGCAATTGATTCATCAATCATACTCTGAATGTTGTCCTTCTCCCCCTTAGTGAGCTCAACTGGTGGAGCCTCACTATCATCAATCTTCCTTTTCAATCTTCTTATAATCTTTATCTGTTGATGAAGCCTGTGCTCATATAACCTCATCCTTTTGTTGATGGTATTAACATGCCTTTTCATTACTGCAATTGTTTTCCCTTGATTTGTAAGATACTTAAGACAATCTTGTACAGTGGATTCAAGAGAATCCACTTTATCCGTCAATTGTTTGGTTTTAATACTGCCCTCACTCCATCTAGCAAGATCATCGGGCTCACTGAATGGTACATTGGCTTTAAGGTTTTCCATCATATCCATCAAATCCATAGATCTACCCTCATCACTTCTTGGTGATTCATTGGGTTGTTTAGACACCCTCTTCTTCCTAGAAGAAGCAGAGATTCCCCCCTTGTGGTTTCTTGGCACCGGGGTCCTTTAAGTAATTCCTCAAATGAGTCATCACTTAAAGTTGCCGAGGTCTGGGTCTTAGAGATGTTTTCACTGTCATGTGCACCCACCTTTGGGGCATCAGTAGTGAAAGCCCTCGCCTCATGTCCTCTCTCCTCCTTGGAGGACAACTCTTTGAGCCTGGGGTGTGACTCGATTTGTCCCCTGGTGTCCTTTAAAGAAGTTTTCTTTCTTTTATAGATTGTGGATATATTTTGGGTGACATTGGGCAGGTCTTCCACAGAGTGAAGAGTAGCACTCTGAGGATTTATTTCAAGTTCCTGGGACACATTCAGGACTTCTAGATGTGTGAGTGATTGAGTGACTATTTGGGGTGGTGTTTGGCCTGCATTTGGGGGTGATGGAGTGGGTTGAGGTTCAATATGGGTTGTATCTATGATTGAACCCTCTCCAAGTAGTGGTTGATCTTTGATCATATTAGGAAACAAAGGGGTTTCCTTGCCCGAAAATTTAAACTGTTTTCTCATATTAGAGAAAACTTTCTTGTTCAACTCAGGAATGATAAAAATATTTTTGGGAGTTGACAAGTTTTGCAATTCACAGTTTATGACATGTTGGAGAAATCTGGGATACATTAAAAATTTTGAGGAACTAAGATTTCCCAACATACCTTCAAAAATCATGTATGAAAAATTAAATACTTGGTCTGTGCATAAACAGAAAACAGCAGAGGCTATTGCCTTATTAAACTCATTCCAAGTACTTCGTTTTGGAGAAATACAATGCTGAATGGTATGTACAAGAAATTTCCATTGTGGGGAGAGAAGACCTTTTTGAAAAGTTACTATGTTGAGTCTTCCCTCATAACCCATTTTATTTAAAATTTCAGCAATGAATTCCTTAGGAAGTGTATACATACCTGCATCATCATGTAGTTGGAGATGGTGTCGAATTGATTGCTCAGTGATTGTGATCGTCTTGCCATCCACTGATGACTTTATCATAGGTACAGTTGCACCTTCTGTTCTTTCGGCATTGGTCCAGAAATCGACCAAGTGTTGTTGATAGGCTTTCGGTTTCACAGTTAAAGCGAACTTAATGTATGAGTTCTTTAAGAATTGAACTATTGGTCGAAAGTCTTTTGTACCATCTGGATTGCGTAGAAACGCACACATATTGTGGAACTCTGAGTATTTAAGATCTGTTTGAATATTGAGAGATTGTAGAGTTGCCATTGTTGTTGATTTGAGAGATACTCTTAAGAATTTTGTTACTGATGAAGGGTTTTTGATCGTAAGCTAGGGTTTATCGAGAGGATTTAGTGAATCGAAGTAAAGATAATGCTAAACTAATCGACTGCCGCCTTTTATATCTTTCGATTTAACCTACACAAAGACTAAATTGCCCTTCGAATCATAACATAACGGTTATTTTCACGGGGGTTAGTTTGGTAATTTTGATTCTGAAAGACCAGTAGTAAATTTGATACCAGTAAGAGAACGTCAGTAGTATCTACGAACGTCAGTAGTAACTAAGGATTTTGACATCAGTAGTAACTATAGACATCAGTAGAAACCACACACACATAAGACCAGTAGTATATGTGAATACAAGTAGTACTGACTTACCAGTAGTATTTATGTAAACCTAATACACACCAGTAGTATTGACCTACCAGTAGTATTTTGTGCACATGCCTACACATCAGTAATACAGACCTACCAGTAGTAAAACACTTAAATAAATAACTTTTTACAACAAAAAACTTTACACATGATTTTAAGTGAGATTTTAATTTATCAAAATCATTCCAATACTGCTAACCAAGAAGTTGAATCTTCCTACATCAAATGCTTTTGTAAAAAGATCTGCTAATTGATCATCAGTATGAATTTTAACCACTTTGATTAATTTCTTTTCATTGCAATCTCTTATAAAATGAAATCTTATTTCAATGTGTTTAGTTTTAGAGTGTTTTACTGGATTGTTCACAATACTAATAGCACTTTGATTATCAATAAAAATAGGAGTTTTAAGGATAGAGATACCAAAGTCTAGAAGTTGGTTTTGAATCCAGAGTACTTGAGCACAACAAGCAGATGCAGCTACATACTCTGCTTCAGCTGTTGATGTTGATACATTTGTTTGCTTCTTACATTGTCATGACACCAGTCTTGATCCAAAGAATTGACATCCACCAGTAGTGGACTTTCTATCTTGACATTCACCTCCATAGTCACTATCTGTGTAGGCTATGAGTTCAAAGGGTGAATCATGTGGATACCATAGACCCAGTGATGGTTTGCCTTTCAAGTATCTGAATATTCTTTTGACAGCCTGTAAGTGTAGTTCTTTAGGTCTTGCTTGATATCTTGCACACACACACACACTATACATAATGTCAGGTCTTGATGCAGTTAAGTACATCAAAGAGCCTATCATTGATCTATACAAGTGTTCATCTACATCCTCCCCCTCAACATCTGGATGTAGGTGTTTGTGTGTTTCCATTGGTGTGCTTGCACTCTTGCAGTCTTTCAAATCAAACTTCTCCAAGATGTCTTTAACATATTTTGATTGTTTATCAAAATACCATTTGTTCTTTGACTGACCTGGAGTCCAAGGAAGAAGTTCATTGGACCCATAGAGCTCATCTTGAATTTAATCTGCATCAGTTCTTCAAATTCTTTGCATAATAAATCATTGGTTGAACCAAAGATGATATCATCTACATAGATTTGTACCAGTAGTATATCATCTTTGACTTTCTTTGTAAACAAAGTTTTGTCAATGGCTCCTCTTTTAAAGTTATTCTTCAATAGATATGATGATAATGTATCATACCATGCTCTTGGTGCCTGATGTAGGCCATACAGAGCTTTATCCAGTTTGAATACATAATCACCATGTTTTGGATCTTCAAAACCCGGAGGTTGGCAGACATAGACCTCTTCTTCAATCTTCCCATATAGGAATGCACTCTTCACATCCATTTGATAGACTTTGAACTTTTTGAATGAAGCATATGCTAGGAATATTCTTATTGCTTCAATTCTAACAACAGGAGCATATACTTCATCATAGTCTATTCCTTCTTCTTGAGTGTATCCTTGGGCTACAAGTCTGGCTTTGTTCTTGATCACTATACCTCTTTCGTCTTTCTTGTTTCTAAAGATCCATCTTGTTCCAATGGCTCTTTTTCCTTTGGGTAGAGGTACAAGTGTCCAAACAGCTTGTAACTTGAATTGAAGGAGTTCTTCTTGCATTGCCTCAATCCAGTTTGAGTCCTTCATTGCTTGTTGGATCTTCTTTGGTTCATCCTGAGACAAAAAGCATTCAAACATACATTCATTAGCAATTAAACTTATGTTACACATGTTTGCAGTTAAGCTTTTATTTAATTTGCTTCTTGTTTGCAGTGGTGAGTTAACATCACTTAAAACAAGGTCTAAAGGATGGTTCTTCTGAGTCCTTGTAGTTGTAGCTTTATCAACCACTAGTTGATTTTCAAGATTGGACTCATTTGTCTCAGGCAGTTGCTCCTCTAGTGATCCTTCATTGTCATTGATGTTTGGTTCATCATCTTCTTGGTCAGAGTTACTACTGCTATTGTCTTCATTGAGATCAGTAGTATTGTTGTTGTTACTGAGATCAGTAGTATCTTGAGAATCTAGGTTATTGCTAGGATCAATAGTATTTTGAATATGCCTTGATCAGTAGTAACTAAGTTATAGACTTCACCAGTATCAACTTCATCAGTAGTAAATCTCTGCCCCATCAGTACTAAACATAATATTCATCAGTAATAAGCATGATCAGTACTAACTGCAGCATCAGTATTAAGTTGATCTGTGATTTTGTTCCAACAATCTCCCCCTAAACTTATTGATTCTCTTTCAATCACATAAGTTTCTTTTGTTCTTCTTCTTCTTTCTTTCTTTTTCTCCAACGTTCTTTGATTCTGTTGATGTCTTTGCTCAATGATGTATTTGCTGTTTCTCTTTGTGAAATAATTCAATTTGTTTTGTAACATAACAGCATCATAAGGTTTCATCATTGTATTTGTGAATATCTGATACATAGTCTTCTCAGAATGTGGATATTCTTTTTCATACAAATATAGCTCACATACTTTGCCTGACTTTTCAAAGAAGTACATGTTGGCAGTTGGAATCACATTCCAAGCATAAACATTTATCTCAAATCCTGCTTCAAACATGTCTTTTTTACTATTATTTTTTGAACGGGCTTTAAGAAGTTCAAAGTTACCCCTGAATTAAGGGTGATTTGGTAAATGTTTTTAATCTTTTTATTATTCAACCTTTAACTATGTATTAATGACATAAAATTATAATTATTATTTTAATTTAATTTTTGCTTAGACAAAGTGATATAACTAATATATATAAAACGTATTATTACTAGAAAATAACCATAATTTAAACTTAATAAAGTAAAAAGTTCTTTATACATATATTTACACATTCTATATTATATTTTGAAAATTAGAGATATTACTAACCTATTTTGATAATCAATATTGTTACTGTTATATGATACGATGCTACAAAGTTTTGATTATAAATACAAAATGAAATATCAAATTGAATAAACGCCAAATTTATTTTCCGCTTAAGAAAATGGCGTTTTAAAACCACGCAGCAACGCGCGGGCCTATATTACTCGTTTATACTATACATCGCCAAACGACCGAAGCAAGGTAGGAAAGAAGTGAAGACCGTGTATGACAAAGTCAACGTCAACCCAAAGACTTATTCATCTACTAAATGCTGTTTTTGTAAGAATAAAAGGTCATGACTTGTGACACTTGATATTCATTGTATAAAACGTTTTTACTGATTAAGATAAATATATCCAAGAATTTGGTACTGTTGTAAAGGAACGAGGAGGATGATTAATTATGAAATGTATATAGCATAATAGATTTTGAAATCAAAATGTTAGTTGAGATTTTACCGTCTTTTACATGTTGAGACTTGAGATTCATTGGTTTAATTTTGGCCCAAATTTGTTTTAATATCCTAAAATTAGCTGACTTAATATTCTACTATCTTGAAATATTAAATGAGAATTCATTTCTACATCATAATTTTTAATGCCTACACCACATTACCACATTGTACTAGTTTGACAGCTAACTGTACAACCCAACTAAGCAATATCTGTGATATATACAATAAAAGTTGTGGTGTTAAAATCACCCACTATATTCAATATAACACATGATATTTTGAACTTTATAAAATGATCGATTTTGGTATTCTTAATTATTAAATTTAATTGTGCTTTCTTACTTAAATTACCTTTTTTGGGCTTTCGCGCTAGAAAACCCGACCAAATTAATAAGTATCAACCATTTTGTCAAGTACAATATGTCATGTTAAACCTAATTTAATTCATGGTACATAGTAAAAAAACACATGTCAGTCAAGTTCAAAAATACAAAAATTCATTTTTGCCTTTAAATTTACTTGAAAATTTGTATTATTTCATACTAAAAAGAGAAATAATATTGGTGCCTATTATTTGTGTCTACTTATGTGCCTACCCATATGATGATGACAAATGTCAAAATCAAAGAATGATATGGGAAAAAGAATTAGTGGATTACATACATCAAAATCAAGGGATGATAACAACAAACTATATTTATCTATTCTTTACTTTTGTTCTCTTCTTTTATTGTTTGAAGCAATGTTTTAAAACCCGGATTTTGAATCGGAGTGGAAGATACTCTAAAAATTGTCGAACTGGTTCAACGGACAGGTTCAACCGAATTACACTGCTAATGAATATTTATGTTAAATTAGTTATTTAGAAGGTATAGAAATGCAAAAAAACCTAAAAATTATAAAACAACTATTATAAAAATCTAAAAAAAATACAAAAACTAATTTTCCAATAAAAAATTACAAAAATTTACCAAAATTACAAAAACCCGGGTTCGACCGGCCGGTCCGACCGGCGACCGGGGTTCACAATTAACCCGGTCGGTTCGAAGCGGTTCATAAATGGACTTTAAACCGGTCGATTCGGCCCGGCATATTTCTATTTTCCGGTGGGACCGGACGGTCGAACCCGAATTTTAGAACACTCATTTGAATTGAAGATGTTTTGTATGATCAACTCACGTGGAGTCTACGGAAACCAAGAGGTCCTTGAATCGGAACAATATACGCTCAACGGGTGTTTGTCGAGAACAATTAAGGTTTCGTACTTTCGTTCCAACTAAGACCAGTGCCATCCGTAAGCAACTGGCGCGCCGGTTTGTCCGTGAGTTTGGGGCAGCCATTGGCACAGTCCCGTTTCTTGTTCCGACAGTTTGATGCCGCCGGTTTGGAGACGAGAAGAAGGAGAAGATCAGTTGGTGGGTGGGGTATTTTGTGAGTGTGTATTTTGTAATGGTGGGTTCCAAAAAATTGAAGGAAAGATGTATTGTTGGCACGAGTACGTCAGTTTAATGTCGGTTGGAGGGTGAGATGACGTGACGCTGATTTGGCAACAACTGACGGCGTCAGTTTCCACCACTATTGGGAGCGGTCTAATGAAATCAATAACCAATTAAGACCATGTGTTGACGTTGACTTTTTAATATCCAAGCTTCTATCACGTGTTTATGAGCATGTTTGAGAAAATTTATTAACAGGGATTATGAGCTTATTAGTTTATTAAGCTCTAAATTTAAGCTTATTTAAAACTTAATAAGCTAATAAGCTATTAATAACATTTCCCAAACATGCCCTGTATACACCATCTCATTTCTCATTTCTTCGGTAAACACCCTCCCCGAAAAACATTCATCTACCGGTGGAAAATGGATTCCAGAGTGACTATTCAGCACCTCCATCCTTTTCATCCGGAGGTTCGAGGAGCATCGACCCTCAGTATCTGGCATATGATTATCAACCAATGATGACCGGTGACTCTGCAACACAAGCTCCGTCCATTTCATCTACTAGAATTAGGAACTTCGAACTACAGTTTCCGGCAGATGATCAACGCGTGGTTGCCGGGGAATTTAACGGTCAAGCTCCGTCACACTCAGCTTTCCAAAACGGTGGAGGGAACTCGAATAGTCAATTTACAGGTGGGAATGGCTACCGTGGGTTATACCAAACTGATAACGGCGGTCAAGCACCGGATCTTGATGCGGTTGTGCACGATAACAACTCTGCAACAGCTGGATTTAATGTTTATGGTTATGAGGAAGCGCCGTCATATTCCGGGGTGGCTCCGCGAGATCTATCAAATCCAGGGGTTTCCAGCGCTACTCCGGCCATCAATCCACTAGAAGACGTCGGAATCAGCTTAGTCGGAAGGAACTTTCAACGTGCAAATGGCATTCTACGCGGACAAAGATACATATTGATTCTAACATCAGGAGGATGTTTTTCGATTTCAGAATTTGTAATTTTTGTTTACGAAAATCTGCTCTGGCAAATTCATCAATAAATTCAAATTTTCATACAATTTGGAGTTTAATTGCTTATTTAAACGGCTAATGGTTTTATGTCTTTAACAGCAGAAACACGTGTTGAAGACTTATAATTTTGAGTGCATAAAAGATAATGAGTTAATTTGAAATATGCATTCCCATCTGATTAATGTATCTAGAATATTTTTAAGGTAGTTGGCTGCTTACATCCTTCTTAGCACAAAAAATTCATCAACTTCATTCCTCATCTGCAGAACAGTTACAATTTACTAAATCAAGATGGTGCGCGCTGGTTCTTACTTTTTGGTGATGGTTCATAATCTGATTCAAGATCATATGGACATGAACACATTTACATTATTTAAAGACTGGTTCAAAAACAAATACTCATAAATTCAGAGTGAAGAACACTTACTAACATGCCAATGTAGACTAAAAAGTGGTAGTATAGATTAGACATCATGTTGATTCAACGAATACCAGGATAATCTAATTACCAAAACCACGTTGATTCAACAATTTCGTGGGATTGGCCTTCAAAACATGTTCAACACGAATAACACAATTTTTGAGAGAAAATTCGATTTTTGCAAAAATGTCAACTGATTATTCCATTGCATAAAACACATTTTAAATATGGCCCAAATTTTTGAATTGGCCTAAAACAACAAACGGACCATAAACTGGGTTTAAACAAAGTTCAAAAAATTAAGGAGTTGATTATCTCTTCATATTTGAAGTGAGAGGTTTCCCCCTTTATCATTGGACTCCACAAATTTTTAAAGTGTAATTGATAGTGAAATATTAGTCTCACTAGTTTTGATGGGAAGATTAGAGTATTATACGGTTGGAGTTGAGGCTTTGTTTAGAAGAAATGGTTCTACCATTAATAGAGATAGATGGAAATGTATAAAGTGTATTGTTGGAGATAATCTCAAAGATGATGGTGGTTGAAAGAACATATATATACAATACACTGTGATATTCAGAAGCCTTGAGTAACAGAATAAATCAATAACAAAATTTAAATATGATCAATTCCACATATGTATTGATTCACACATACACGAAATTAAGAAAGAGAAAGAAATGAAAACACTCCAAGTGGAGAAACAAGTTTTTTTCTTTCTTTTCCAAAAGCAAGAAAAATTGCACTAGAAAAAAGTGAAGTTTGCAACAGCTGGTAAATCACCAAAAAATTAAAACTTCAGTTTTCAAAAAATCATACCATATTCTTTGATCAAAATCGAAAGATAAAAAAGTGATCTGCTAATTATTCTTCAAAAGTTAATGTTACTTGTTTCATTTCTTTTGACATTAAGAAATGAAAAACATGATTATTTCTGATAAGTGAGATGGTTTTCTACTATATATATTTGAATCACAAAAATCACATTGTTTCTTACAAAATCCTCTTATTTTTGTCTTACTATTCATCGTTTGGTTTTGACATGTGTAGTGTGTATTAATCAAATGAGTAGAAAACTAAGTGGAAAGATTTAGCAGAAAACATAATATTGTGTTAGACAGACAATATGTGGGTTTGATCGTCTGAGACTCGCAGACTGTACGTACATATGCCTATTTGAATCATTGTTTATTCTCTTTACGTAACTATGTAAGTTTGATAGTTTTGAAGGAATATACTGACATTATGGACAAATATTACAATGAATGTATTGCATAATTTACAGATCTTGAATCTATTAAGTAGCTAGTTATCCTATTTGTGTCACACTTTTCGTAATTGCAGTTGTCTACTTTACACGTGTAAGAAACTGAGTTAACTAATATGTTGAAATTTTGGAACTTAATGGCTGCAAATGGGCACATGTGAACACGCGTGTTACCTTTAATATAGTAATACTACAATGTTATGATTAATTCAACTAGTGGAATAATTAAGAGTAAATTACTGTTTTTGTCCCTGTACTTTATCCGATTCTGTGTTTTTGTCCCTGTGCTTTTTTTTCCGTTTTTTTGTCCCTATACTAGCCAAAATTCCGTTTTTTTGTCCTTCCGTCCATTTTCTGCTGTTAACTGACGGTATTTTTTACCATTTCCCCAAATTACCCCTGCCTGTTTTAACCTTTTTTATTTTCTTTTTACATTTTTCTTTTTCTATTCTCTTCCTTCTTCATCACACCATCATCTAACAATGACTGAAGCTTTAAACACATCTGTTATTAACATAATCACCTCATAAACATCATCTTCTCCACCCCATATCCTATTCCCCTCAATAAATCAAAAGAGCCTTAAATTTTTCAAAATGAAACCCAAAATTAGAAACCAAACAAACCCTAAGAACTAAAATCGATTTGCAGATCGAGAGCGAGAGAGATGTCTGCAGATCGAAGCTTTGAAGATCTGTTCACGATTCTTCTTCTTCTACATCTGCTCACGTGTTCTTCTTGACTTGAATCTTGACCTGAAATGATGCATCTTCAAAGAAAAACAAAGATCGGCGCATGAAATGATGCATCTTGACCTGAATGAACTTGAAATTGCGACGTACGTGTAACGACCGTAATTTTACGTTTTTCATTTCGTGTAATTATTCGGGATTTATGTGAATTTTCATTATTTATGTTAGTTTACATTTCGGTTTATGTTCTATCGAGTATTGGGATGTTTGGGACTTGGTGTAACCAAGTATGGGTCAAGACTTGGATGGAAACCAGTTTAAAAGGCAAGAAACTGACCCAGACAGACCTCGCGGCGCGAGGCAGTCGCGAGTCAGTCGCGAGTCCAAACAGCAAGATCAGATATCAGACGCGAGCAATTCGCGTCGAGCTCGCATTTTGTTCGCGGCGCGAACTCGGCGCGAGCGGGGCGCGAAGTCAGGCTTCCTGCGGCGACCAAGAGGACATCCCGCGTCACCTCGCGGCGCGAGCCAAACGCGAGTGTGGCGCGAGGGCTGTCTGGAGTATATAAAGTAGTGTAGAAGCTAGGGCTCATAACACCTACGAACCCTAGACTTATAGCAGCCGTTTTTGAGAGCATTTGGGCGGTTTTTGGAGCTAAGGAGCTCAAATCTTCATCTTCTTGAAGGATTTAAGCATCAAGGGTAAGAATTCTTGCTTATTTCACTTAGTTACCTTCATTTTGAGCTTGGTATGGGTAACAATGGTGGTTTTGGGAACCCACCATATCATCTTTGGGGAAGATGAACTTTCATGAGTGTAAAACACTCCTTATGGACTTGTAATCAATGTGTACAAGTTAGATTTGTGATTGATGATGGAAAATCTTGAACTAGGGTTTGAGATTCCACCAAGTTGTATGAACTTGGTGGTTGAGAATGTTTAGATGGGCTACTTAGTAGCTAGTTATGGATTATAACTAGATTTTGTATTGATATTTATGTTAGGTCAAGAAGACCTTGAGATTGGAAGTACTTCCTCGATTTGGAAGTAAGGATTGTGTTGTTGAACACAATTGTTGGATAGCATTGCTAAGGTGAGTACATGTGATATTCTCTGAGTACATAGTAAACCTTGTTTATGAATTGAAATGATTGTAGAGTCTTTATTAGATAAATATTTTAATAAAGAAAAGAATGAATTGATAGAGTATGATTTAATTTAATTGAAATGAATTGAATTGTATTGTGAACTTGTTGTTTAGTTACCACTAGTATGATTGAGTTGTGATATGGGCTTGACCCAAGTCGATGATTTGTTATGTGGTAGCTAATCGATTGGATCCTAGATAACCCACACAAGTTGGGGGAGTTAGTGGCTACTACTTGGGGCGGTACCACCCTGCGCAAGAGTAGTATGTCGAGAAATAGATAACCCGGAAACGGGGGAGTTTGAGATAACCCGGAAATCGGGGGAGCAAATAGATAACCCGGAAACGGGGGAGTTTACCTAGATAACCCACATCGGGGGAGTTGTTTCGGGGAGGCCCGTTACGTATGTGTTTGGCTTATGGCAAGCCTTAGAGATTGATTGTCTATGTGTAATTTGATAATTGTTAATTATTATTTTATTGCAAATTATTTTCTAACTGGGTCAAAAACCCATGTTTCTCACGAGACAATATTTGTCTCACATACTACGTTTATTTTGACTATGTACTCAGGTTCGGGAGCAAAAGATTAGGCGGCCCGTAGTTAGCATTTGGATGGATTAGCTCGGTGTACTTATTTAATTCCCTAGACTATAGTTTTGATATATTTGTAACACCGGTTTTGATACTTACTAATTATTCCAAATGTTTTAGTTAAACCATATTTTTATATTCGGTTTGTAAAGACTTAAACCTTTGTTTTAAAAGTTTTAATTTGGGTTGAAAATCGGTGTGTTACAACTTGGTATCAGAGCATTAGTCTAAGTGAATTAGGTTGGTTACCCACCCTAGACTTAGACTTTGCTTTTGGGACATTATGTTCTATAGGAAGATAGGTTGACCTTTAAGGATTAGGGCTGACCATTGAGGGAATTGTTTAATTTCGAGCTATTCTTATGTTTAATTTTGACTTTTTAGTCAACTTATTGAATTCTAATTGGGTTGACATCTTATTATAGTAAGATGGCTAGAACCAGAAGTGGTCGATTGTTGGATGAGGAACGAGCTTCGAATTTGAATCAAGACGGGAATGGATTGGCCAATTCGGGTATCGGGAATAACCATACTCCGGTAACTATGGAGGCCATTCAATCCATGCTCACTAATATGAGAAATGTGATGCAACAAGATGTTAACCGGATCATAAATGATCGGTTGAACTTAGGAGTTGATGATGAGGAAAGGGAGGAGGAGGAACGTCTTTTCGAGGAGGAGAGGGAGGAAGGTGAAGATTCCCCTCAACTCACTAAGACCAAGTCAACGGGAAACACCAACCCGACCGAGAAATCCTCCAATGGGGAAAGTGGTGAAGAGAGAAAGATTGAACGTGAAGGATGTTCTTACAAGACATTCCTTGCTTGCCGTCCCGACTTCTATCTCGGGAGTACGGAACCGAAAGTGACGGTTCAATGGATTCGAGAGACGGAACGTGTGCTTGAAAGTAGTAAGTGCAAGGAGGAAGATATGGTGACTTATGCCTCACGTTTGTTCAAAGATGATGCTCTTACATGGTGGGACACCGTGTATGAAACCTTGGGGAAGAAAGCCATTTACAAGATGTCGTGGGATGAGTTCACTAGGAGACTCAAGGAGAAGTATTGCCCCGAAAGGGAGTTGGAGGAGTTGTTGGAAGAGTTCTTGCACTTCAAGAAAGGCAATTTGACCTTGGATGAGTATACCAAGAAGTTCACGGGATACCTCCCGTTTGTGTCAAGTACTTACCCAACCGAACGTAGTCGTGTGGTTCGGTTTGCCAATGGGTTACCATGGGAATATGAGCTCGAAGTGAAGAGGGCAACCACTCTTGATGAGGCGATCAATGTCGCCCGAAGTGTCGAAAAAGTTAGCAAGAGAAGAGTGCAAGAGAGATCGGTTGGTAATGAGAAGAGGAAGTTTGAAGTTTTTTCGGGGTCATCCAAGAAAAGCAAGTTTGCCCCGAGCGGGTCAAAACAAGGAAGTGTTGGTGGATGTAGGAAGTGTGGTAGGGACCACAAAGGGGAATGCAAGGTGGATTCTAATGGTTGTTTCAAATGTGGTCGTTTTGGCCACAAGGCTAGAGATTGCAAGGTTAAAAGCCTTGATGAGGTGGAATGTTACTCATGTCATGAGAAGGGGCATTATAGTAATGTATGCCCGAAGAAAGGAACCGAAACGTTGGTGTCAACCGCTCACAAGAAACCGGAGCCGATGAAGGTCAAAGGTCGTGCCTTCCAACTCACACGTGAAGAAGCCAAGGAGACTCATGATGTCGTCTCAGGTACCTTATTCATAAACTCCATACCCACTTATGTGTTGATTGATTCGGGTTCTACTTATTCTTTCGTGTCTCATGAATTTGGTGCTAAGTTTAAGGTTCCACTAGAATTACTTGATGAATTGTATGAAATAGAAGTAGCCGATGGGAAAACCTCTATGGTTCAACATGTCTATAGAAATTGTGAGTTAGAAATCGATAACAAGAAGTTTAAGGTTGATTTGATGCCTATGGGAATTAAGGCTTTTGATGTAATTATTGGGATGGATTGGTTGGGAATCCACCAAGCCAAGATTTTATGTGGAAGGAAACTAGTGTCGATTAAATCTCCCGAAAATGAAAAGGTGTACATATATGGGGAAAAGAGGCATCGTATGCCAAACTTGTTAACCGCAATAAAGGCAAGAAAATGTTTAGCGAAAGGGTGTGCATCATTTATAGCCTATGTCCTTGATGGAAGAAAAGAAAAGAAGTTGGTTGAAAATGTGAAGATTATTCGAGACTTTCCCGAAGTTTTTCCCGATGACTTGCCCGGTTTGCCACCGGAGAGACAAGTCGAGTTTCGTATTGATTTAGTCCCGGGGGCGACGCCAATTGCCCGAGCCCAGTATCGTCTAGCTCCCACCGAAATGAGAGAGTTGATGGCTCAACTTCAAGATTTGCTCGATAAGGGTTTTATCCGTCCTAGTTCGTCACCATGGGGTGCACCGGTTTTATTTGTGAAGAAGAAGGATGGTTCCATGAGAATGTGTATCGATTACCGAGAACTAAACAAGATGACAATTAAGAACCGATATCCTTTGCCAAGGATAGATGATTTATTTGATCAACTTCAAGGAGCCGATTATTTCTCCAAGATTGATTTGAGATCGGGTTACCATCAAGTTCGTGTCAAAGAAGGTGATACCGAGAAGACGGCTTTTAGGACCCGTTATGGTCATTATGAATTTCTAGTTATGCCATTCGGTTTGACGAATGCCCCGGCTATTTTTATGGATCTCATGAATAGGGTTTGTAAACCTTTTCTCGATAAATTTCTCATAGTATTTATTGATGATATTCTTATTTTCTCCAAAACCGAAGAAGAACATGAAGACCATTTGAGGCAAACTCTAGAAGTGTTGAAACGGGAAAAATTGTATGCTAAATTCTCAAAATGTGAATTTTGGTTGCGGGAAGTGCAATTTCTTGGTCATGTAGTATCTCGAAGCGGGATAAAAGTTGACCCGTCTAAGATTGAAGCTGTGAAGAATTGGGAAGCACCGAAAACTCCAACCGAAGTTAGAAGTTTTCTTGGGTTAGCCGGTTATTACCGAAGGTTTATAGAAGATTTTTCTCGAGTGGCGGTCCCACTCACTAGGTTAACGAGAAAAGACGTGAAGTTTGATTGGGGGGAGAAGCAAGAGAGTGCTTTTGCCTTGTTAAAAGAAAAGTTGTGCAATGCACCGATCCTCACTCTACCCGACGGTATGGAAGATTTCGTGGTGTATAGCGACGCCTCGAATAAAGGTCTCGGTTGTGTTTTAATGCAACGAGGTAAAGTGATAGCTTATGCTTCAAGACAATTGAAGAATGCGGAAGAAAGGTATACAACTCACGATTTAGAGTTGGCGGCGATTATTTTCGCCTTGAAAATTTGGAGGCATTACTTGTATGGTACAAGGTGTATCTTGTACACGGATCACAAAAGTCTCAAGTATGTGTTCACACAAAAAGACTTGAATATGAGACAAAGAAGGTGGATCGAGTTGATTAGTGACTACGATTGTGAGATCGTTTATCACGAGGGAAAGGCTAATGTGGTAGCTGACGCCTTGTGTAGAAAAGTCTATGAAAAGCCGGTTAAGGCTAAGTTGATGCGGATTGATGTAGTGTGTAGCTTTATTGAAAGTATAAAAACCGCACAAGTGGAAGTGATGTGAAAAGACGAGTATAGACAAGAGAGGTTGGGAAAGAACCAAGTATTTGAAGAAAATGGTCAAGGGTTGAAAACCGTGAATGGGCGAATTTGGGTCCCGAAATTCGGTGGAAACCGAAAAGTGTTGTTGAATGATGCTCACAAATCTAAGTATTCGATTCATCCCGGTAGTACAAAAACTTATCAAGACTTGAAGAAAATTTATTGGTGGCCCGGGATGAAGTCGAGGGTAGCAAAGTACATATCAAAATGTGCCACGTGTGCACAAGTGAAAGCCGAGCACCAAGTGCCTTATGGTGTTGCACAATCGTTACAAGTGCCGGCCGGGAAATGGAATGACATCACAATGGATTTCATTGTTGGACTCCCAAAGACGAGTAGGAATCATGACGCCATTTGGGTGATTGTTGATAGGTTAACGAAAAGTGCGTTATTCCTAGCTATTAGGGAAACCATGCCACTCGAGAAGTTGGCAAAATTGTATGTTGATGAAGTTGTCCGTTTGCATGGGGTACCATTGTCGATTGTGTCCGATCGGGATGCAAGGTTTACCTCGAGATTTTGGAGATCACTCCAAGAAGAGTTGGGAACTAAGTTGAGATTGAGCACGGCTTACCATCCGCAAACCGATGGTCAAAGTGAAAGAACGATCCAAACGGTTGAAGATATGTTGAGGTCGTGTGTATTAGATTTTGGCGGTAAATGGGATGAACATTTACCGTTAGTTGAATTTTCGTATAACAATAGTTACCACTCGACAATAAAGATGCCACCGTTTGAGGCATTGTATGGGAGAAAGTGTCGGACGCCTTCGTGTTGGTTAGAGGCGGGTGAGACGAAACTCACGGGTCCCGAGATTGTGAAAATAACAAATGAGAAAATTGGAGTAATTCAAAGGAATATGAAAGTAGCACAAGACCGCCAAAGGAGTTATTCGGGTTTGAAAAAGCGACCATACGACTTGAATGTCGGTGATATGGTAATGTTGAAGGTGTCGCCTTGGAAGGGCGTGATGAGATTTGGAAAGAAGGGCAAATTGAGCCCAAGGTATGTAGGCCCGTTTAGGATCTTGAAACGGGTCGGCTTACAAGCATTTAAGTTAGAGCTTCCACCCGAGTTGCAAGGTGTCCATGACACCTTCCATGTTAGTAATTTGAAGAAATTTGTGGGTGAAGTGGAGAATATTATTCCACTCCAAGATTTGCGGGTCGATGCACCCAACCGGTTGATTGAAGAGCCCGAGGCCATATTGGAGGCCCAAACGAAGAAATTGAGAAACAAAGAGATTGAGCTAGTGTTGGTCAAGTGGAAGCATTCCCTTGGGCCAAATTTGACTTGGGAAGTCAAAGATGAGATGAAGAAACGCTACCCGGATTTTGTAGATTATGAGACGATTCCGAGGACGGAATCCTCTTAAGGGGTAGATAGTTGTAACGACCGTAATTTTACGTTTTTCATTTCGTGTAATTATTCGGGATTTATGTGAATTTTCATTATTTATGTTAGTTTACATTTCGGTTTATGTTCTATCGAGTATTGGGATGTTTGGGACTTGGTGTAACCAAGTATGGGTCAAGACTTGGATGGAAACAAGTTTAAAAGGCAAGAAACTGACCCAGACAGACCTCGCGGCGCGAGGCAGTCGCGAGTCAGTCGCGAGTCCAAACAGCAAGATCAGATATCAGACGCGAGCAATTCGCGTCGAGCTCGCGTTTTGTTCGCGGCGCGAACTCGGCGCGAGCGGGGCGCGAAGTCAGGCTTCCTGCGGCGACCAAGAGGACATCCCGCGTCACCTCGCGGCGCGAGCCAAACGCGAGTGTGGCGCGAGGGCTGTCTGGAGTATATAAAGTAGTGTAGAAGCTAGGGCTCATAACACCTACGAACCCTAGACTTATAGCAGCCGTTTTTGAGAGCATTTGGGCGGTTTTTGGAGCTAAGGAGCTCAAATCTTCATCTTCTTGAAGGATTTAAGCATCAAGGGTAAGAATTCTTGCTTATTTCACTTAGTTACCTTCATTTTGAGCTTGGTATGGGTAACAATGGTGGTTTTGGGAACCCACCATATCATCTTTGGGGAAGATGAACTTTCATGAGTGTAAAACACTCCTTATGGACTTGTAATCAATGTGTACAAGTTAGATTTGTGATTGATGATGGAAAATCTTGAACTAGGGTTTGAGATTCCACCAAGTTGTATGAACTTGGTGGTTGAGAATGTTTAGATGGGCTACTTAGTAGCTAGTTATGGATTATAACTAGATTTTGTATTGATATTTATGTTAGGTCAAGAAGACCTTGAGATTGGAAGTACTTCCTCGATTTGGAAGTAAGGATTGTGTTGTTGAACACAATTGTTGGATAGCATTGCTAAGGTGAGTACATGTGATATTCTCTGAGTACATAGTAAACCTTGTTTATGAATTGAAATGATTGTAGAGTCTTTATTAGATAAATATTTTAATAAAGAAAAGAATGAATTGATAGAGTATGATTTAATTTAATTGAAATGAATTGAATTGTATTGTGAACTTGTTGTTTAGTTACCACTAGTATGATTGAGTTGTGATATGGGCTTGACCCAAGTCGATGATTTGTTATGTGGTAGCTAATCGATTGGATCCTAGATAACCCACACAAGTTGGGGGAGTTAGTGGCTACTACTTGGGGCGGTACCACCCTGCGCAAGAGTAGTATGTCGAGAAATAGATAACCCGGAAACGGGGGAGTTTGAGATAACCCGGAAATCGGGGGAGCAAATAGATAACCCGGAAACGGGGGAGTTTACCTAGATAACCCACATCGGGGGAGTTGTTTCGGGGAGGCCCGTTACGTATGTGTTTGGCTTATGGCAAGCCTTAGAGATTGATTGTCTATGTGTAATTTGATAATTGTTAATTATTATTTTATTGCAAATTATTTTCTAACCGGGTCAAAAACCCATGTTTCTCACGAGACAATATTTGTCTCACGTACTACGTTTATTTTGACTATGTACTCAGGTTCGGGAGCAAAAGATTAGGCGGCCCGTAGTTAGCATTTGGATGGATTAGCTCGGTGTACTTATTTAATTCCCTAGACTATAGTTTTGATATATTTGTAACACCGGTTTTGATACTTACTAATTATTCCAAATGTTTTAGTTAAACCATATTTTTATATTCGGTTTGTAAAGACTTAAACATTTGTTTTAAAAGTTTTAATTTGGGTTGAAAATCGGTGTGTTACAGTACGGGTTTCCGCCGGAGAACGAGATCGGAGAAGGAGAGTACGGGTTTGTCAGGAATGAGATTTGGTTTAAGCCCATCTGCTCATTTGTCGGAGAAGGAGAGTGGAGAGTACAGGTTTTCGCCGGTGCCGGAATCAGGATATGGGTGTTGGGATTATTTTTGTTTTTTCGCCGATAAGCTGGAATCATGAAGTGAAAGATTGAATCTTTTGTTATCCATTGTTGTGTGATTTGTGAAGCAGATAGAAATTGGTCGATGGATGAATTGTGATTCTTGGGCTCAGAAGTGGTCAGCGGATCATTTTATTTAAGGTTTGATTTTTGATTATTTTTGGTGTTAATAAATCTAGGGTTCTTAATTTGTTGAAGAAGATTCTTTGTTGATAAAACAAAGATGAAGAACATGAAGAAGGATGGAAAAATACGAAAATACCCTTCATTTTTTGGCATTTCACGGCAGTTAACGGCAGAAAATGGACGGAAGGACAAAAAAACGGAATTTTGGCTAGTATAGGGACAAAAAAAACGGAAAAAAAGCACAGGGACAAAAACGCAGAATCGGGTAAAGTACAGGGACAAAAACAGTAATTTACTCAATAATTAAAGAACATACAATGTAAGGCCACAAAGTTGTAAATGTGATGTTGACTCAAAGAAATACCCATGAAACCCATCATTTACTAATTTTGTGAAGGGTATTATGTAATAGTTTTAGAAAGTTGCAACTTTGATTGCAAATTAAAATTGCAAATTACTGCAAATTATAAATAGGATGATGCCATTAAAAGAATTATTGGTGGAAATAAGGGAAATGATAACTTCCTATTGGTTGGATTAATTGAAGTTGAGTAAGTGATTATATTATGGATCTATTAATTTATTAGCTAGTAAGATTACGAATTTAATGAGGGGTATTGTGTAAGATGTTCGAAAGTTGTAGTAATTGTAAAAATAAAAATGGGTAAAACTCTTGATGGGGTCCGATAAGGGAAATAGCATCCTCCTATGGTCCTATAAGTTGAATTGATTAAAATTGAGTAATTTTTTATATCATGAATCTAGTCTTTTATTAGATATTAATAATTTATGTACATAGATGTATATGATAGATAACTTAAAGTCTTAACTCAATAACAAAGCGTGAAAATTATCGGATTCAATAATTATAAGGTGGATGAATAGATACTAAAATCCTATCTACCATTTGGTCAGATGAATTATGTCTGCTAAGACTGTTAACCACATGTACTAACTTTAAAAATGCCTTTTCATTTTTCACTTGTTTTATATGAAAATTCATAAACGAACACAACTTAATTCACTAAATTGGGAAAACTATGAAACTAAAACAACAATAAAACGTCAGAATTAAATTCATCAAATCGATCACAACCACCATTCCAGAATCAATCTATGATCTCAAATTTAAACAAGTTCATCATATCATACACCAAATCAAAATCCAAAAGTTTAAGAAGAATAAGCAAAGAATATGAATTTCGTAGCAAATTATAAGATTCAGTCAAATTTAACTTCATTTAAAGAAACCATCAAAGTCAAGGTTGTAGAAAAGTATGAGGCCAATAATTAAAAATCAATTCGACTCCGTTGACGTTGACCTCAGAAATACTCGTCTCCGACCGGGTGGGTGTATATATACATCATCTGCTTTATGCATCAGGCATCCCTTAAAACCTTCTTCTTGATTCAATTCTAGGTTAAAATGAGTCACAATGGATATTCAGGGTTTCAGCGTCTTAACAGCATCGAAAACACAGAGACCGGAGACTACGAATCTGAACCACGTGCTCCGAGCTTTCCGTCGGCGGGGCCAACAAGTGATGGTACCGGTCAACGCACGGTGCAGCCTGTTGAAGATTATGGTCAACGTCATTCACTGACAGATATCCATCCTTTTGTACATAGCTCGAGTGATGGCGACCATTTGTTGGAGCAAACCGGTGGAGCACCCGGATTTTCTGGTGTGCGTCCTCAACCCCAGTCTGAAAATAACTTGGGCGATCCAAATAGCGTAAATGCAGCACCCGGAATATCTGGAAATGTTCGTCCAAATCTATCTGAATCGGCACCAACACCGGAATCTACTCAGATTAATCCAGAAGACTATGCCGGGATCAGTTTGCCCAGAAGCAGATTCAAGTATGTAAACTCGAGCGCATACTACGTGGACAAGAACGATAATTGATTGGACGATTTCCATTTTTAAGTGTTTTTCTGAAATTTTGTTTCTTGTCAACTTGCAATTTTCTCATTTCTTTCGTTCGATTCATCATAACTACTGTATTAATATTTTAAAAGTAATCGAATTCTTCATTTTTGTCATTAAATTTTCTTTTCTTGGATATTTTGTCGATTTAGTTTTCATTTTTTTTCTTTAATTTGCTTTTTTTGGCCTAAAATGAGTGAATACCGTCAACCTCAATTTAACCAAAATCGAGCACAAGTCAAACAATATTGAACACAGAGACCTTAATCTAAACAAAAACGATCGGGCATCCATCTCTAAAACTTGTACCAAATCGAAAGCCATAATTATACAATCGAAACCCAATCTCACATTGTAAGTGAAACCAAATCCTTAATTCAAGTCCCACATTTAAAACTAAAACCCCCAATCTCATGATTCAGTTTATCTCTCTTTTCATCTACACAATCCTTATCTCAACTCAATCGGAAAATCAAAATGGAACCCTTAAAAAAAATGGCTTAAGCTAACTGCAAACACAAAAATAGAAATTGCAAACTAGAGAAGCGTGGTGGTGGAAGCACATTCCGGCGACCACGCCACCCAATGACCCAATACCACTGTTATTGTAATGATTTACGAGTAGTATAGTTTAGGCCCACATGTATTTAATGGGCTCAGCCCACGTTGCTTTGCTAATAGAATGGAACATGAAAAATTAACCATGCTAAAATTAATTAATAATTAAGCACTTAATTATTGTAAATTGCAGTTGGATTTGGATTCAACACCCCTCTCACTTTGTAATATATAAACACATGTTTGCGTTCAATTCTACAATATTTTCTCGATTGCAAAAACAAACAGATTCCCACCCTTTTTCAAATAATGCTACTATTTGAACACTCCTTAATACTAAATAAACACCATAATCAAAGTTAAACTTTGAAAATTATGATCACAAACAATTAATTAATATGTTCATCCATGTTTTTTTAACTTAAAACTAGCGGTCGACGATGGTGGTGATGGTGAGCGGCATATGCGATGGTGGTGCCGGAGTTAGTTGTTGGAAGCGGAACGAGAGGCAAAGTGAGTAAAACAGAGCAAGTTGGCCGGCGGAGTGAGCAACGACTGCGGTCTGCTAAGTCTGACGTGAGTGAGTTGGTAGCGGAGGTGGTTAGCGGCGCAGTTGGTGGAATATGTAAAAGAATTTATTAGTTAATTATTAAGGATTTGTGAGGTATCTATATAGTACTATAAAATGTTTAAATAATCAACACCTTTTTTAAATCTATCCAATTCAAATTATTAAAACTACAATGCGAATGGAATGGTAATCATTTTTTCAGGTGAATCAGTTCATCGCTCGATCCATTCGATTTCCACTTATGCTTGATAATGTGTGGGTCGATGTGGTCCAACTAGGATCGGTAGGGATTAAAGGTTTACAAACATATATAAGTTGTCTTGTAAGTTTATAAATTAGTTATTGAATAATTGAAATTTATAATGAAGCTTATTTATATAAAATTCATTTTTGGTTGGGCCCTACAATGTTTTGGGGTGTTTTTTGTAAATGAAAAAGTATATGGGGGATAAATGAAGATAAAAATTAACCCAATGTAAGCGTTGACCTGGTATTGCTTTTAACAGGTCTATATATACAGCATCTACTTTATGTACTAACCACCCCACCGGAAAATAAAACCATATCCTTAACCCAATTCCGGGCAAAAATGACTAGTAACAGTGGATTTTCGGGTTTACAGCGTCGTGGCAGCATGGAAAACAGAGAGACGGGCGAATATGGATCCGAACAAGCTCCGAGCATTCCGTCAGGGGGTCAGAGAAGCTTCGGTGCTGCATATGGTGTACGGTCGGTGCAGCCTGAGCGTGACGATGAATACGCCGATCAACCTCCATCACAGTCTAATATGTATCCGCAAGTATATAGCTGGAATGATGGCGATCGGATGGTGAATCCATCCGATAACGGCGGTCAACCACCAAGTCGCAATGATTTGGTTCACGAAAACAAATCTGGAAAGGACTTGGGGGTTCCGACTAATGAAAAGTCAGCACCGAGTCATAACAATTTAGTTCATCCAAATATATCTGAATCGGCAGGTGGAGCACCGACGGAGGATGCTGCTCCGATTAATCCACTAGACTATGTCGGAATCAGTTTGGTCGGAAGGAGATTCAAGGATGTAAACCCAACTGCATACTATGTGGAAAAGAATGATCGTTGACTTGATTGTAAGATGGATTTCAATTTATAAGTTTGAATTTTTGTTTTTCTGAAATTCTGTGTGTTGCAAGCTTTCAAATTTCTCAATAAACTGTATCTCCTTTCATTAGATCTATCACAACTATTAGATTTTATTTTTAATAACTCAATTAGGTCAAAACATTAGTGAAATCTGATGTAAGACCAATATTTTGTAAAGTAGCCATATACGAAGTTACCACAAAAGTATATCTTGACTAGATCTTGTACGCCACTAATTAACTTCCTGCAGATTTCCACCCATATAATTTTACTTTAATGAGTAATACAGATTACATAACCAAATTACGTTTGAACCGGCTCGTCGAACTAGTTGAATTGGGAATCTTGCTCAAAAGAGAAACGAAAAGTTTTTTTTTTCTAGAAATATATAGAAAGACATGGAACTTTTTTATACGTTTTGAAATTAAAAGTAATAAATTTAGTTGAAAATTAGGATATTGGAATTTTTTGAACTTTCTATATTATTTATTTTGTATTTTTCATAATTTTTTGGCATATATATCATGTACATAATATTATAAATATTGAGTGTAGAATTAAAATCAGAACCAATTAAGGCTACAGAACTAGCAGAACTCAATCTAAATCATTGATTTTTGAAATGAAATGATCATGGAAGACACATTAATGTATTTGATGAGGGACCCTCAAATATTGGTTTGCATTGATGTCATTAATACATGTATACATACATGTATAGATAACACTTATGTATACATACATGAAAACATATACATATATGTATACATGCATGAATGACATTTATGCAAACCAATATTTGGGGGTCCCTCATCAAATACATTAATGTGTCTTCCATGATCATATCATTTTAAAAATCAATGGTTTAGATTGAATTCTGCTGGTTCTGTAACCTTAATTGGTTCTGAAAATAATTCAACCCTAAATATTAATATCATTATCAATTTATCATCATATTCAGCTAATCAATTCATCTGATCCAACCATTCATTTATATTTAAGATATTAATTGATTCCATGCTAAAACTTATTTTTAAAATATTATAAAAAAATTTAAAATATATGCAAAATCTTTATTACAACTTGTATAGTAGGTGCTGAACATAAGTACGTGTCCAATGAATTATTAAGAAAGTGTAAATCATTATTAGACAATACATTAACTTTTATGTATTCACACATATGACTTTTTCTAATAATTGTATTTCTAGATAATCTGACAAAGTGTAGACTCCCATTCACACATTTAAGATCATCCGTATATAATATGGATAAATTCGTGATAGAAAGTGCTTTATGAACTCAGTTTTCTATTTCTTCCGAAAGACAGATGAAAAGCTTATAATTAACGCATATTTTATACGACAAAGATAAATACATGGTGGGGTTGAAACATCTTTTATTATGAGATACATTAAACCTTTAACATGAGATTTTTTTTACTACATATATTATGGTTGGAATAAATGGGAGACGTTATGCAAGATCTATTAATTTTGTTATGTCAAATCAACAAGCACCTAGCTAGTTGTCTAAAAATTAGATTAACCACGTTTAATAAATCAATGGTGGAGCTTGTAGTATGAAAATCACCTCAATGCTTGTAGTACTAATATCATCTCAAATGTAGAATCAAATGCATCTTACAATACACTTTCATAAGTAACATTACTTATTTTGAATCTATTCTTCATTTCATCTCTTTGAAATTTTTAGACTAATCTGCTACTAGAGTCAAAATCATAGATAATTTGTAACAATAATACAATATAATGAATAACATGTTTGTTTCTACATCACATTCTTTCAATTTTTTCATGCTTTTATTTTCACATAAATAAAAGGGAGGAAATATAATAAGCCAAAAATGTTAAGGGTGGTCAAGTATAAATAGAAGTCCCTCCAATAATGCAATCAAAAGTGTCAATTAGTACAATAACAACAAAATGGATTATAAATTATATTTTTTAATAATAAAAGAACCATGTAAACTCAACTTAAATTTTAATATAACAACTACCAAAAACGATTAAGAAAATATATATCACTCAACCTCACGAACACAACACATTCTTCCAAGGCAAGTAGTATTTTATTATGTTACACGGTGTGGTGAAGTTCAGTACAATCATCATAGAATGACATAAGAAGTATAAGATTTTTATTTAACATCATTTATAATACTATGTTGTGTACCACACGATCCATAATCACCATTACCCTGTTATTTAATTAATAAAATCACTCTCTTTCTCTCTTGGCCCCTCGGGTACGAAAAAACCAACCACGCACCACGAGTGGCGGTGTGGAAACCACGAGTCCACTGTAATGGGCTACTCACCATGTGCTCTAATTAAGTAATAAAAAAAGACTCAACACTTCGTTGACGTTGACGAATTAGCAATTTACAGGCAAGCACATAACTTTTTCTTTCCTGCTTCCATGTATTTTATATTTTCATATCAAAAAGTATCATCTGAACTCTAAAACCAAAAGTCATCTGAAAATGTATTCCGGCGATGCCCCTCCATCTTTTTCATCCGCCGGGGTAAACGGCTATGATCAGGAACAGATCCAGGCTTCCGGCGAAGTCTACAATCAACCTCCGTCGTACGGCGCTATGGGCCATGGCCAAGGAAACTCGCATAACCATTTTCAAGAAGGTATCGCCTACCGTGGGTTAGATCAACCCGCTGATAATACAAAAGCTCCATCGTTCACAGCTTTCGGGCATGGTAACGGGAACTCTTATAATCAGGACGATCGTGAGTTAGGAGGTAATTCGTCGGGTCAACCACTGTCAATTGGTGCTATGGGGAAGGGTGCTGTGTCTCAAACTTCCGGTGGTGTGGATCCTTATGATGGTGAGACAGCACCGAATCTGAGCGATGTAAATCGACGAGAATCATCTCAAACTGGAGGATCAGAGGCTGAGGTTCCTGACCACGAGTTCGTGGGGATGAGTTTGGTCGGAAAGAATTTCAAGAGGTTTTATCCGAATGCGTATTACAAGGAGAAGGACGAAGATAATTACAACAACAATACCCAACCATTTCAAATGAAGGCTATCGGAGGTAAGATGTAAACAGAGAAAGCTTGAAGGATTGATGATAATTGATATATGTTTGTTGTAACATTGGAATTTAAGAATTAAATAAACTATAATTAGCTTTAGTGATCCGGATGAAGTTATGAAATCTTACTTCATTGCTTCAGTTTTCCTATGTCAGTGTATATATCCGGAAAGAAAATAAGATATAAAAAGCAGAAGATCTTGGAACACTGATTTCAGGGCAAACACGTTTTGTGTTTTACGATTTGCAAAAGAGCAATAATATTTTTTAAAGCACATCCCAAATTACATTGGCAAGTCTTTCTTTCCAGATGTTTTTTGCAAATACAGAAAACTGCTACTAATGTGATTTTTTAATAGAAATTTTAACGAACACTAGACTAAATAACCGTAGTTGCAAAAAGTTCCCAAAAAATGAATTACAATATATAATATCAATATAAAGTTGTATTCTTGTAAGTTCAAAAGATTTGTCTAGTCTCAAGGGATAAATCCTAACCATTGGATCAAGATGATCAAGATTAAATCCCCCACCTACAGCCACCGCCGGCCGCCGCCAATCGCCGCCGTCTGTCGCCGTCCGCCGCCGTCCACCGCCGGTGGCCCGCGGCGGCCGGCGGTGGTGGTGGTGGCTGACAGTGAAGGTGCTGGTGGTAATGGGGGTGGTGGTGATATTGATGTATCGAAGCACATGTGCTTTACTAAAACACAACATATTACTTCGAAGCACATGTGCTTCAGGTCACGAAACACATGTGCTTCAAGTCACTAAAAACATGAGTTTCTAAACACACAAGGGAACATACGAAGCACATGTGCTTGATGTAACGAAACACGTGTGCTTCACTACACAGAAAAAAAAATCAAAACAAATGACGAACATATCATTATGAAGCACATGTGCTTCATAAAGCCAAACACATGTGTTTTTGTTCCTGAACACATGTAACTTACAAGCAAGTCATTTGTGTTTGAATCACGAAGCACATGTGCTTGACGTTATGAAACACATGTGCTTCACTACACAAGAAAAAAAATCAAAACAAGTGACGAACATATCATTATGAAGCACATGTGCTTCATAAAGCCAAGCACATGTGTTTTTGTTCCTGAACACATGTAACTTACAAAGCAAGTCATTTGTGTTTGAATCACGAAGCACATGTGCTTGACGTTATGAAACACATGTGCTTCACTACACAAGAAAAAAAATCAAAACAAGTGACAAACATATCATTATGAAGCACATGTGCTTCATAAAGCCAAGCACGTGTGTTTTTGTGTAACACCCAAAAATTTACAAGGTTTTTAAAATTTTTTGAAAATAAAATTGTAATTAAAAGGTCCCATAAATAAATCTCAGATTTTAATATTTAACATTTAAACGTATTTATTGCGGAAATAGTTAAAATAAAATAAAGTGTTTTAAAATATTAAATGATGTCCTCATCAGTAATGAAAAGATACAGCGGTCAACCGTCCACCTTCTCCTTTCCTTTGCTGGTACCTGAAACAATGTGGGGGAAAGTTTGGGTCAGCTGGGGAAGCTGAGTGAATAATTCTCAAAATGCAAACAATCATAACATACAACACATGAGGGCACATCGGTGTACTCCTACTCAGAATCTACTCGATTAATTACTCAGATTTATTTCTCAGATTTTATTACTCAGATTTTAATTTATATAGCGCGCTTGTGTGATTTGGGACGAGAGATCAACCTCGCCCCTCCTCACACCTCAGATAGGCATAAGCCAAAAACTCAGACGGGAGTGATCCCAAAACTCAGACGGGAATAATCCCAAAACTCAGACGGGAGGTGATCCCAGGCATATAGCCAAAAACTCAGATGTGTGTTATTATGTTTTATTATCTCTTTAACATAAGTATCTCAGATGCCCTAGCAAGTAGTAGCACAGAATGACCATGTGCCGAGCTCGGTTACCCAGGCACAATGTCTCAGATTAAAATAAATCAACAGCTGCTCAGATACTCAGATAGCATGTCAAACTCAGATAACAAATCAAACTCAGATAGCGGATCAAACTCAGATAACAGCTCAAGCTCAGATAACAATTATGGTGCAAGAAATGTAACACATAAGTCATGCATGTACAACGTTAAAACTGAATACACGGTGAGAATACTCACCTTGAGAAAACGTAAGCTCCAAAGGATTCCCGACAGTCAAAGGTACAGCACGTTATCTCCTAGACGGCCCTAAAACCAAGAAGCGAAACCCTGAATTAAAATTCTACCCGAGGGCTTATTTCAGAAAGCTGGCAGCACCCGTCAGTCTCACGGAAACTGCCATAACTCCTAAACGGCTCATTAGATTTTTCCCATCTTTTTACCATGACAAGTAGACAACCAGAACTACACATCTCTGTGAGACGGTCACTGGCCAAAACAGAATCTAAGTGTCTCAAAACGGTGTCACAAGACAGGCATACTGCACAGGTCAAGTTCCTAACAGCAACATATTAAAACGGGTATAACTTTTAAACCGTAAATCAAATCGATGAGAGGGTTGCGGCATTGGAAAGCTAACTCAGAAAACAAGGTCCCAAAACGGGCCAAAACTCCAAAAAGGTACTTTAAACAGGTCAGAAACAACCGAGAACAGAAGACTGAAATCTGCCCGAAAATGTATTTATGTGAAACCCATTTTAGCAAACCCGACCCGTTACCGTAAAAACCCGAGCACCCCAACTTCATACCCGACAGTTTAAAAACTTAGTTTCCCAAATTATGAATGATTTCCAAAACCCGATTATAAAAAGTTTCCCGATTGGGAAACCGAGAACGCTACGGGTTCGGTTTCCCCTGCGGTTATAGATTCCCGATTTTTATCAATTGATTAGACCAACGAACCCAACCCACCATGAGAACCCAAGGGTCGGCCTCAGCTGCCCTTTTCCAATTTACAGAAATCAAACAACTCTAGATTAATCTATCGAATGAAAAACAAATGACTTTTTTTTATATATTTATAAAACGGTCTTTATAAAAAACGGTTAATCAAACAATCACAAAAATCAACATAATCAACACAATTTAATTAACTATTAGCAACCAAACTCTCTATTGTGAGAAATCCCTAACCGAATATGAATACTAATAAAAGAAAAGGGTTAGAGATTATATACCCTACGAATTAATACGTGCTAAACGTTAACATCCGAATCACCAAAACACGCGACCACTCAAAGACCGCCGAACACCCTTGAGGCAGCAACCTCTACTGCATTTTTCATTGATCTGGACGCATGTGGGTTGTGACCCAACTGCATAGAATTAACCAAAATGATCCCAAAAGAATCTTATAATGAAGTTGAAAATCACTTGTGACTCACCTGCTTCTTAACCCATTACAATCAACCGAAACAAAATACTCCAAAATAAATGCTTGCCTCCTCTCATGAGTTACCCATGCTCACCGCCTCAATTAATTTGTCCCTTATATCCACCGTCCCAATCACTTGACCAACTTCCAATCATATCTTAAGGCATGTTGATAAATTACGAGCAGGAGAAAAAAAAAATTATACGGATGGGGAAAACGACAGATGTAGATTAGGGTAGAAGTAGGAGCTAATTGGTTTAAGTACTCAAAATGTTCGGGCTTGGAAATCTCACGACTCAGGCTATACTAAAACGTTTTGGGCCAAACACAAGCAACACCAACTCTTACTATTAACTGACCCGCCCAAATAATAAAAAACGTCTAACTAAAACGAGCCGTCTAATTACAGGTCGCCTGAATAATACGAACCGTCCAATTACAGGTCGACTAATAAATTCATTAATGACAAATTTTAACTATTTAAAAAATATATATATATATATATTTTAATAATTAAAATTAATTAATTAAATAACTTAAATTTCAGGGCGTTACAACTCAACTCCACTTGAAATAGACTTCGTCCCCGAAGTCATTGCTCGGATGAAGCTCAGAGAAGCGATCTCGCATCTTAGACTCAGGCTCGCCATCGACACACGTCCTCAAATGGGGAGAAACAAAAATGATAAGGTTAAGAATGAAAAGGAAATTCATCAGGGTGACCTACGACATGCATACTCAATGGAAAAGAAGAATAAAAATGATAAAGTTATGAATAGAAAGAAGCTCTTCATGGTGAATTTACTTAATAGGAAATGAACTCCAGATCACGTAAGTGCTCATACAATTATCCGCCTCTAGTGGCGCAAAACGATAAGGCTAAAAGAAATAAGGACAGGATGCTCACTATGGATCTCAGTATGCAAAGAAAATGTTGATAATGAGCATAAAATACACCACGATACTCTACTGAAGGCGTCTTCTTGCTCTCGCATTCGGATACAGTGTCTGCACCCAGCAATTAACGTCGCGTTGAATCACCGATTCAACTCCACTTGGAAATTTACTATTGTTTTGTTGACGATACCAGGTGCTCAGCGTAGTACCAAGTCATCCAACCCATTTGCACAATCACTCTCGAATCTCTCGTGACGATAACAAGTTTTTATGGAAACTTTTCTTCCCGCACAACTCCATCAAATGACCACTTACACATTTTAGCAACAGGTAAAAATTTCATTATCGACAATTTTCCACCAAAATGACTCGGAAGGTCCTCTACTCTATGGGTCAACAGTTTGTTAACAGCATAATGAATAATTTAGCGGTTTACACCATTATCAATTAATATAAAAACCATGCAATTAAATCACAAGGAATATACATATCACACAGAATTCTCATATACTCAGGTCTGTAACTCCAAAATATGATCTGGAAATATAACTCAGAAGTCCAACTCAGAAATAAACTCTAAACATATCTCAGGAGTATAACTCGAAAATGTATAACTCAGGAGCAAACTCATAAATCTTAACTCAGAAGCAAACCCAAAACTCTATCTCGGTAACAACTCATAAGGTAATAATATTTACAAGTAATAGCATTAGGTATAAATCACATTTTTACTCATTCTTATTACTTCTCGCGTGTTCCAATTTACCAGCTTATAATACTTGGAATGATATACTCTCTCTCGACCATGTTATTGGTTCTCAACATAACTCTTCTTTAACATTATATTGTTACCTTCCTCTATTAGGTTTGCATATTACCGATGTTAATAACCCATTAAATAGCTCAAATTAACGATCTTGTCATTTAATTCCCTTTGATAGGTTCTCATTCTATTACATTTAGTGATTTCTCGATAATACTTTAATAGATGTTTTCTCATTCATCTAGTTTAACGATCCTTTAATAGACCGTTTCACTGATTTTACAAAATTTAAAAATGTCTCTTAATCATTTTGACCATATCTACTCATTAATTTCATGTTACCCACTAAAATTCCAATTAAATTTCATACTCTTGTTTATAATGATTTCTCGTTACTCAAATTACGAATTAATTCCTTAGTCGCAGTTACACTTTATTCTAAATCTTACGGTTTACTCATGGTTCATCAATTCAGTACATTCCCGTCTTTACGAAATTTCTCCTAAGTTCGATATAAATTTATTGAATAGTTGTTCTCATCTCAAGTTTAATAATTATTCATAAATAGAGTTTTCTCATATAATTTTATAATACCTCAAAACTCATAACACTTTATAATACTTCTAAAATTTGAATAAAACTTCCCGTTAATTTAATACTTTTCTCTTTTGACTCATTTTATTAATTTGCTTACGTAACTCGATTTGTAAATTTCTTATACTCAAAATTACTCCATAATTAATAAAAATAAAATTTTATCATTTAGCTCGTTTTATTAATAACTCATTACCAGCAAATTACCGATCTCATTTTAACTCATTTTCCTCAAAATTTCATTGTAGCAGTTTTCTCATATTCGACTCATTAATAAGTTCTCATCACTTTAATTTAATGATTTCTCATTATCACATTTATAACTACCCATGAATAAGTATACTGTCTTATTTTGTATATAATTGTAGTATTACTACTTCCCTTTTGCACGATATTCATTCAACCCAATTAACTTGATTTGTTAATTTCTCCAGTAACCTGATCTATCATTTTGTTGTAAACTCTATAATTACCCATAGAATAAATTTAATTATTCTCAACTGCTTGATTTGATAGTTACTCTTATAATTTATTTGATCAGTTATATGTATCTAGATTTCGCACTTTATATTCATACCAACAAAAGCTCTCTGCATAAGCATCATGCTCATATTATTTATAATTAATAATTAATGATAATTATTTCTTGACAATTTTCCTTTTTACCCCTACTTAACTCCACTTGGAGAAAAACTCGTCCTCGAGTTTGGAACTAGTATTGTCTACCAAAATAAACAAGCAAGTATGTAGTCACACAAACGATTAGGATACACATACTAAATTCATAATAACAAGCATAGGTCCATCGTTCCCTTCAAAATTTCCCCCTAACCAACCAAAAGTTCGGTGTGTACGATAATAGGGGCCCTTCTATTACTTTCGACACCTACCTTTGTTTGGTCACGGGTCAATCCTAAAGTTCACAACTTCCCACATAAAAACCACCAATAAATCATATTCCGAAGAAAGAAAAATAAATTATTTTTCCATATTTGATAATTCGATAAGTACAGATATGCACTCAGCTGTGGGTACTCAAAACCTCATAAACATTACTCAGAAAATCATGTGTATATTTAGTCTCATACGCGATACTCGGATAACTCAGATTCATAGAAATATTTCCACTTTGTTACTTTCGCAATACGAATATCGTTTTATCTTCTACACTTAGTTATCTCATTTGTCAATTCCCATGAATAACATTTACTCTTTCTCAAAATTTTATCCGATTTATTGCCGTCTCGAACGACAATTAATATTTTCCAGTTCAACATTCTTGGTTAATTATTCTAATAAGCTTATATAGCTCGTTTATTAGCTCTGCGTTACTTAACAATTCACATGACGTCTTGCACTCAACTATTTAAACCACTTACTCATAATGTTTTCTCATTTTATTTCAATTTAATGATTCCTAGATAAATATTAATTTGTTGACTTTTCGACCTGAAATTTTCTCCATTATTACAACTCATGATATTCACGAATCTTTAATTTCTCGTTTAATAAGTTTAATATAATCACTTCTCTTTTAACACTATTTAATAATTCTCTTTAATACATTCTATAGATTCTTACCCAAATTTGGAATTCCATATTAATGTATCTTTTGGCAATATTCATTTTATTATCTTGTTAACGTATTTCTCAAAAATTTAGTTCGATATCTCCTCGTTTAGCTCGAATGTAATTATTTTTCATTTTCTTGAATTAATAGTTTCTCCTTACATAACCTGGCAAACCCTCATTTAAATATTTATTAATTTCTGATTTACTAACTTCAATAACTCTTTCTATAAAGTGTTTTCTTCGAAATAAAAACTTTTAATATTCTCCGAGTTTAAAATTTATTACTTCTCTTTAATGTTAGGAATTCTCCGTTTCGCATTTACTCAAGCATGTTTCTCATTTGATAATTTATGAATTTTACATTACAAATTGGTATTCATTTATTACACTTTTGGTTAAAATTTCTCAGAATTATAAAATCTCATCTCATTTCAACTCTATTAGGTGTCCCTCTAAATTGGAAACTTTTATTATTCTCATTAAAACTTATAATTCCTCTAGTTTGCGTATTTGTATATGCATAAATATATTAAACACTTGGAATTAAAACCAGAATTTTACTCAGAATTATGCTCTAAATTATACTCAAAATTATCAAACCTCGCATTCGTATATCTATATATACAAAGTATTGAGTTGTACATTTCATATGTAATTTTCGTATGTTATTATAACTTTTAGGGTTTATTTCACAGATGTAATCAGAAACAACACTAGGAAAATATACTCAGGAATTCTCTCAGAAAATAAACCAAAAATTCTCATACTACTCGTCTATACTCAGAATATAACAAAATCTCAAATAAATAATACTCTTTAATATTACCAGCAGTAGGAAGCGAGAGGTCGACGTGACATGCTGTATGCTTGATGTGGAACTTTTCTCAGAAAATATTTTACTCAGTTCGCGTTTTAAAACTCGAGACTCAAACTTGAGATTGAATCCACCCCTTGTGAAACCAAATCCCTCAAGTCAGAGCTCTGATACCAACTTGTAACACCCAAAAATTTACAAGATTTTTAAAATTTTTTGAAAATAAAATTGTAATTAAAATGTCCCATAAATAAATCTCAGATTTTAATATTTAACATTTAAACGTATTTATTGCGGAAATAGTTAAAATAAAATAAAGTGTTTTAAAATATTAAATGATGTCCTCATCAGTAATGAAAAGATACAGCGGTCAACCGTCCACCTTCTCCTTTCCTTTGCTGGTACCTGAAACAATGTGGGGGAAAGTTTGGGTCAGCTGGGGAAGCTGAGTGAATAATTCTCAAAATGCAAACAATCATAACATACAACACATGAGGGCACATCGGTGTACTCCTACTCAGAATCTACTCGATTAATTACTCAGATTTATTTCTCAGATTTTATTACTCAGATTTTAATTTATATAGCGCGCTTGTGTGATTTGGGACGAGAGATCAACCTCGCCCCTCCTCACACCTCAGATAGGCATAAGCCAAAAACTCAGACGGGAGTGATCCCAAAACTCAGACGGGAATAATCCCAAAACTCAGACGTGAGGTGATCCCAGGCATATAGCCAAAAACTCAGATGTGTGTTATTATGTTTTATTATCTCTTTAACATAACTATCTCAGATGCCCTAGCAAGTAGTAGCACAGAATGACCCTGTGCCGAGCTCGGTTACCCAGGCACAATGTCTCAGATTAAAATAAATCAACAGCTGCTCAGATACTCAGATAGCATGTCAAACTCAGATAACAAATCAAACTCAGATAGCGGATCAAACTCAGATAACAGCTCAAGCTCAGATAACAATTATGGTGCAAGAAATGTAACACATAAGTCATGCATGTACAACGTTAAAACTGAATACACGGTGAGAATACTCACCTTGAGAAAACGTAAGCTCCAAAGGATTCCCGACAGTCAAAGGTACAGCACGTTATCTCCTAGACGGCCCTAAAACCAAGAAGCGAAACCCTGAATTAAAATTCTACCCGAGGGCTTATTTCAGAAAGCTGGCAGCACCCGTCAGTCTCACAGAAACTGCCATAACTCCTAAACGGCTCATTAGATTTTTCCCATCTTTTTACCATGACAAGTAGACAACCAGAACTACACATCTCTGTGAGACGGTCACTGGCCAAAACAGACTCTAAGTGTCTCAAAACGGTGTCACAAGACAGGCATACTGCACAGGTCAAGTTCCTAACAGCAACATATTAAAACGGGTATAACTTTTAAACCGTAAATCAAATCGATGAGAGGGTTGCGGCATTGGAAAGCTAACTCAGAAAACAAGGTCCCAAAAAGGGCCAAAACTCCAAAAAGGTATTTTTTGGAGAAATGAAGTGAATTCTCATGCTGCAAATGGAGAATGAACATGAGAAAAATCAACTCCCTTGTTTGGTTATGCTAGCTAGCGGAATGGAAATAAAAACAAATTGTCAATTCCTAGTTTAATTAATTTATCAACTTAATTAAAAATCATATTACACCTGCGTTCAAAAATTTAAAACCATATTGCAAATTAAAAACCATATAGCAGCAATGTTGCAGCAATGGTATTATATAGTTGAAGTATACACACGCACATGTGATATCAAAGCTATCAAAGAACAAAAAAGTAAGACGTACTAGAGAGTTGTTGTTGGTGATTTGTGTCATCAATATTATTTAAATGTAATAGGATAAATTTATTGGTCAAATGTAACCAAAATAAATATTGAAAAGTTTGGGTGGTGCGGAGTGCACGTTTGGTTGAATTTGTTATGATTAAAATACACTGACTCAATGGAGGTTCGGGACGCCCCTGGGAACCCTGGCGGGGTCCAAGGGACAGAGCCCCTTAATGTTCCTTTATAAAAAATGTATAGAAAATCCGAAATCGAAATAAAATCTCGGTCTTTGACCCGAAAAATCTGACCCATATCCGACCCAGTTTTGGACGATTTTAAGGAGTTAGAACTGCCAATTGCAGTTGATTTTCAGTTTTTGGAAACAGGCATGGAAATTGATTTGGTCATCACTTTCTCTGGTACAAGTACACACTTTTCTCTGTTCTTGCAAATTAATTCTGATTTTATCCGATTGGAGGTTTTGATTGTACCATCAAAATACTTTGATCTGATAGTGATTCACGATTCAGAATTTTCCAAGAAAACGAAACCCAGTATTATTTCTAACAAGAGTCGGCAACGAAATTTAGTAGTAGTATTGTAGATAGACACCGTACCAGATGCAATGGTAGCAGAGGTGATAACGAAGTAGGGGAGATGTCAGGATCGATTAACTATCAATAAGTTAATAAACACCTTAGATCTAATTGATAATAGAAGTTGCAGTGGATCAACACTATATCAATATATTAAGAACAAAGAACTGTAAAACAATATGCGAAAATATTAAGAACACAGTTTCACAAAAAGCTTCAATGTATATTATCGTGTAACAATACACACGTACGTTTACAATTCGTAAGGAACTATTTATAATAGTCCTTGAAGCTAAACTATTTACCCTAGTTATTCTAGGACTTGATTTACATTCGAATTATAAAGATATACATTGAATTACATTCTATAACTATCTCTGCGAAGATCTCGGACTTGATTTGCTTCCAAATCGTATGTCAGTAGTAATCTGCAATCACCAGTAGTAAATAAGCATCATCAGTAGTAAGTCTGGTGACCAGTAGTAAGTCCAAAACCATCATCAGTAGTAACTATTGATCAGTAGTATCTTCAATATGCCTTGATCAGTAGTAACTAAGTTATAGACTTCACCAGTATCAACTTCATCAGTAGTAAATCTCTGCCCCATCAGTACTAAACATAATATTCATCAGTAATAAGCATGATCAGTACTAACTGCAGCATCAGTATTAAGTTGATCTGTGATTTTGTTCCAACAATCTCCCCCTAAACTTATTGATTCTCTTTCAATCACATAAGTTTCTTTTGTTCTTCTTCTTCTTTCTTTCTTTTTCTCCAACGTTCTTTGATTCTGTTGATGTCTTTGCTCAATGATGTATTTGCTGTTTCTCTTTGTGAAATAATTCAATTTGTTTTGGAACATAACAGCATCATAAGGTTTCATCATTGTATTTGTGAATATCTGATACATAGTCTTCTCAGAATGTGGATATTCTTTTTCATACAAATATAGCTCACATACTTTGCCTGACTTTTCAAAGAAGTACATGTTGGCAGTTGGAATCACATTCCAAGCATAAACATTTCCTGGATCTGTAAATTGTTCTGGGTAGTTATCTGGATAAAATGCAGCATCTATCATTCTTGTTAAGTATCCAGCACCAGACTCTTTCCATGATTTCTTTGACATTCTTGGTTTTCCAATGATCAGAAGCTTGATTACATCACTTCTTGAACATGAACTGATCAATGGTAACCATCCAGTAAATCTTTGTACTACTTTATCTTCCCTTATAATCTCTATGACATTGTTCTGCATAACCCTCCAATTGATGATTGGATTGTTTTGCAAGGGAGCAACAGGCACTTCAAGAACAGGTATGATTTGTTCTGTTTTTGACTTCTTTTTAGTGCTCTGTTCTTGAGTAACAGCTCTTCTCTTCTTTGATTGGGGAGTTGAGGATTCACCAGTAGTTGATGTACTACTAGTTTTAATTAATGTTGGACTGATTGGAATTAGGGCTTTAGATTTCTTTTCTTCTTTTGCCTCTTGTTCAGCCAAATCCTTCTTCTTAGCAGCACAATATTTTTTAATAATTGTCATCATCTTCATTCTGCCAAAGGACTTTGCACTATGCCCTTTTGTTTTCAAATAATCAATCATATTAGCTTTCTGTTCAAATACATCATCTGTTAACTCACTCTTAGTTCTTTTGCATTCAGTAACCAAATCTTCAAGACAGTTAATGTGTTCTTCTTCAACTTTTCTAAGCCTCTTGAATTCTGCTTTTTGAGCTTCTATCTGAATGTCTTCTACTTGAACAGGTATTTGAACAGGGATTTTAGTTTCTTGAGTTTTCTTCTTTTTATTCTCCTCAAGAGCTTGATACATCTTCACATTCTCCAAGAATTTCTTGTGTTTTATCCTCCATCTGGACTGTTTTTCTGATCTGACATGATTAATTTTGTTCACCATTTGGTGACCTAATGCTCTGTTTGGATAATCATCATCATATACTTCCTTTCCTTTTCCAATACAGGCAGATGGTGGAGGTGGAGTGTATTTCATATCAGGTACACCCAAAATCAGAAGTTTTGGATAGAACAAGTGTAGTTGATCTTCTGATAGAATTTTAGGGTGTGGAGGAAGTGTACATTCATCTACCTCAAACCAATTCACATAATCATCAATGTCAGGTATGATAAGTGGTTGATTAGGAGTTGGTGGTTTGGAGATAATGACATGTCTTTCCCTTTCAATTAACTCTGGGAGTTGCAGTTCTTCCTCTTCAGTAGTAACCAAAGTAGTTACTACTGGTGTGACTTCAGGAGTTACTACTGATAGGGCATCAGTAGTAATTGGTGCAGTTATTTCCTCTTCCTGACTTACTACTGCTATGATATCAGTAGTAGGAGTTACTACTGATACTTCTTTTTCTCTTTGTTCTTCCATGGGAGCAGTAGTCATTGGAACATCATCAACAACCATCTTTTCTGGGCCTTCATCAATATTTTTTTCTTTGAGATTGAGGAGAGAAGTTGCTGCTGCTGCAATTGATTCATCAATCATACTCTGAATGTTGTCCTTCTCCCCCTTAGTGAGCTCAACTGGTGGAGCCTCACTATCATCAATCTTCCTTTTCAATCTTCTTATAATCTTTGTCTGTTGATGAAGCCTGTGCTCATATAACCTCATCCTTTTGTTGATGGTATTAACATGCCTTTTCATTACTGCAATTGTTTTCCCTTGATTTGTAAGATACTTAAGACAATCTTGTACAGTGGATTCAAGAGAATCCACTTTATCCGTCAATTGTTTGGTTTTAATACTGCCCTCACTCCATCTAGCAAGATCATCGGGCTCACTGAATGGTACATTGGCTTTAAGGTTTTCCATCCTATCCATCAAATCCATAGATCTACCCTCATCACTTCTTGGTGATTCATTGGGTTGTTTAGACACCCTCTTCTTCCTAGAAGAAGCAGAGATTCCCCCCTTGTGGTTTCTTGGCACCGGGGTCCTTTAAGTAATTCCTCAAATGAGTCATCACTTAAAGTTGCCGAGGTCTGGGTCTTAGAGATGTTTTCACTGTCTTGTGCACCCACCTTTGGGGCATCAGTAGTGAAAGCCCTCGCCTCATGTCCTCTCTCCTCCTTGGAGGACAACTCTTTGAGCCTGGGGCGTGACTCGATTTGTCCCCTGGTGTCCTTTAAAGAAGTTTTCTTTCTTTTATAGATTGTGGATATATTTTGGGTGCCATTGGGCAGGTCTTCCACAGAGTGAAGAGTAGCACTCTGAGGATTTATTTCAAGTTCCTGGGACACATTCAGGACTTCTAGATGTGTGGGTGATTGAGTGACTATTTGGGGTGGTGTTTGGGCTGCATTTGGGGGTGATGGAGTGGGTTGAGGTTCAATATGGGTTGTATCTATGATTGAACCCTCTCCAAGTAGTGGTTGATCTTTGATCATATTAGGAAACAAAGGGGTTTCCTTGCCCGAAAATTTAAATTATTTTCTCATATTAGAGAAAACTTTCTTGTTCAACTCAGGAATGATAAAAATATTTTTGGGAGTTGACAAGTTTTGCAATTCACAGTTTATGACATGTTGGAGAAATCTGGGATACATTAAAAATTTTGAGGAACTAAGATTTCCCAACATACCTTCAAAAATCATGTATGAAAAATTAAATACTTGGTCTGTGAAAAATTAAATACCTGCATCATCATGTAGTTGGAGATGGTGTCGAATTGATTGCTCAGTGATTGTGATCGTCTTGCCATCCACTGATGACTTTATCATAGGTACAGTTGCACCTTCTGTTCTTTCAACATTGGTCCAGAAATCGACCAAGTGTTGTTGATAGGCTTTCGGTTTCACAGTTAAAGCGAACTTAATGTATGAGTTCTTTAAGAATTGAACTATTGGTCGAAAGTCTTTTGTACCATCTGGATTGCGTAGAAACGCACACATATTGTGGAACTCTGAGTATTTAAGATCTGTTTGAATATTGAGAGATTGTAGAGTTGCCATTGTTGTTGATTTGAGAGATACTCTTAAGAATATTGTTACTGATGAAGGGTTTTTGATCGTAAGCTAGGGTTTATCGAGAGGATTTAGTGAATCGAAGTAAAGATAATGCTAAACTAATCGACTGCCGCCTTTTATATCTTTCGATTTAACCTGCTCAAAGACTAAATTGCCCTTCGAATCATAACATAACGGTTATTTTCACGGGGGTTAGTTTGGTAATTTTGATTCTGAAAGACCAGTAGTAAATTTGATACCAGTAAGAGAACGTCAGTAGTATCTACGAACGTCAGTAGTAACTAAGGATTTTGACATCAGTAGTAACTATAGACATCAGTAGAAACCACACACACACATAAGACCAGTAGTATATGTGAATACCAGTAGTACTGACTTACCAGTAGTATTTATGTAAACCTAATACACACCAGTAGTATTGACCTACCAGTAGTATTTTGTGCACATGCCTACACATCAGTAATACAGACCTACCAGTAGTAAAACACTTAAATAAATAACTTTTTACAACAAAAAACTTTACACATGATTTTAAGTGAGATTTTAATTAATCAAAATCATTCCAATACTGCTAACCAAGAAGTTGAATCTTCCTACATCAAATGCTTTTGTAAAAAGATCTGCTAATTGATCATCAGTATGAATTTTAACCACTTTGATTAATTTCTTTTCATTGCAATCTCTTATAAAATGAAATCTTATTTCAATGTGTTTAGTTTTAGAGTGTTTTACTGGATTGTTCACAATACTAATAGCACTTTGATTATCAATAAAAATAGGAGTTTTAAGGATAGAGATACCAAAGTCTAGAAGTTGGTTTTGAATCCAGAGTACTTGAGCACAACAAGCAGATGCAGCTACATACTCTGCTTCAGCTGTTGATGTTGATACATTTGTTTGCTTCTTACATTGCCATGACACCAGTCTTGATCCAAAGAATTGACATCCACCAGTAGTGGACTTTCTATCTTGACATTCACCTCCATAGTCACTATCTGTGTAGGCTATGAGTTCAAAGGGTGAATCATGTGGATACCATAGACCCAGTGATGGTTTGCCTTTCAAGTATCTGAAAATTCTTTTGACAGCCTGTAAGTGTAGTTCTTTAGGTCTTGCTTGATATCTTGCACACACACACACACTATACATAATGTCAGGTCTTGATGCAGTTAAGTACATCAAAGAGCCTATCATTGATCTATACAAGTGTTCATCTACATCCTCCCCCTCAACATCTGGATGTAGGTGTTTGTGTGTTTCCATTGGTGTGCTTGCACTCTTGCAGTCTTTCAAATCAAACTTCTCCAAGATGTCTTTAACATATTTTGATTGTTTATCAAAATACCATTTGTTCTTTGACTGACCTGGAGTCCAAGGAAGAAGTTCATTGGACCCATAGAGCTCATCTTGAATTTAATCTGCATCAGTTCTTCAAATTCTTTGCATAATAAATCATTGGTTGAACCAAAGATGATATCATCTACATAGATTTGTACCAGTAGTATATCATCTTTGACTTTCTTTGTAAACAAAGTTTTGTCAATGGCTCCTCTTTTAAAGTTATTCTTCAATAGATATGATGATAATGTATCATACCATGCTCTTGGTGCCTGATGTAGGCCATACAGAGCTTTATCCAGTTTGAATACATAATCACCATGTTTTGGATCTTCAAAACCCGGAGGTTGGCAGACATAGACCTCTTCTTCAATCTTCCCATATAGGAATGCACTCTTCACATCCATTTGATAGACTTTGAACTTTTTGAATGAAGCATATGCTAGGAATATTCTTATTGCTTCAATTCTAGCAACAGGAGCATATACTTCATCATAGTCTATTCCTTCTTCTTGAGTGTATCCTTGGGCTACAAGTCTGGCTTTGTTCTTGATCACTATACCTCTTTCGTCTTTCTTGTTTCTAAAGATCCATCTTGTTCCAATGGCTCTTTTTCCTTTGGGTAGAGGTACAAGTGTCCAAACAGCTTGTAACTTGAATTGAAGGAGTTCTTCTTGCATTGCCTCAATCCAGTTTGAGTCCTTCATTGCTTGTTGGATCTTCTTTGGTTCATCCTGAGACAAAAAGCATTCAAACATACATTCATTAGCAATTAAACTTATGTTACACATGTTTGCAGTTAAGCTTTTATTTAATTTGCTTCTTGTTTGCAGTGGTGAGTTAACATCACTTAAAACAAGGTCTAAAGGATGGTTCTTCTGAGTCCTTGTAGTTGTAGCTTTATCAACCACTAGTTGATTTTCAAGATTGGACTCATTTGTCTCAGGCAGTTGCTCCTCTAGTGATCCTTCATTGTCATTGATGTTTGGTTCATCATCTTCTTGGTCAGAGTTACTACTGCTATTGTCTTCATTGAGATCAGTAGTATTGTTGTTGTTACTGAGATCAGTAGTATCTTGAGAATCTAGGTTATTGCTAGGATCAGTAGTATTTTGAGTACTATTACTGGTACCAGTAGTATTTGAATTACTACTGTCCTCATTCTCAGAGTTACTACTGGTTCCAGAATTTGAGTTATTACTGTCCTCAGTATTAACTATGGGAGCAGTATTAACTATTATGTATCTCATCTCTTCTTGACCAGTATTAACAAATGATGTTCCTTCCTTTTGAATATGACAATTTGAATCACCTGCATTTAAATTCAAGTTAGAATTAAAGAATTTGGTTAGATTGTCTATGTTAAATAGCCAGTCTGGACCATTTCCTTGTTCATTAAGAACATTTTCATTAAAGGATACATTGATGCTTTATTCAATTATCCTTAGTCTTTTGTTGAACACTCTGTATGATTTGCTTTGAGTAGAGTATCCCACAAAAATTCCATCATCAGCTTTGCAGTCAAACTTACCAATTTGTTCTCTTGTAATCAGAATGGTACAAGGACAACCAAATGATTTAAAAAAACTTATAGAAGGTTTTCTTTTATTAAAAAGTTCATATGGTGTTTTATAATGTGGCTTCACTATTAATACTCTGTTTTGAACATAACAGGCAGTATTAACAGCTTCAGCCCAAAAAGTGATTGGTAACTTTGAATCTGTTAACATTGATCTTGCTGCTTCTATGATGGTTCTATTTCTTCTTTCAGCTACACCATTTTGTTCTGGAGTTCTAGGTGAGCTGTATTGCCTGTCAATACCTTTAAGATCACAAAAGTTAATTAAGTTAGCATTTTTAAATTCTGTGCCATTATTACATCTTATGGCTTTAACTTTTTGATCAGATGTGTTCTCCAGTTTAACAATTAAGTTCTTGATGAGTTCACTTGTTTCATCCTTTGTCCTGAGAAAGAAAACCCATGTATATCTGGAAAAGTCATCAGTAATAACAAGACAATATTGTTTCTTTCCAATACTCATTACATTTGTAGGTCCAAATAGGTCCATATGTAAGAGCTGTAAAGGAACAGAAATAGAGTTCTCAGATTTGGACTTATGAGAAGTCTTGTGTTGTTTGCCTTTTAGGCATGCAACACAGTGATGATCACACATGAATTGTTTTTGAGGTAGTCCAATGACCAGATTTCTTTTTACTAAATTGTTCATGTTTTTGAAATTAGTGTGACACATCCTTCTATGCCATAGTTCTGATTCAGTGGTGTTTGCCATGGATATAAAACAGTTGACCTCATTTGAAGAAATGAGTTCTCCCCCTATATCCAGGCAATACACATTGTTTCTCCTTGGAGTTCTTAAAACAACATATTTTTCATCTAAAATAAAGTCAGGAGAAAGAATGATGCACTCTATGTCTGTGAAAAGAATTTTGTTCTTTTTATCACAAACTTGAGACACACTGACTAGATTGTATTTTGGTTCAGCTACATAAAATACATCATCAAAGGTAATTTTGCCATTAGTAACAGTACCTTTACCTGTAATCTTACCTCCCTTTGGGTTCTCACCAAAGGCCACATATCCTCCATCAAATAACTTGAAATCTTTAAGAATTTGCAGATTTCCAGTCATGTGCCTTGAGCATCCACTATCAATATGCCATGTTCTTCCTTCTTCTGGGATCTGAATGCTCTGCACAAGTGAGTAAAGGATCAGTTAAGTTTGGGAACCCAAGCTTTATATGTCTTGGGTTCATCCTTTGAGAAGTAAGATTTAGAACAGTGAATTTTAAACATTTTTGGTACCCATACCTTTTTAGTACTGGTGTTCTGTTTTACTACTGACCTTTTAGTTGTGTCTGAGTTTACTACTGATCTTGGTCTATACCCATTGTTCTTAGCTTTTGAATACTTTACTACTGATGGACCAGTAGTATTTGGGTACTTACTATGTTTAGAATGACCAGTAGTGTTTTGAAATTTTGGTTTGGTAGCAGTAGTATTTTTGAAATTAGGGTTTTTACCAGTAGTGTTTTTGTACTGGTATCAGACAGCATTTTAATTAGGGTTAACACCAGTAGTAAAATTGTTACAGTTTGTACTGATGTTGGAAAATTTAAAATATTGTTTATGTAGATTTGATTTTCCATTGTTCATGAAGTAATTGCTGTTCTTTGGGCTTCCAACTCTTCTACTTTGCACAAACCTTGATGCACATCTTCCAAATTTTGGTGTTTCAGCAATTGGAGTTTTTGTTTTATTTACTACTGAAGGAACAGTAGTATTTTTTAACTTCTGTGTTTTTGCCTTTTCTTTGGAAGTTTTAAATTCTTTAAATTCTTTACAATTAATTGGATTGAAGTGACAATCCTTTGCTAAATGATTCATTTTGTTGCATATAACACATTTTAATTTCTTACTTTTAGCACCTTCAGGTATTCTTTGATCTAAGAGTTGATTTTTATTTCTTTCATTTCCCCTTTTTAAAATTTTTGGTATATTTTCTGCATTATATTTAGGAGAATCTTCTTCACTTTGTGCTGTTTGAAAACTTGTATCAATTGAGTTTGGAGATTCAGTTTGAAAGATTGTAAATTCAATTGAGTTTGTAGTTCTATCATCATCAGAAAAATTATTTGATTCAGATGTTTCAGTATTAGATTCAGTTTGATTTTCATTTTTTAATTCATTAATTATTCTTTCTGAACTGTTTTTAAGTGGTGGAATGAATTTATATGGAGGTGGTAGAGCATGATATCCCACCCCATGTACAACTTTTTCTGTAGTTTGATTGTTAGTTAGTTCATCAAGAATTTTAGTACTTCTTTCAAAATTTTTAATTGTCAATTTATTTTGTTCAATTTCAAGTTGACATTCTTCTAATTTACTTGTTAATTCTTTATTTTTTAATTCATAAAATTCTTTCTCATCTACAGCTTGAAGTAATTCTTCCTTTATCCTTTGATCAATCATCTGGTACACCTTTATCTGATGTTCTTGATCAGTAATCACACCATCAAATTCATGATTTCTTCTTACTGTTTTTGCTAAGTCTTCATTTAATTTAGTGTTTTCTTTTTCTAAATTTTTAACAATTTTAATACATTCAGAAGTACAAGGTTTAAGTTTTACCTCAGATTTGCTGTCAGTAAAGGCCATGAGAGCTTGATTTTGAGCATGCTCTTCTGCCTGGAAGCTCCAGTCATAGCCTTGTCCTTGTTGTGAAACAAGAGCAGTTGATTTTGATCTTTTGTCTGGCTGAGGACATTCTTTTGCAAAGTGACCAAGGTTGTTACAGTTGTAACATTTGACTTTAGTTTTGTCAAATCCAGCTTTGTCACCTTTGTTGTAGTTGAGACTTGTTCTACCAGTCCTTTTTAAGAACCTTTTGGTTCTTAGGCTCAGCATAGCCATCTGTCATTTAAGATCCATCTCCTCAAGATCATCTGGATTCAATTGTTCCAAATCATCACTAATCAGTGCAGTATGCACATGACTAGTGAAAAAGGATTCTCTTGCAGCATCTTCAGACTCTGCAGCCTTTCCTGTGGAGATTTCTTGACCTTGACCTGTACTAGATACAAATGCAGCATTATTAGAAGAAATAGAAGGGTTCTTTTGATTTAACTCAGTTTCAAATACTCTGAGATCATTGTAGAGTTCATCTAACTCCTTTTCTTCTAGTGCATCTCTCTGCCTGTATATCACTGTGTACATGGCCCATTCTTCACTAAGAGACCTTAGGAACTTCATGTTGACATCTTCTTGATCCATCTTAACCCCAACCTGGTTAAGTTCACCAATTAGCTTGTTGAATCTGTCAAACACTTGAGTAAGTGTCTCATTGGGCTTTCCTTTGAAATTTTCAAAGTCTTGCTTGAGAACAGACTTCATGTTCCTCTTGGTGCTCTTGGTTCCAACGAATCTCTTCTCTAGTGCTTGCCACAGCACCTTGGCATCATCATATTCAACAAAGAGATGTTGATAGTCATTAGGAATGGCCAGTAGGAGTGCGCTTAGAGTTTTGAGCTCGATTCCTCTGTCTTTCTTCTCCTTTTCACACTTTAGTTTGTCCGCTTCAGTTGCAGAGATTCGAATTATAAAGATATACATTGAATTACATTCTATAACTATCTCTGCGAAGATCTCAGACTTGATTTGCTTCCAAATCGTATGTCAGTAGTAATTTGCAATCACCAGTAGTAAATAAGCATCATCAGTAGTAAGTCTGGTGACCAGTAGTAAGTCCAAAACCATCATCAGTAGTAACTACTATTGATCAGTAGTATCTTCAATATGCCTTGATCAGTAGTAACTAAGTTATAGACTTCACCAGTATCAACTTCATCAGTAGTAAATCTCTGCCCATCAGTACTAAACATAATATTCATCAGTAATAAGCATGATCAGTACTAACTGCAGCATCAGTATTAAGTTGATCTGTGATTTTGTTCCAATAGGAGATGAGAGGCGCGCTCTAAGAGGAGATGACGAAGTAGAGTCGGCAACAAAGTAGACATAGAAAATCCCAATCGCCGGAGAGAATTGCAGATTTTTTTTCAAAAATAGGCCTCATCGGCGTTGTATTTTCACAAATAGGCTTCTTTTTTTCAGTTTTCAAAAATAGGCTTTCTAGAGTCTTGGAGGCCGGCTTCCACCTTAAAACCGGACTCCCCGAGACCGGCTTTGGGGCTATCTGACATTTTCCCTGACACATGCCTTGGGGAGGCCGGCTTCATGGTAATCAAAAATAAGTTGTTGTCTCTCTCATAAAGCTTTTCATCTCCATCTTCTCCGATCAAGACCACAGCTCCACCGCCATCTTCACCCATATCGACCGGAAAATCTCATCTTCTCCGTCCGTCGAACACCTCTGCTCCGCCGGACCTCTGCTGCCATTAATCCACACCCAATTCCACGACCACCGTCCTACACCATCTCATCTCCGCCACCCATCCCCGATCTTCTTCTCTGGCACTTCCGTCACCTCCGCCATTCTCCACCGCTAGTCGTCTTCTCCGGTGAATGTAACCCGCAAGAAACAACAATTTTTTTTCGGTGACCATCATCAACTAACGGAATCACTAATCTTCGTCTCCGGTCACCACCAAACGTCTAATCTTCTTCTCCGGCTAATTCTGATATCTCCGGCAACCTCTGGTTATTTCGACGAAAGAGACACAGCCTCCGGCAACCTCCGGCTAATCGGAAAACAAACAGAAAGAGAGAGATGAAGAGAGAGAGAGAGAGAGAGAGAGAGAGAGAGAGAGAGAGAGAAGAGATGCAGGGAGATTTGTGTATGCCTGAAGCCGGCCTCGGGGAGGCATTCTTTTAGAAGCCGGCCTCGGGGAGTCTTCCAATCCAGTGGTCACATCAAGTATGCCAAAGCCGGTCTCGAGGAGTCCGGGTTTAATGGGGAAGCCGGCCTCGGCGACCCCAGAAAGCCTATTTTTGAAAACTGAAAAAAAAGAAGCCTATTTGTGAAAATACAACGCCGATGAGACCTATTTTTGAAAAAAAAATCAGAATTGCAAGGCCAGGTTTGTGAAGTTTTCCCAAAATTAGACGGCATGTGAAACACACGTGATGTTTTCAATTTATGGGGAAAGAGAATGAGAGCGCGCTCTACTTTTTTGAGGGAATTAATTATGGGGAAAGAGAATGGCATTTTAATACACCATTTCCAATTTTCCATTCTCCTTGTCAGCCAAACAAGTGAAAAAGCCCTTATTCCCTTCCTCTCATTCCCTTTCCCACGTACCAAACATCCCCATGTTTTCCGAAATGAAAATAAAGATTATAGTCAAATTGACACTCCAACTAAAATACTCATAGTCAGTGATATCTAGTGTTTATGATGGACCACAAAGTTATATGCTCGAGTTCTGACATAGACAAAATGATATAGAATTAGATAATATATGTATTTTCCATTAAAAAAAAAAATTAACACTCCAAAGTTTGAAGATAGAGTTTATAGTTTAATTATATAGTTCCCCAATCATAGCTGTTAGAAGATGTGGATTTGGTCTTTTAGTAACAACACAAAGTTACAAGAAAATTATATTATTTGTATTTAATTTATATTGTTATTAATCATAAAATAATATGTGTAATTCAGTATATCTCTTTCTTCTTAATTTTTACATTCATGTTAATTAAATGAGTAAATATATACGTAGATACAAATAGTATGGCTAATGGTACTTGTATTCATTAACATTAGAAACTCAAATAGAAAATATGAGTGGCAAATGATTCAAATGAGATCGGATATGGTCCAAACCGTATTCACTTGCTTAATTACCACGTTATGGGTCGTTTCTTTGATTTATTACACTATAGTTTTAATATATAAGCTAGCTTTTTAATTGAATTTTTAAACATTATTTCCTTGAAAAAATCATAGAATGAACAAAATAAACGTTCGATGACAACTCATCGTATACATTTGACCTGTTAACTAAATCATGCGAGGCACCCATTTAACCAACTTTAAAACGTATAAAAGCGTGAAGATGTATACACTGTGTGACAAAAGAGTTTATAGGATTTAATATTCGTCTCAGTCATGACCTTCATTTAATTATATAAAGGTATTTCTCATGAAGTTTCTCTGAAGATACAAAGAAGAACCAAGTGGTTTTCATTCTCATTCCAATTTTCTATGTGACGTATGCCAAAATTTTATTAAGTTCTATGTGGTTTTTAATTTTCTTTTTTTGGGGGAGGGGTTCCACTAAATTGTGGTAGCTTGTCATATCACCTACCACATCACGAAAATAATGCTCATACCGCATAGTCTTGGATTTGCTAATGGATCAAAACTTATTGGGTTCAAAATGTGTTTTATTTTGCGAAGGTTCAAGCCAAAGTGGATCAGGTCGTATTTGACAATATAAAACACTTATTTCTCAAATACCATTTTTTCTCAGAAAAATATTAAAACGGAGACTATCAAATTTTCGCTAGATTTTTCAAGGCAATAGTATTGAAGGTTAAGAACAAACAACCCAATACATATAACTTCAGAGGGATACGATATTGAGGTTGTGTTTGTTTGCAGCTTAATTCAGTGCTGAATGCTTAATCATTCAGTATTGAATGCGTTTGTTTAGCGCTTCTGAATGAAGTATATGCTGAATGTGACATCAAAAAGCTGCTGAATCATTCTTCCTTAGAACATATGCTGAATCATTAAGCAGTCAGAATTCTTATAAAAAAGTTTCTCACATTCAAAACAAGTTTTATACAAAACCTCTTAATCATTCAGATCGTTGAATCATTCAGCATTTAATCATTTTGTTTCTATCAAACAACACCTTATTCTTATATTTTCTTCTCACTCATATGTGTACCTACTTTTAAACTTGATATGTATCATTTACTAATTCTATTTACTCATATTATTTCTTAATTTTGACACTTATCATTATCAAACTGGATAGAAATATGATAGGAAAAAATAATAAGAAAGAAATATCATTACTCAATTTCAAATCGAAAATAACTAAACATGATTTTTTTTTTTTTTTACCAAACCATATAAACCTCACTTAATTTAACAATGAAACTTAAGATACTCCGAAAGAATAAAATAAAGTGAGGGGTTAATTGTCATTACACCTCAATATTCTATTCAGAAATCATCTTGATAACGGTACAATTCAGCTCTCCCATTTTCTCTATAAACTTTGACGTTGACTTAAAAAAACATCGACGCTTTATAAAGAAAATCAAGGAAAAATCCATCTGCAGATAATCAAATCTGAAAGACTTTTCATTAATAGCTTAAGGTATTCATCAAATCTTGTATCATCTTATTCTGAACTGATTGTATAAGTTGATAAATGGTGTTAATTGTGCAGATGACGCAACCAGGTGTGCAATTACCGTCAATCGATGAGCAGAATCCCGTAAACCAACCACAGCAAGATCAAGTCATCGTTCCTCCTTCAATTGCTCAATCAAGACCACCGAAACCGAATCTGCCTCTTCCTGATCTACTTCTTGATGGTATTGTTGCTATTTTACTCCCAGATCCGTAAACAGTTAAATAATCTGATTTGATGAAAATTAATGGAAATAATAATTAGGTAAATTGATTTGGGCAAAACAGTGACTAACTTGGAAGTATTTTTAAAGGTAGGAGAGAAGATTACATAGAAATCGGTATCCCCCTATATGAAGCATCTCTTAAAGGCGACTGGAAAACAGCCGAAGAAATTTTCAAGAAAAACCACGATTTGGTACGAAGTAGCATAACTGAAAACTGTGAAACAGCACTTCACGTTGCAGCATCTGCTAACGGGACAAAACGGATGCAAGAGTTTGTGGAAAATTTAGTTGAATTGATGGAGAAGAAGGATCTGGAACTTCAGAATAACAGTTTTAATACTGCCCTCTGTTTAGCAGCTGCAGCTGGAAACGTTGAAATGGCTGAAATTATGGTGAAAAAAAACCCTAGTTTGCTTGTAATTCCTGGTAGTCAACAAATGATGCCACTTTATATGGCTGCTTTATTTGGAGAGAGAAAAATGGTGCAATATCTTTATAAAAATTCCAAGATGTTGCGAGATGATGGATGGACACAACAGAATCGTGGTTGGTTACTTCTCAAATGTGTCGAGGCCGATTTGTTTGGTAAGTATTCTAAGCATTCAAAAATAAACGGGCAAATTTTCAGGAAAAAATGTAACATGAATCCAAAAAAAGATCATATTGCACATTAACATTAGTAGGAGTAAATGTTCAATTTTGATACAAAAAAGGTAATGATTATTGTTAGCTTTTTGTGGAAATTGCCTTTTAACAAATACAGTACATATTTATTGTCATTTCTTTTTCATTGTTTGTTATTTTATTTGTTTGCGATAGCATTTTCTCTCATGTAATGTTTGTTAAATGTTTTTTCCCCCAGATATTGCATTAAAGATAGTGCAAGATCGCCCGGAACTTGCTAGTAACGAGAGTGTACTTGGAGTTTTGGCTAAAAAGCCCGATGCTTTTTCTGGAGCAACATCAAATATTTTCAAGAGAACTATCAATTTTGGTAAGCAATCTGGACCCTAATTTTCTTGTTTTTTAAAGAGAAATGTTATATAGCCTAGTAGATGGACCTAAAAAAATGACTACTCCATTCAGTGCTTGACACGTTTCATCCACTAATTCTGACAGTTGTTGCACTCATTCGTTTTAAAACGGGAGCTCCTGAAAAGGAAACCGACGCATTGAAGTTACTAAGACTCATTTGGACAAATATATCAAAAAAACCTAAAAAGGAAATTGATGACATCCTCAGAGGACCAGCCGATCCAGTTAAAAAAGATGAGAGACTACCTTACGGGAAAGATGAGCAAAATCTTCATCTTCTAAAACTAATTTCTGAACATGTTATCAAAATGCCCGTTGAAATCCAAAAAGTAATCGGGTCCACTTCAAAAATAACAAGAGCGCCATCATTTTCAAATGCAAAGAAAACATATTCTTCGCGAATGCTATTTGTTGCCGCAGAAATGGGGAACACTAAATTTTTAGTTGAGCTTATTCGTAAATATCCCGATTTAATATGGAAAGTGAACGATAATAATCAAAGCATATTTCACATAGCGGTTAAACATCGTAATCACGGTATTTACAACTTGTTGTACGAGATAGGGTCGATGAAGGATTTGATAACTCCTCTTAAAGATGTAAATGACAACAATATGTTGCATTTAGTTGGGAAAATAGCAAAGAAAAAGCGACTTCAAGATGTGTCGGGAGTTGCTTTACAAATGCAACTTGAACTACTATGGTTTAAGGTACATATGCTTTTTTTATATATATAATTAAATTATATGTAATATGAGTATATGACCTATATTTGTGTTGTAGGAAGTAGAGTCTATGATTCCTCCTTCTTATAGAGAAAGGAAGAACAAAGATGGTTTAACACCGCATGAGTTATTCACTAAGGAACACAAAGATCTTGTAAAACTGGGTGAAGAATGGATGAAAGGAACCGCCAGTCAATGTATGGTGGTTGCCACCCTTATTGCCACCATAGTTTTTGCCGCCGCTTTTACGGTGCCAGGTGGATACATTCAAAGTAGTGACCCCAGAAAGTCAACCGACGGTATCCCCATTTTTCATTCAAAAGCGGTGTTTATGGTCTTTGTAGTATCCGATGCAATTTCCTTATTCTCATCTTCAGCTTCGATTCTCATGTTTTTATCTATCCTAACTTCACGTTATGCAGAACGGGATTTCTTAAAATCGTTACCTATAAAACTTATGTTAGGTCTAGCTGCCCTTTTTTTGTCTATAACTACCATGACTATCGCTTTTAGTGTTAGTTTTTTTGTGCTTTATGACAAGGGTTTGTTGTGGATACCGATTCTTATCAGTTGCCTTGCTGTTTTGCCTGTTTTCCTATTTGCATCGCTGCAATATCCTCTTTTTATAGATGTAGGCCGGTCAACGTTTGGTTCTACTTACCTCTTTAAGCCCAAGAAACATATTCTTTACTATGAAAATCCCAAGTTTTAACGGGTTCTGTCTGCAGATCGATGATGTGTTTAATAGTTGTTAATCTGTTGTAAATTATGGGTTTGTATTGGATCCGAAATGATATGTCTGGATACTTTTGAAGATTTTCGAATTTAGTTTAGTTATCATGTTTGGGTAGAGATGATGTAAATGCACGGTTAGTGTATTGTTTAATTGTTCTATAATTGTAAATTTGTAATGATGTGATTTGTGCGACATCCAAATGGTTGGGTTTCTCCATTTTTTTAGGATATTTTTCAAGGCCGGGGTATTTTGATTAATTTTAATGACATAAACATAATTGTAAGAAAAAGAAAACATGAAATAAAACCTTTCAAGAAAGCTATTAAAAAGTCAAAAAAACACGTCCAAAAAGGAGAAAAAAGAAAAAGAAAAGGAATAGGTGTGAGAACAATATAGAAACACAATACATAAAGCAGAAAGCACAAATGCGAAAATAGACCTTATTCGCATATTCGAAAACCGAAAACTTACACACATGTCAAAGAACGATAAACGTATACATTTTTTATTTTAATGAAAAAATAAACTAGATTAAATAAAGCTTTAACTTTTGGGATTTGTTAACCATTACCCTTAGGGCGATGGCTAAGGATAGTTGAGTTGGTTAAGGTACAATTAAGGAAGCATAATTAGTAGAGGTGTTATTAAAATTCAAGGGGGTGATTTTTTTATAGTTATTGTACAACATTTTTAAGTAATGATTATTTTCTTAAACAATACCCTAAGGGCACTTGTTAGCATTTTCCTTAACTTTTTAGCATGATTTAGATTGAAATCTATAAAACACGTTTAATACCGTATATAACTAATATCAATAAATTTAAAGCATTACATTACATTATAACGGGTAGTGATTAAAAGAAAATACAATTATTTGATGGTTTGGCAGAGTGCCCCACAAGATCATATTGAATCATATGATGTGTAGTTCATTTTAAATTCTAGATACATCTCTCCGTAAAAGGACATAAGCTCGTTGAATTTTTACGCCCCGATTTCGACTAATTAGCTTCCTTTGCATAGTAACCCCAAAACATCACACATAAACCCCTCGCCGTTTAAAGAAATTGTCTTCATGTTTTCCTTTTTGGACCATGATCAACATCGATTGATCGTTAATACTATATCTCTTTTAATAACAAATGAATTTAATGTAATTATTATGAAATCCCTTTAAAAACGTGTCTTCCCCTCACAAAGTAATGCCTTAAAACCACCTTAACAATTAATTAGTCTTTCTTTGAGTTGCTTGCCTAGGTGATGGTCATGTTGAATTTCTAGATAGGTTTCCCTTATTGCTGTAATTTTTTTTTTCAGTTAGTGCAAATGACGTTTACAAAACGGATTGTTGCAGTTGCGTTTTTTCCTTGTTCACAACTTTACACCTAACATTATTAAATATAATTTGAATATGGAAGACCTATTAGTAACTTAAATTTCGAAAACATAATCAAGTACATTGTATCCTTGATGGTTGTTTAATGATAATGAAATCGCTTTCTAAAAACATTGTACTAAATCTTTCTTTAAAAAAATTAGCTACTTGGTCAGCTTTGGTTTGCTTCTTTACATTCATATATTAATATTGTTATATAATGATCAGTATGCCACACTAATATTATACTAAGATATATACCTAACTTTATTGTGCCTAACTTTATTATGCGAACTTTATATATCATCAACCAATGCAATATAACTAAGCATAATTTTGGGTACAAGAGTTTTTCTGAAAATGTTAAAGTAGGTTAGCAAAAAATTAAGCTTAACTTTTTCATATGGGTCTGCATAATTGTTAATCCGAAATATTGAATAGAATTTAAATAATACGTAATAGACAACAAAAACATTTAAAATTAATAAATACATCATATGGTTAATGTTTACTCACACTAAATATAGTATGTATAGCTGACATTCATATACTTAAACAATTCTTATGACCTTATAAATTGAACCGGAAAAACATCGGCAAGTCGAATACAAAGTTGAAGAAAGAACTAAACAGTGCAGTCATATTCGTTATCTAGTTAAAAAAAATTAACGAACGACATGCACATACTTTGATTATTTATCCCATAAGAAGTAGATATGCAACAAAATCGAGAAAGTAATCAACACAACTTCATAAATAAATAAAAAGTGAATTCTCTGTTTAGTTCGCTGGAATCCTTAGGAATTTGCAGGAATTGGAATCCAATTTCTATAGATTCCTTTGTTTGGTTGGACGGAATTAGAATTCTTGGTTGGAAAACATTCCATCAAACAACGGAATGTGAATTCCATCCAAAGATTGAAAGATTTTGAAATCCCATGAATGAAGGAATGTACAGATTACCATATTACCCTTAAACACATTTGAACCTTAAACCAACCACCACCCGCCTCCGCCACCCATCACTACCGCCACCCGCCGACGACCAACACCTACCACCACCCACCATCACCACCCGCCGTCTACCACCGCTACTACCACCCACCGCCACCCACCACTACCGTTGTCGCCACCCACCACCTCCACCAGCACTCGCCACCACCACCACCCGCCACCACCCGCCGCCGCCCGCCGCCGCCGCCCACCAACACCCGACGACTACCACCGCTACCCGTCACTGCTATAACCACCCTCCACCACCACCGCCACCCACCACCTCCAACACCACCTCCAACACCACCTCTCGCCACCACCACCACCACCGCCACCCACCGCCTCCACCACTACCGTTGTCGCCACCGCCACCCACCGCTACGACCACCCTCCACCAACACTACTGCCACCACCTCCACCACCCACCCACCACTACCGCCACCCACCGCCTCCACCACTACCGTTGTCGCCACCACCTCCATCACCACCACCTACATGAATAAGGGCAAATTCGTCTTTTTACAAAATTCCAATTCCATTTCCTGGCAACCAAACATAATATTGAATTGAATTTTAATTTCATTTCCTGCCAACCAAACAGAGTACGGAATTGGAATCCAATTCCTGACAATTCGAATTCCTTCATAGATTCCAATTCCATCAGAAACACTCCAGCGAACCAAACGCCCCCTAACTCTCATTCTTAATCATCTGATTTTATGATTAGGTATAATAGATAAAAAGATATAATTGTGTAATCATCTTAATCATCTTTTTTTTAACAGCAAACACATACCCTCTACACTATTTCTAATTCGACACCATTGTTCAAAATGGGACTCGAACCCTTGACCTCAAGTCAAAGGAAAACACCTTTTAACATATTATACCGCTAGGCTACAAACCCTTTGGTAATCATCTTAATCATCTAATCTTCTGATTTTATAATCGGGTATGCTAACTTCATGATTAAAGGCATGTTTGGGTGTGCTTATTGAAAATGATTTATTGGCTTATTGATTTCTTGAAAATAAGTTTTGAAAGTAAGAACATTCTTACTTCTTGAAATCTAATTTTTGAAGTTTACTCAAATAACCTTTTAACTTATTCACTTCTTAAAAAATAAATAAATTAACAAGTTAATTTCAAAAGCACATCTAAACATGCTGGTTTTGATATAATAGCTACATATAAAATAAGAAGTATTGAATTTACGGACTTAGACTACCACGACCAATATAATATCCTCTTCCGACGCGTCCCTCCCCGTTACGCGTGTTTGCCACGACGCGTCGACTAAGGCTATTGGTCGGCCAGACGACCGATATGAGTTGCCTGATTTTCAAAGGGTATGGGGTTTTCCAAAGGGGAATGATTTGGTCGTCTGGTTACGTGGGTTAGGTCGGGATTTTTTATGTGTATGGTCAAGTTGATATGACGCAAGTTTGGTCACCCATTACCGGTAGTCTGGCTGATAAGTAAAATCCATGGATGACAAAACATCATTTGTGTCTACTTCAAAAAAATATCTATGCGCACTCTACAATATTCGGTCATTTGGCTCTATTATAGCTAATATGGTGTCAATTGGATCGGGTGAATGTTCATTGGGATCTTAAGATTTTCCATTTTGCTAATCATAAGGTCATTAGCGATTTTGGGAAGGATGGTTTTCTTACAATAAAAATACATAAATTTTTTTTAGAAACGGCAAATGAAATAACGAAAGCCTACTCACAATTTTTCAGCGAGCATCCCGAGTTCGAGCTCCGCATAAGCGGGCAAACCCAGCCCCCAAAGGGATTTCCAAGGAAAATTCCCCATATGTACCCGTGTGAGGTATGAGTTAAATTACGCTAATGCAACGCTCCCAAAGGGATTCAAACTCACGACCTACAGCCCACATGGGTATAAACCCAGTGCCTCAGACCAGCTAGGCTAGCCATCATCGGCAAAAAGAAAAAAAAAATACACAAATTTTAAACTCATAATTTTGTAACACAACTCATGTTAAACGTTTAATTGAAGTTTAGTTCCTGGTGAATATCGTGTCAAACGTTTATAGTCATTATCACATAATGATGGCTGCTTCAACAAACAATAGTCGTCATTTTTTTTTTTTTTTTTGAACAGAGTCGTCATTTATTTCTGCTATCCATATTTGAATTAAGAGTGTTGTTCCCAAAGAAAACTCTGTACATTTTTGACTAATTACTGCCATAAAAGCTTTTGCATGTGGAAGAAAACCCTACAATCACAGAATCACAATCCCGTCTAATCTTTCTTTGAACTTGATTACTGCAATGGCGGCAGAGGCTTTGATTTCAAAATGTTCAATTCTCTCATCTCAAATCCCTAAACTTTCTTCTTCAATTTCATCATTTGCATTGCCATCTCGACGGCAATTTGTCTCGTTCAAATCTCGCTCTCCATACTTGACTTTCACCGCCGGCGTGTCTTCTTCTTCTTCACCGGTAACGTCGCCGCCCCTCCCGACTGCCGCCGATTCCATCATGGACGCTGTCCAGCGCCGTCTCATGTTCGAAGACGAGTTAGTTCTTCTTCAAGCTCCTTTTTTATGTTTATTATATCATTAGAGTCGACATCTAATTGGAAAATTCTGAATTGCTTTACTTATTGTTTTTCTAAATTTAAGAATAAGGATTACAACTTAAAATCTGAATCCACAAAATTAACCCCAAATTGGTTATACCGATAGCACTAAATTAGGTTATCCTGCAAGCTCAATTTATCATCTATTCAAATAGTTCTGTCCTTTTGTTATAATCGTAACTTTCATCATGGTTTCTTGATTATGATGTTATATGTCTTTTTAATTTGCTGAATACATCAAGAAGACGTAATGTTTATAAATTGTCTCCCACTTTGATGGATGATGATGACAATTTCCTTGGATTTATGCAGATGCATCCTGGTTGATGCTAATGATGCTGTTGTTGGTCATGACTCGAAATACAATTGTAAGTTTAGTTTTGTTTGATTAATAGAATATATTCGTCTTCTTATATTTATGCTGACATATTGGTGTTATGATGGAGGCCAAATTCGACAAATGATTAAAAGGTTTAAACCATTAATACTTGCAGGTCACTTGATGGAGAAAATTGAATCCGAAAATTTGCTGCACAGGGCGTTCAGTGTATTTTTGTTCAACTCGAAACACGAGTTACTCCTTCAGGTATATATTAATAATTCTAGCCTGACATATATCTATATATCCATAATATACATGATTTTAATGACATTTTCAATTAATAAATAAATAAAACGATTTGTTATAATTGCAGCAAAGATCTGGAACAAAGGTGACATTCCCTTTAGTATGGACAAACACTTGTTGCAGCCATCCATTGTACCGAGAATCTGAGCTTATCGAGGAAAAATCACTAGGTATCAAATCACACAGTTTAATCTTATATTCATTTTATATTGATTATTTTAAATCTGGATCTATTCATAATGTTTTTTATCTAATCGTTACAGGGGTGAGAAATGCTGCCCAGAGGAAGCTTCTAGATGAACTTGGTATTCCTTCAGAAGAACTTCCAGTTGATGAGTTTATTCCGTTAGGTCGCATTTTATACAAAGCACCATCTGATGGAAAATGGGGCGAACACGAACGTAAGTTTATTTTTTTTAAATAAATAAAAACAATAGAATTTTAGTTGGGGGAAAATGGTTATATACCGGGTGTTTGGATGTGCGATATGAGACTGAATATGTTATTATTCAGTTTCTATGGGTCAATTAGTTAGTTTTTACTTTTATTTTTCTATTAATTAAAGGTATTGAAGTTTTTCTGCGATGTACCATTTTAGAATGTATTCGGTTACATTTTGGTCAAGCAAAAGTCCTCATTTTTGTTACAAAAAAAAATAATATATATAATAGGTAGAAGAAGTCCTGATTTTGGTCACATGAAAAACTTTAATCCCTTTGGTTCTGGATAAATAAAAGTTCAATACCTCAAATGAAATCTTCAAAAAGTTTGGTACCTTTTTGTGCAGTTTATCCTTTAAAATTCTCATAAGGTTATGTAAAAAGTTCATTCTTGAAACTTTTGACAGATCATTTATAGAAAATATTATAATAGTTAATAGAATATAAGTTGTCATATTTTGGATTGATACTTTAACAATACTGGCATTTACCTACACAAAGTAGCAGATAATTATTCTATGTCATAATTATGTAATTAGTAAATGGAATATATAGGATGTTCATCGATCCCAGAGGTGTTACAGGTTTTTGGAATGGATTTTATATGTACTTTCCGTACACTTTTAATTAAAAATATATATTTTGGTGCAGCACGTTATAAGACCACTGATTAATTATGTAATTTGTCTCAGAACAAACATCCAAACACTCATATACACTTTTATCTGGTACAGAATAAATAATTTTAGTAGTACATCAGTTGGAGATGAAAGACTAATTTTATTTATATATTTTTTAAATTTTGCAGTTGATTACCTACTTTTCATTGTACGTGATGTGAGCATGAACCCCAACCCAGATGAGGTTTCAGATGTTAAATATGTGAACCGAGAAGAGTTAAGAGAGCTGGTGAAAAAGGCGGATGCGGGTGAAGATGGTCTGAAACTGTCCCCGTGGTTCAGAATAGTTGTAGATAATTTCTTGTATAAATGGTGGGATCATGTTGACAATGGAAGTCTTCTAGAAGCTGCTGATATGAACACCATTCATAAATTGTAAGCCCTTTACGTATCAATGTAATTTTCTCGGGTTTCATTCTCTTTGTTTTCCTATGTGTAATAACGTAGAGCGGAGGAGATTAGTCGTGAAATGCTATATACTATTACTTCCTATGTTTTTCCGTTTATTGCAATCAAGTCCTTTACACATAAATCTTGTTTCTTCAGCTACCCTTTAACTCTCCAAGTAATCTTTTTTCTAAGTGTTTTATGGAAAATGAACTTCACACTTTCACAGTTCTGTCGCAGCTAATAATCAATTATTTTGGTAACCAACTCGATCATCCGCTTTGTTGGTAGCTTGAAGTCTGTACATGTGAACCTTTGTGGTCCAAATCGAGAACTGTTCGAAAAAACATGTTTTAAGGAACTGAGAACCGAGCCGATTAGGACCGGTTCGGTTCGGTTTTGTATCGGGTCAAATCGGGTAGGGCCGGTTGGAACCACCGGTATGCTGCTGCCTGTTGGATTCTTAAACTGAATGACAGATGTTTTTGCAATAACATTATTAGTGATCTAAGATTTTGATAATTAAGTTGATTTTGATTTGATGGCGTATTAGTAATTTGGATGATTATCATAGGTTCAAGATGATTAAGACCGTTGATTAGTATTAAAGTGTGTAGTAGTTGCACTTGTTAGATGGTTAGATGGTGGTTTAAAAATGCTCGAGAGTTTAGAAATCACCATTTTGAAGATGTTGAGTTTTGGAGGTTTGAAGTGATTTCATAAGATGTGTGCCAACGCCCGCGTCACAAACTCATTGGTAGACATAAAACTTGTCACAAACACGTCTTCACTGGCACGCCCTCGTCACTAGCAAACTCATCCTCAAACTCGTCGTAGTGGGGACAAGTTCTTAAACTCGTCTATAATATAATCCAGAATAAATAACCGGTTCAGTGCAGATTATGTCTCAAATTTTTTGGTTTTCTCCACATCCCTACTTAGTGGGAAAAGTAAATTTAGTAATTAATTTTGTAAAGGAAAATAATAACAAAAAAAAAAAAAAAATCGTTTTTAATGTAATCATTACTCCATCCGTTTTCAGCAAGACAAAGTCAGACACGTAAAACAGAATTGCACTTTTGGAATGTGGTGTCATTTTTAGCAGTTGGTTCTATTTTAGTGTAAAGATTAACAAACTATTTTTGGTTTTAAACTTTTACTTATAAAATCAAATTATTTAAGACTACCGTTTCATATAAATCAAATACTTGTTTACTAAAATTTGTAAAAATCTATGACTAATATAATCATCAACATATATATTATATATAACATTTTTTTAAGTTTAATTAAACTTGTGTATTAACACGTCAGCATTTTTGAATTGGATTATACTATTAATAACAATTAATCTAATAAGAAAATTCGTAAACAATGACCAGTAAAAATAAAAATTCATTTTTTAAATAATAATACTAATAAACACCAATATAATTAATTTAAAATCTAAACTTGAGAGATAAAAGTAATTTGAGTTAACATCTAATAACAATGTCGTCATATAGTATATATAAAAAGGTTTGACCCAATATAATATGTCGACATTTAGTTTCACAATTGGACTCATCTTCTTCTTCATTAACTAACGCTCGTGTTGGTAAATCATATTTATACACCGTATGAAACCCTAACAACACATATTTATCGATCTCGGTCTTCTTGTCTTCTTGAGCTCTGAATTGCAACTAACTCTGTTTTCTGCAATTAACACCGAGTGTCCGATGAATTCCAAGTGGGTTTTTCTTCTTTTACTCCTGCCAATCTACGTTGCTGCAGAATGTACTTCCGATCAGTCAAGCGATGAAGCCGGAGACAAGACTTTAGCTCTCAAATTCAAGATAATTGCAGTGGCTTCGATTCTTGTGGCCGGTTTTATCGGCGTTTGTCTTCCCGTAATCGGTGAGAAATTTAAATGGTTTGGTACGGAAAGCAACGTCTTCTTGACGGTCAAGTTCTTCGCTGCCGGAGTGATTTTAGCGACGGGTTTCGTTCATGTGTTTGCCGATGCTAATGAGAGCTTGGAAAACCCTTGTCTCGGTGAACCGGCTTGGGGGGATTTTCCGTTGGGAAATTTTGTAGCAATGGTGGCTGCGGTGGCGGTGATGATGTTGGAAAGAGCGATTACAACCTGGTTTAATAGATCGGATATTGATGAAAACAAAGTGGCTGGAGATGTAGAGAATCACATGCATGTTCATACGCATACATCAAATGGCCATGCACATGGCCCTAATAAAGATTATGGCTCGTCGGAGACTCTTCTCCGCCACCGGATTATTTCAAAGGTACAACCACTCGATGCGTGTTACCATGCTTTAACTTCATTGCCAAAATCTTTTAAAATAATTAATATCGCTGTAATATTGATTTCCAAAGTAGATGGTCATCTTTCCTAAGTATTAATGCATGATGTGTTGACATTTGTTCTCTTCTGAAATTGCCATCTTGCTAGTTGTCCCTTTTTTAATAAATGCTTGCTGTTCAAAAAAAAAAAAAAAAATTTAAATAGGGGAATAAATCTGTCATAATTAATTTGCAAATTATTTTTCACGTACATATAATTTAAAACATTAATTGATTTGTAGTTAATAACTGAAATTTGTGTTACAGGTGTTGGAGGTGGGGATCGTAATACATTCCGTAATTATTGGAATCTCATTAGGAGTTTCAGTCAGTCCAAGCGTTATCAAACCGCTTATTATAGCATTGAGTTTTCACCAAATGTTTGAGGGCATGGGCCTTGGAAGCTGTATGACTGAGGTACCTACACATTTTATCGCTAAATTTGTCGCAAGTTTAGAATAATATATAATGATAATACAAATTTGCAGGCAAAATTCAAGTTTGGAACCATGGCAACAATGATCTTGTTCTTCTCCCTCACAACACCAGTAGGGATCGCTATCGGAATCGGGATCTCCAAGACATATGACGAAAATAGCAAAACGGCTCTGATTGTACAAGGTGTACTTAACGCGGCTTCTGCGGGTATACTTATATACATGGCACTCGTGGACCTTCTTGCGGTGGATATTATGAAGCCTAAAGTGCAAACAAGTTTAAGGCTTCAAGGACTGGCGTTTAGCTCTTTACTTTTAGGCATAGGTTGCATGTCGCTTTTGGCCATGTGGGCTTGAACTTTTATTTTTCCCTGCATTTTTTAGTTTTTTTAAATTAGGCTTCCAACTAATTAAATTTACTGTTCCTTAAGATGTTATATCGTAGTAAATCTTTCTTTTGGTGTCAATTGTCAAATTTAAGTTGCTGACAAGACTAAAGCGATTCAAGTTATAACAATACTATCACTTATTATTATACATATTTATAGTTCTATACTAAAAATTCACTAACATTATTACTCCAAAATGATGATCGGTAATCATTAACTGATTAAGGTGATTCAGTCCGAAACTTAAAAGATACTTGTACATAGTTTTAATATAAATTGTATTCATTTGCTTTTGATTTTGCATTTAATATATGATTAGTAAAACCTAAAATGTATTGACTTGACATAATTGTTTATGGAAGATGCATTTGTTAAAAAAGACAAATATGTAATTTCAATGAAGGGAGAAGGTAAATCTTTTCCCTAATAAGCAAATATGTTACATGAAATTTTAAAAATATTCATTTGAGAAAAGAGCAAATACTTATAATGTAGTATAGATAGTTGTATACAAATTTGTCACTAGAAATAATTACTTTCTCACTATAATGAATTTTAGAAAATAATCAACATCAATGAAATTTACAAAAATTAAAAGCCAGCAATCAATGTAAACCAAAAAGAAGAAATTGAAAAAAATAATAATATTGAAACAATGGAACTCAACAAAACAGAAGCAAAATAATCAACAGGAGTATTTTTATCCGCTCGTATGTCGTCAATTGTGAAAAACGCTATTAGAGACAAACTGTAAAAAACTTGAAGTCCTAGAATTTTTGGTAACCTAGCTTGGTGTTTGCTTTAGCTTATTTCTCCTCCTTATTAGCTTATTGACGGTTGAAAAGCTAATAATCCAGTTTTGTTTCTAGCTAACGAGCTTAAATAAGCTAACAAGATAAAGCTGAATAAGCTCGTAAGCCCGAAAAAAATGGGCTTATTGGTATTTCATAAGGTCATTAAGCTAATAAGCGGAGCAGATAACCTAAAACAAACACACCTTAGTATTTTGCAAGCTGCTTTTATTTTTGTTATACTCATCAAGATAAAAATGAGTATAAGATAAATTACCTATTTCAGCGAAAACGTAGGGAATGTGTACATGTTAAATGTGTCAAAGTCATTGTAAACTTAAAAAAAATTCTTAATTCGAATACATGTTTTCTTGATGATGCAAGGATTTGTGTCAGAATCGAATAACCAAAACAAGTTATAGTCAACTCAGATCTACTAATAACAAGAAGTTGCAGCGGATCAACACTTGTATTAATATATTAAGAACAATAGAATACTGTATATTGAATGAACAATGAATAATGTTAAGAACACAGTGATTCACAAAAAGCTTCAATGTATATTATTGATTAACAATACACACGTACGTTTACAATTCGTAAGGAACTATTTATAACAGTCCTTGAAGCCTAACTATTTACCCTAGTTATTCTAGGACTTGATTTACATCGAATAATAAAATATATACATTGAATAACATTCTATAACTAACTCTGCGAAGATCTCGGACTTGATTTACTTCCAAATACGCGTATCAGTAGTAACTGCAATCACCAGTAGTAAATATGCATCATCAGTAGTAAATGTGATGATCAGTAGTAACTCTGATAATCAGTAGTAAGTCCAAAACCAACGTCAGTAGTAACTATTAACGATCAGTAGTATTCTTCAATATGTGCATGATCAGTAGTAAGTTAGTTATACTCTTCACCAGTATCAACTCAGCAGTATCAAGTGTTTCTGTTCCATCAGTAGTAACCATAGTCTTCATCAGTAGTAACCATGATCAGTACTAACTACAGCATTAGTAATAAGTTGAACTGTGATTTGTTCTAACAATCTCCCCTTAAACTTATTGATTCTCTTTCAATCAATCAAGTTTCTTTTTCACATCTTCTTCTTCTTTTCTTTTTCTTCCAACAATTTTGCTCTTCTTTGATCTCCTTCTAAAGTCTGTTGGTTTCTTTTATTCCTTTGTGCAATAATATATTTGCTGATCTTTTTCACAAATTCATTCAACTTGTTTTGGAACATCACAGCATCATTAGGTTTAATAAAATTCATGCACCAAATTTGATAAAGAGTCTTCTCAGAGTGAGGATACTCTTTTTCATATAGGAATAAATCACACTTCTTACTTGTATATTCAAAGAAGTACATGTTGACCGTTGGTAGCACATTCCAGGCTTGAATATTCTCTGGATTTGTAAACTTCTCTGAATGTTCATCTGGATAGAAAGCAGCATCAATCATTTCTGTAATATAACCTGCAGCTGAATTCTTCCAGGTCTTCTTGGTCATTCTTGGTTTACCAATAATCAGCATCTTGATTATGTCACTTCTGGTTAGGGACATGACTAAAGGTTTCCAAGCTCTAAATCTTTGAGTGGCCTTATCTTCTCTAACAATCTCAATCACATCATCTATACATCTCCAGTTGATGATTGGATTGCTTTCTAGGGGAGCAATAGGAAGATCATGAACTTGAACTATTTGTAGTTTCTTCTTTGGTTGTTCTAGTTCAGATTGATCAGCCTTCCTTTTTCTTGTAATTAAAGAGAGTTTACCAGACGTTTCACCAGTTATAGTTTTTCTTTCTTTCATTTCTTTAGAGTTTATATGTTCAAGCTTTGTGGTGTCCTTCTCTTTAATCTTTTGTTCAAGAAGTTCCTTCTTCTTCTCCACACGGTACTTTTCTGTCAAGTTGACCAACTTCATTCTTCCAAATGCCTTGGTATTGTGGCCTCTTGACTTCAAGTATGAGACCATTTCTTTCTTATTGTCTGCAAATTCTACTGGCATATCAGCTTTCAGCTCTTTGCATTCTTGTACTTGTGCTTCAATAAGTTCTATTGTTTCAGATTCAAGTTGCCTTATTTTTTGTAGTTCTCTTTGTTGTAATTCTTTTCTGGTTTCTGCAACTTGTTTGGTCTTGACCTTGTGTTGAAATTGTGGCAGTTTTGATATGTCAGCTATATCTGCCAATTTTATTTCTGTGAAGGGTTGTCTTAGTATTCTAGCCCTTTCTGCTAATTTTCTGTTCTCGATGGCTAGAGAGGCTTCAACCTTCTTCAAATAATTTTCCATTTTTTACTTTCCACCTATCCTGCTTGGCTGATTTAGCAAAATTGATTTTGTTGACCATTTCATGACCTTGTGCTCTGTTAGGTTGGTCTTCATCAGCAATTTCCTTTCCCTTTCCTATGTAGTTGTCACTCTTTTTATCTGGTGCAGCTTCAATTCTAAATTTGTGACCATAGGTATGTATTTGTGACATGGGAAGTATTTTGGGATGTGGAGGTAAAGTACATTCATCAACTTCTAACCAGTTGATGTCATCATCAATGTCTTTTACCACCAATTGTGTTGACTTTGTTGCTGGCGATGGTGGAATTATTACTGCAGGCTCTAGTAGTGGTGGCAGTTCAATAATATCATCAGTAGTAGCCAAGGTAGTTACTACTGGTATGTCTTCAGGAATTACTACTGATAGGGCATCAGTAGTGTTTGCTGCCTCTTCTTGATTTACTACTGCTATGTCATCAGTAGTAGTAGGAGTTACTACTGATGCTTCTTGTTGAGCTTGTTCTTCCATAGGAGCAGTAGTAGTAGCCTCATCAGTAATATCCATCTTTTCTAGGCTTTCATCATTGACCTGGCCTTCATCAACCTTTGTTTCTTTAAGATTGAGGAGAGAAGTTGCTGCTGCTGCAATAGATTCATCTATCATGCTTTGTATGTTTTCCTTCTCCCCCTTAGTGAGCTCAACTGGTGGAGCTTCACTATTATCAACCTTCTTTTTCAGCCTCCTTATAATTTTTGTTTGTTGATGAAGCATGTGCTCATATAATTTCATTATTTTGTTGATTGTGTTAATGTGCTTCTTCATATAGGACATGGTTTTTCCTTGATTAGTGAGATATGTAAGACAGTCATGTACAGTGGATTCAAGGTATTCCAACCTATCCGTCAATTGTTTTTGTTCAATACTGCCCTCACTCCTTCTAGCAAGATCACCGGGCTCACTAACAGGTACATTGGCTTTAAGGTTTTCCATCCTTTCCGTCAAATCAATAGTTTCAGTTCTACCCTCATCACTTCTTGGTGATGAAATGGGTTGTTTGGACACTCTCTTCTTCCTAGAAGAAGCAGTAGTGCCCCCCCTTTTGGTTTCTTGGCACCGGGGTCCTCTTAGTGCTTCCTCAAAAGAGTCATCACTAAGAGTTGCCGAGGTCTGGGTCCTATTGATGTTCTCACTATCCTGTGCACCCACCTTTGGGGCATCAGTAGTGAGAGCCCTTTCCTCATGCCCTCTCTCCTCCTTGGAGGACAACTCTTGGAGCCTGGGGTTTGACTCAATGGGTCCCCTGGTGTCCTTTAAGGAAGATTTCTTCCTTTTATAGTTTTTCTGGAATGATTTGGCTAAAGGCTGGTCTTCTACAGAGTGAAGAGTAGCACTCTGCAGATTTAATTCATGTTCCTGGGACATATTCAGGACATTTATTTGGGTGTATGATTGAGTGACTGTTTGGGGTTGTGTTTGGGCTGTATTTGGGGGTGAAGGAGTGGGTTGAGGTTCAATTGGGATTGTATATTTGATTGAACCTTCTCCAATATTTGGTTGATCTTTGATCATGTTAGGAAACAGAGGGGTTTCCTTGGCAGAAAATTTAAATTGTTTTCTCATATTTGAGAAAACTTTCTTGTTCAACTCAGGAGTTATAAAAATATTTTTAGGAGTTGACAAGTTTTGCAATTCACAATTTATTAAATGTTGAAGAAATCTGGGATACATTAAAAATTTTGAAGTAGAAAGATTTCCCAACATTCCTTCAAAAATCATATTTGAAAATTAAAGACTTGGTCTGTGCTTAAACAAACAACAGCAGATGCTATTGCTTTATTAAACTCATTCCAAGTACTTCTCTTAGGAGAAATACAGTGTTGAATAGTATGTACAAGAAATTTCCATTGTGGGGAGAGAAGACCCTTTTGGAAAGTGACAATGTCAAGTCTTCCCTCATATCCCATTTTGTTTAAAATTTCAACAATGTATTCCTTAGGAAGAGAAATCATACCTTCGTCGTCGTGCAGTTGTAGATGGTGTCTGATGGATTGTTTAGTTATGGTGATAGATTTTCCATCCACGGTTGATTTGATCATAGACATAGTTGCACCTTCGGTTCTTTCAGCATTGGTCCAGAAATCAACCAAGTGTTGTTGATAAGCTTTAGGGTTTACAGTGAGTGCAAATTTTATATAAGACTGTTTCAAGAACATGACGATTGGACGAAAGTCTTTTGTTCCGTCTGGATTCTTTAGATACGCACACATGTTGTGAAACTCTGAGTATTTAAGATTTGTGTTAACATCAAGAGATTGTAGAGTTGCCATTGTCGTTGATGTTTGTGTTTGATCGTTTGATTTGAGAGAAAAAGTATGAATGTTGTTACTGGTGCAGGGTTTATGATAGCGATTTAGGGTTTATCGAGAGGATTTTTGTAAATCGATGTGAGGATAATGCTAAACTAATCGACTTCAGCTATTTATATCTTACGATTTGATCTGCAAAAAGACTAAATTGCCCTTCGAATCATAACACAACGGTTATTTTCATGGGGGTTAGTTTGGTAACTTTGACAATCTAAAGACCAGTAGTAAATTAGATATCAGTAGAAAACGTCAGTAGTATCTGTGAACGTCAGTAGTAACTAAGGATCTTGACATCAGTAGTGACTGTAGACATCAGTAGTAACTAATGAAATTTTAATACTGACCTAATTTACCAACCCTAGCAGTAGTAACCACCATTTTAGAGACCAGTAGTATATGTGAGTACAATCGTTTATCAGTAGTATTTTGTGCATACTCAATACACACCATACTGACCTACCAGTAGTAAAACACTTATTAACATAAATAACTTTTTACAACAGAAAAACTTTACACATGATTTTGATTGTGAAATTAATTTATTAAAATCATTCCAATACTGCTAACAAAGAAGCTGAATCTTCCTACATCAAATGCTTTTGTAAAAAGATCTGCTAATTGATTGTCAGTATGAATTTTAACTACTTTGATTAACTTCTTTTCATTGCAATCTCTTATAAAATGAAATCTTATTTCAATGTGTTTAGTTTTAGAGTGTTTTACTGGATTGTTCACAATACTAATAGCACTTTGATTATCAATAAAAATAGGAGTTTTAAGTATAGAGATACTAAAGTCTAGAAGCTGGTTTTGAATCCAAAGTACTTGAGCACAACAAGCAGATGCAGCTACATACTCTGCTTCAGCAGTTGATGTGGATACATTTGTTTGTTTCTTACGTTGCCATGACACCAGTCTTGATCCAAAGAATTGACATCCACCAGTAGTGGACTTTCTATCTTGACATTCACCTCCATAGTCACTATCTGTGTAGGCTATGAGTTCAAATGGTAAGTCATGTGGATACCATAGACCAAGTGATGGTTTGCCTTTCAAGTATCTGAATATTCTTTTGACAGCATGCAAGTGAAGTTCTTTAGGTCTTGCTTGATATCTTGCACACACACAAACACTGTACATAATGTCAGGTCTTGATGCAGTTAAGTACATCAAAGATCCTATCATTGATCTATATAAGTGTTCATCTACATCCTCCCCCTCAGCATCAGGATGTAGGTGTTTGTGTGTTTCCATTGGTGTACTTGCACTCTTGCAATCTTTCATAGCAAACTTCTCCAAGATATCTTTGACATATTTTGATTGGTTTATCAAGATACCATCTGATCTTTGATTCACTTGGAGTCCAAGGAAGAAGTTCATTGGACCCATTGAGCTCATCTTGAATTTGGTTTGCATGAGATCTTCAAAATCTTTACACAGTAAATCATTTGTTGATCCAAAAATGATATCATCTACATAGATTTGAACTAATAGCATATCATTTTTGACCTTTCTTGTGAACAGAGTCTTGTCAATAGCTCCTCTTTTAAAATCATTCTTCAACAAGTATGATGATAATGTATCATACCATGCTCTTGGTGCCTGATGTAGGCCATACAGAGCTTTGTCTAGTTTGAATACATAGTCACCTTTTTCTGGATCTTCAAAACCTGGAGTTGACATACATATACTTCTTCTTCAATTTTCCCATATAGGAATGCACTCTTCACATCCATTTGATAGACTTTAAACTTCTTGTATGAAGCATATGCTAGGAATATTCTTATTGCTTCAATTCTAGCAACAGGAGCATATACTTCATCATAGTCTATTCCTTCTTCTTGAGTGTATCCTTGGGCTACAAGTCTGGCTTTGTTCTTGATCACTATACCTCTTTCATCTTTCTTGTTTCTAAAGATCCATCTTGTTCTAATGCCTCTTTTTCCTTTGGGTAAAGGTACAAGTGTTCAAACAGCTTGTAATTTAAATTGAAGGAGTTCTTCTTGCATTGCCTCAATCCAGTTTGGATCCTTCATTGCTTGTTGAATCTTCTTTGGTTCATCCTGAGACAGAAAACATTCAAACATACATTCATTAGCAATTAAACTTATGTTACACATGTTTGCAGTTAGACTTTTATTTAATTTGCTTCTTGTTTGTAGTTGTGAGTTAACATCACTTAGAGCATTGTCTAAAGGATGGTTCTTATGAGTCCTTGAGTTTGTAACTCTATCGACCACTAGTTGCTTTTCAAGATTGGACTCATTTGTCTCAGGGATTTGTTCCTCTTGAGGTTCTTCATTGTCATTGATGTTTGGTTCATCATCATTTGCTGGTTCAGAGTTACTACTGGGATCAGTAGTATTTAAGTTATTGCTGGGATCAGTAGTATTTGAATTACTACTGTCCTCATTGTCTGATTCACTACTGCTTCCAGAATTTGAGTTATTGCCGTCCTCAGTATTAACTGTGGGAGCAGTATCAACTACTATGTATCTCATCTCTTCTTGACCAGAATTGAAAGATGATGTTCCTTCCTTTTGAGTATGACAATTTGAATCACCTGCATTTAAATCCAAGTTAGTGTTAAAGGATTTGGTTAGATTGTCTATGTTGAATAGCCAATCTGGACCATTTCCTTGTTCATTAGGTATATTCTCATTAAAGGATACATTGATGCTTTCTTCAATAATCCTTAATCTTTTGTTGAACACTCTGTATGATTTGCTTTGAGTAGAGTATCCCACAAAGATTCCATCATCAGCTTTGCAGTCAAACTTACCAATTTGTTCTCTTGTAATCAAAATAGTACAAGGACAACCAAATGATTTTAAGAAACTTATGGAAGGTTTTCTTTTGTTAAAAAGTTCATATGGTGTTTTATGATGTGGCTTAACTATTAATACTCTGTTTTGTACATAACAGGCAGTATTAACTGTAACACCTCAATTTTTAAAACACCTTTTAAATCATATTTTTAAATAAAAATATTACAAGTTCATTATTCCCAAAATACGGTTTAACAAAAACCTTAAAAACATTTATCAGAGTATTAAAACCGGTGTTACATTATAATATCATAACCATAGGATAAACGGGATCTACCTACGAGCTCCCGAGCTAATCAACACTAGGCCACTTCTACCGCGACCCTCTAATCCATCGATCTCGAACCTGAGTACATAGCCAAAAACAAAGTAGTACGTGAGACAAAAATAGTCTCGTGATATACATGGGTTTTCGACCCATTCTCAAAATAATAAAAAGTCCTTACTATTTAATTCTTTCCTTTTTTCACTTATTAATTATCAACTTATTATCTTATCGTTTATTCATACTTACTAGTAAGCTAACCGTAAGCTTACCCATCACATAATCACATACATGTAAGCTATCCTTAAGCTTACCCCTTTTATCACATACGCCCCGGATCATTCCAAGGCAAACTCCCCCGATGTGGGTTATCATTAAGATCACATGGTAATTGGGGTTCTCCCAAACTTACCAAGATCACCAAATCCCCCGTCTCGCGGGTTATCGTAATCCCCCTTTTTAGCGGGTTATCATAATCCCCCTATTGTCGGGTTATCGTTCTCATAGATATACTACCATTGCGCAGGGAGGTACCGTCCCAAGTAGTAATCTCACTCCCCCATAAATGGGTTATCATTATCCGGATACTTTTGTTACACACATTGAACATCAAATACGGGCCTATGCCCCACCAATTCATAATCAAACACAAATTAGAATACATCTATTCTAATTATCATATTATTCTCTTTTAGCATAATCATATTTCATTTATCTTTCCTCATCATTATCATCGTATACTTTATCCTTAAATCTACTAATAAGATTCATTTCTTATTATTCATATTCATAAATATATTACCTCTACATTGACTAGAGTTCATACATAACACTAGTCAAATCATACTTGTTCTCTTAACGTGATAACACTACTTTTATTAGTATGTTTTACTAATAAACGTTATTACTTTAAAATCTTTATCATTTGCTTAATTGTTAATTCTTACTAATAAAAGCCAATTTCATACTCTTTTAGCCATTATCATTACTAATACTTTTTATCAATAACCTCATTAATCATTTAATCTAATCACACTTACTTGCAAAATCATCAATTTCAATAACTATGTTCTATTAGCAATTCAATCAAATTTCATTATCTTTCCAATCACTTTCTTTATTAAAAATATGTATTAATAAAGACTCGATAGATATTATCCATTTTCAAAACTCTTTTACTATGTACTCAGCTTAAAAGTTCACATGTACTCACCTTAGCCAAGCTAACTCCAATTCGTGTCCATTCACACGAATCCTTGCTTTCCAACTTGTGCAATGTCACCAATCTTTAGGTCTTCTTGACCTACCATCAATATCATCACAACAACTAGTTATTATCCATAACTAATCACCAAACAATCCATAACAACACTCCTAACCACCAAGTTCATCCAACTTGGTGAAATCTCAAAACCCTAGTTCAAGATTTCCATCAACAAAACCCAAATCTAACAAGAACACAAGGTTCTTAAGCTTACAAAGAGTGTTCTACACTCATCTTAATCATCTTCCCCAAAGATAACTTGGTAGGTTACCCAAACCACCATTTTCCCCCAAATAAAGTTCATAACTAGCTAGATAATCACCAAATCCATGTTATGAACCCATTTTCCATGACAATATGTTGTAGATCTAAGTTATATAAACCCAATTTCATCACCCATTACAAACCCTCCAACTAGGATTTACATACATCACCATTTTTACCCAAAAACATCATACATAACTAAAAGGAGTAGAGATTTACCTTAATCTTCAACAATGGAAGAAGAATCACGTGATTTGGAGTCCAAAATCAGCTCCAAACGACCTTTTCCACTCAAAAACGTATACTCACTTGTAGAGAGGAGTTCTAGGTTTTAAATTGCACAAAATGGCTGAAATCCCGATTTTTATTCTGTTTCAGCAAAGTTCGCGCCGTGAACTAGTTCCCAATCGTGAACTTTTCAATGCAGCAAGGCTGCATTTTTTTGACATTTGCTTCGACACGGTTTCGTCCATAACTTTCTCATACGATGTCCAAATGACACGAAACCAGTTTCTACGTTCTTTAAATGATTTATCCTTATTTATCATATTTTTTTCATAATTTATTTAACACAAAATTTCTGGTCGTTACAACTATCCACCACTTAAAAGGATTCCGTCCTCGGAATCACTAGAAAATTTTCAACCCACTTTCGACCGAGCATTCCGTTCTCATTCCCTTGTGGTCATTACCATAAAGCTTTTCCCATTCAAATTTAGTCAACAATATGTATGTAAACGTTCACTTAACCCCGTTAGGCCCGAACGGGTCAGATATCAATCTTAAGCGTTTAATACCTAAACGGGTCAAAATTGCACAATTTGACCATAGCACTTTAAATCCTTCAACTAATCCCGTTATACACATAGGGACGATATGACCCAATCATTACAATCATCTAGTTGATCAACACGGACATCAAAGTCTAACTTTGACCAGTCGATATATCCCAACATTGTCTAATCCTTGACTTAAGCACAAAGTCAACTATACTTTTACAATTTCTTACTTGCTAAAGGTTCCATCTATCACCCTTTATTTTACCATCGACTTTAGTTTATGATATATCAATAATCACATCCTCGATTCCCAAATTCAACCCTAAACACCCAACGGGTCAAAGTCGCACACTATAACTATTTCCATTAGTTAATTAACCATTATCATATACATGTAGGGGATACATTATGTTCTTATCCTCGTCTAACCATTTAAACGAAAGTCAAATCCCCATTTTGACCAAAGTCAACAATCCACTAGTTGACCAACCTTTACTTATGAATAAAGGCAAACTTACTTTGCAAATTTCACATATCCTTTACTAGTGAGACATCACTTCCCAAACTTTTATTCCCGATTCCAATTTCTATACCTCCTTTCTCAATTGTTTCTCTTTTCCTCGATTTCTATTTCCATAATCGATTCACGATTTCCGTCTAAAGCAATACCAATCTCTATTGTTTTTTTTTTTTTGTTTTTTTTTATTTGTTCCAATCAAATACTTATACCATTTACAATTTCTTCTAACCGCCCCCATACCATACTTGTAATTCCTGATTACCGGCTTTAAAGCCTCTATCACATCCAATTGTGGTCTAACCACCCATCATACGACTTTCACCACTCATCGGCTACTAATAAACTTTGCTTCCTATAAGCAGCCCTTTTCATAGTCTATAAACTTTTAGGCATCTCTTACACCTACATATACTTAAACACGACCCGTGTTTTCAACCCAAGTTCTCATTTGCCATAAATCCATAACAATAACTAACCATACGGTTCTACATACGTCAGATACAAACATCATATCCCTTATATAACAAATTATACTTTAACTATCTTATCGAGATGATCGGAAAGCCTCCAATCCATCACGATTCCAACTGTCACAATGATCGGAAAGCCTCCAATCCATAGTGACCCAACAAATCTCGTTAACCGGAAAGCCTCCGATCTAACAAGATCCATACAATACCATTCTATCTTGCATACAATTCATGTATGCGTCATTCACTTAGCATCATGCTATCATTTTCTTTCATAACTAATCATATTCTCCATTCAATTTACATTTCCCCACATTTCACATAACATTACCTTCCTAAAATCATATTCTTTTCATAGACCATTACTCCCACTTATCCCTTTATACTACCCGGTATACACATAATCATTTCTAATGCTTTCCACCAATCTACTCATTTACCAATCGTCTTTAGTCGATTCATTTTATCATTATTAAAATTTCCAATCTTTCTTTCACCACCTAGGTAACCATCATTGCATTCAATTATCCACATTTTTACCGAATTACCCGGTCAACTCGAGTCAACCAATTGACTCTGATCCATAATCCATACATAAGCTATCACACTTTTTCTATGTCATTTTTCCAATAATTAATTGTTACCTTTGACTTAGCATACCATTTCTAGGACATTTTACCATTAATTAACCTTTTACCCCTAGCATCAAATCTATCATCCATGATACAAACTTTTGTCATGACTAATTGTCAATTTTCAATTTTTTTTTCTACTCAACCATTTTCGATTACTAAATTATGTCATCCCCGATGTTTATCCTTTCCAGCATATTTTCTATTCACGAGCTTTGAAACTTCACCATATTTTTCATCATTCTTTTCTTCACCGTTATCATATGGTAATACCACATCACTTATCCTTATTCCCGCCAAGTGCTACAATTTTACTTTTGAACTTATTCCTTACATGGTTTCCCATCCATATATCATTCTCACCGAGTCTTAGTACTTTCGCGTACTACCACCCTTTCATTGGAATATTTAATATTCCCGAGATAATATATCTTTTAATATCCTAATTATCCGCGACGTACCAATCGCCAACTCACCTAGGCATATTATTTCTTTACACATAACGAACCGGGGAAACCGTCCCCCGTGTACAGTTCCACACCAAACGATTTACCCATACTTATACATACCATTTCACTTAAGCACCAAATTGTGCAACAATTACCCAACAAACCACGAACCTCATACCATCAATTTTATAATTGAGGAAACTTACCACACTTTTGCACCTTTCACATCAACATGATTTGACGAACTCTGAACGAGTTTTTCTTCCTTTGTTGACTCCAAGCTACCATCGAACTTCCTCTTTTCTCCACTTGAGGACGATTCATTGATCCTTCGTTAAATTACCTTCTCCACATTCCTAGCAATAAATTCTCTTAGAAATTCTTCCAAGTACTCTTTCGGGACAAAACTTCCCTATCAATCTAATCGCGAACTCCTTCCACGACATCTGGTACCATATTCTCTTTTCCAATGCTTCGAACATCGCATTCCGCCGCGACCACACATCACTCTCCCAGTAGACGAGCTGTAGAAGTCACCATATCTTCCTCCTAACACTTGCAAATCTTTAGCACTTGCTCAATTTCACGAATCCACCGAATCACGGCCTCCGGTTCCGTACTTCTCAATTACACATCCAACTTTACACGCCATCAATGTCTTGAATGAACATCATTCCTTTTCTTCTAATTCGGAATCACTACCATCATCACCGCGACATGACAAAACTCAATTATAATTTCTCTTCTTGTCTTAGAGGAGCTTATCCTCTACTCGCGTTCACCATTTTGTTATACCAATATATTAAACCATAAAAATTCAAAGATTGACTTATTAGTCAACCATGACCCATAAGGCTCAAAACACTATCTTCATTCTTAGGGTTCGACCCTAATATACCCATACTTTACGGTCTCAAAAGACAAATCATGGACATCCTATGGAAAACATATGGTCCTACTTAGCATAGCTTAAGACTAGGGAGGTCAAACCTACCTAATTCACTTAAACTATAGCTCTGATACCAAGTTGTAACACCTCAATTTTTAAAACACCTTTTAAATCATATTTTTAAATAAAAATATTACAAGTTCATTATTCCCAAAATACGGTTTAACAAAAACCTTAAAAACATTTATCAGAGTATTAAAACCGGTGTTACATTATAATATCATAACCATAGGATAAACGGGATCTACCTACGAGCTCCCGAGCTAATCAACACTAGGCCACTTCTACCGCGACCCTCTAATCCATCGATCTCGAACCTGAGTACATAGCCAAAAACAAAGTAGTACGTGAGACAAAAATAGTCTCGTGATATACATGGGTTTTCGACCCATTCTCAAAATAATAAAAAGTCCTTACTATTTAATTCTTTCCTTTTTTCACTTATTAATTATCAACTTATTATCTTATCGTTTATTCATACTTACTAGTAAGCTAACCGTAAGCTTACCCATCACATAATCACATACATGTAAGCTATCCTTAAGCTTACCCCTTTTATCACATACGCCCCGGATCATTCCAAGGCAAACTCCCCCGATGTGGGTTATCATTAAGATCACATGGTAATTGGGGTTCTCCCAAACTTACCAAGATCACCAAATCCCCCGTCTCGCGGGTTATCGTAATCCCCCTTTTTAGCGGGTTATCATAATCCCCCTATTGTCGGGTTATCGTTCTCATAGATATACTACCATTGCGCAGGGAGGTACCGTCCCAAGTAGTAATCTCACTCCCCCATAAATGGGTTATCATTATCCGGATACTTTTGTTACACACATTGAACATCAAATACGGGCCTATGCCCCACCAATTCATAATCAAACACAAATTAGAATACATCTATTCTAATTATCATATTATTCTCTTTTAGCATAATCATATTTCATTTATCTTTCCTCATCATTATCATCGTATACTTTATCCTTAAATCTACTAATAAGATTCATTTCTTATTATTCATATTCATAAATATATTACCTCTACATTGACTAGAGTTCATACATAACACTAGTCAAATCATACTTGTTCTCTTAACGTGATAACACTACTTTTATTAGTATGTTTTACTAATAAACGTTATTACTTTAAAATCTTTATCATTTGCTTAATTGTTAATTCTTACTAATAAAAGCCAATTTCATACTCTTTTAGCCATTATCATTACTAATACTTTTTATCAATAACCTCATTAATCATTTAATCTAATCACACTTACTTGCAAAATCATCAATTTCAATAACTATGTTCTATTAGCAATTCAATCAAATTTCATTATCTTTCCAATCACTTTCTTTATTAAAAATATGTATTAATAAAGACTCGATAGATATTATCCATTTTCAAAACTCTTTTACTATGTACTCAGCTTAAAAGTTCACATGTACTCACCTTAGCCAAGCTAACTCCAATTCGTGTCCATTCACACGAATCCTTGCTTTCCAACTTGTGCAATGTCACCAATCTTTAGGTCTTCTTGACCTACCATCAATATCATCACAACAACTAGTTATTATCCATAACTAATCACCAAACAATCCATAACAACACTCCTAACCACCAAGTTCATCCAACTTGGTGAAATCTCAAAACCCTAGTTCAAGATTTCCATCAACAAAACCCAAATCTAACAAGAACACAAGGTTCTTAAGCTTACAAAGAGTGTTCTACACTCATCTTAATCATCTTCCCCAAAGATAACTTGGTAGGTTACCCAAACCACCATTTTCCCCCAAATAAAGTTCATAACTAGCTAGATAATCACCAAATCCATGTTATGAACCCATTTTCCATGACAATATGTTGTAGATCTAAGTTATATAAACCCAATTTCATCACCCATTACAAACCCTCCAACTAGGATTTACATACATCACCATTTTTACCCAAAAACATCATACATAACTAAAAGGAGTAGAGATTTACCTTAATCTTCAACAATGGAAGAAGAATCACGTGATTTGGAGTCCAAAATCAGCTCCAAACGACCTTTTCCACTCAAAAACGTATACTCACTTGTAGAGAGGAGTTCTAGGTTTTAAATTGCACAAAATGGCTGAAATCCCGATTTTTATTCTGTTTCAGCAAAGTTCGCGCCGTGAACTAGTTCCCAATCGTGAACTTTTCAATGCAGCAAGGCTGCATTTTTTTGACATTTGCTTCGACACGGTTTCGTCCATAACTTTCTCATACGATGTCCAAATGACACGAAACCAGTTTCTACGTTCTTTAAATGATTTATCCTTATTTATCATATTTTTTTCATAATTTATTTAACACAAAATTTCTGGTCGTTACATTAACAGCTTCAGCCCAAAAAATAATTGGTAATTTTGAGTCTGCTAGCATTGATCTTGCTGCTTCAATGATGGTTCTATTTCTTCTTTCAGCTACACCATTTTGTTGAGGAGTTCTAGGTGAGCTGTATTGCATGTCTATACCTTTAAGATCACAAAAGTTAATTAAGTTAGCATTTTTAAATTCTGTGCCATTATCACATCTTATTGCTTTAACTTTTTGATCAGATGTGTTCTCCAGTTTAACAATTAAGTTCTTGATGAGTTCACTTGTTTCATCTTTTGTCCTGAGAAAGAAAACCCATGTATATCTGGAAAAGTCATCAGTAATAACAAGACAATATTGTTTCTTTCCAATGCTCATTACATTTGTAGGTCCAAAAAGGTCCATATGTAAGAGTTGTAAAGGAACAGAAATAGAATTTACAGTTTTGGGCTTGTGAGAAGACTTATGTTGTTTACCTTTTAGGCATGCAACACAGTGATGATCACACATGAACTGTTTTTGTGGTAATCCAATTACCAAATTCTTTCTTACTAAATTTTTCATATTTTTAAAGTTTGTGTGACACATCCTTCTATGCCATAGTTCTGATTCAGTAGTGTTTGCCTTGGATATAAAGCAGTTGACCTCATTTGAAGAAATGAGTTCTCCCCCTATATCCAGGCAATACACATTGTTTCTCCTTGGAGTTCTCAAAACTACATATTTTTCATCTAAAACAAAGTCAGGAGAAAGAATGATACACTCAATATCAGTGAAAAGAATCTTGTTCTTTTTATCACATACTTGAGACACACTGACAAGATTGTATTTTAGCTCAGCTACATAAAATACATCATCAAAAGTAATTTTACCATTAGTAACTGTACATTTGCCTGTAATCTTACCTCCCTTTGGGTTCTCACCAAAGGCCACATAACCTCCATCAAATGACTTGAAATCCTTAAGAATTTGCAGATTTCCAGTCATGTGCCTTGAGCATCCACTATCAATATGCCATATTCTACCTTCTTCAGGGATCTGAATGCTCTGCACAAGTAAGTAAAAGATTAGTTAAGTTTGGGAACCCAAGCTTTATATGTCTTGGGTTCATCCTTTGAAAAGTAAAATTTAGAAGATTTAATTTTGAACATTTTTGGTACCCATACCTGTTTAGTACTGGTGTTTTGTTTTACTACTGCCCTTTTGGATTTGTTACTATTGTCTGAGTTTACTACTGACCTTGGTCTATACCCATTATATTTAGCTTTTGAATACTTTACTACTGATGGACCAGTAGTATTTGGGTAATTACCATGTTTAGGATAACCAGTAGTGTTTTTAACATTTGGTTTGGCAGCAGTAGTATCTTTAAAATTAGGGTTTTTACCAGTAGTGTTTTGGTACTGGTACCCAACAGCGTTGTAATTAGGGTTAGGATCAGTAGTAAACCTGTTAAAGTTTCTACTGGTGTTGGAAAAATTAAAATATTATTTATTTTGATTTGTTTTTCCATTATTTTTGAAATAATTGCTGTTCTTTGGGCTTCCAACTCTTTTATTTTGCACAAACTTTGGTGCATTTCTTTCAAATTTTGGTGTTTCAGATTTTTGAGATTTTGTTTTATTTACTACTGATGGATCAGTAGTATCTTTTAACCTTTGTGTTTTTGCTTTTGCTTTAGAATTTTTAAATTCTTTGAACTCTTTGCAGTTAATTGGATTGAAGTGACAATCCTTTGCTAAATGGTTTACTTTGTTGCAAATAATACATCTTAATTTCTTATCCTTAGCACCTTCAGGTTTTCTTTGATCTAAGAGTTGAGTTTTATTTCTTTCATTTCCCCTTCTTAAAATTTTTGGTATATTTTCAGCATCATATTTAGGAGAGTCATCTTGACTTTTTGCTGTGTGAAAACTTGTATCAATTGAGTCTGTAGTTTGATCATCATCAGATGTATCATTTGATTCAGATGTTTCATTACTAGTTTCACAGTTATTTGTCATTTTTAAATCATCTAAAATTCTTTCTGTGCTTGATTTAAGAGGAGGGATAAAATTAATTGGAGGTGGAACAGCATGATATCCCACTCCATGCACAACTTTTTCAGTGGTTTGATTACTTGTTAATTCATTGACAATTTGAGAACTTCTTTCAAACTTTTTAATGGTTAATTTGTTTTGTTCTAATTCCATTTGATATTCTTCTAGTTTGATCAAAGTTTCTTTTAATTTTAATTCAAGATGTTCTTTTTCATAAGTGGTTTGTAGCAATTCTTCTTTTATCTTTTGATCAGTTATTTTATAAATTTTAATTTGATTTTCAAGATCAGCTATACAACCATTATATTCAATTCTTCTATTTCTATTTAGAATCATCTCTTCAAGTGTTTCTTTATTAAGTTTTTCTAAATCTTTATATGCTTTAATGCATTCAGGAGTGCAAGATTTAGAATGTACCTTAGTAGGAGAATCAGTGAAAGCCATGAGGGCTTGATTCTGTGCATGTTCCTCTGTTTGAAAGCTCCAATCATATCCTTGTCCTTGTTGTGAAACAAGAGCAGTTGAGTTTGATCTTTTGTCTGGCTGAGGACATTCTTTAGCAAAGTGCCCTAGGTTGTTACAGTTGTAACATTTGACTTTAGTCTTGTCAAATCCAGCCTTGTCACCTTTGTTGTAGTTAAGGTTTGTTCTACCAGTCCTCTTCAAGAACCTTTTGGTTCTTAGACTCAGCATAGCCATCTGCCACTTAAGATCCATCTCTTCAAGATCATCAGGATTCAATTGTTCCAAATCATCACTAATTAGTGCAATATGCACATGACTAGTGAAGAAGGATTCTCTTGCAGCATCTTCACAATCTGCAGCCTTTGCAGTTTCCTGACCTGTTCCTGTACTAGACACAAAAGCAGCATTTTTTGAAGATAAATTAGGAGTTTTAGAGCTTACCTCAGATTCAAACACCCTAAGCTCATTGTACAATTCATCCAGCTCCTTTTCTTCCAAAGCATCACCTTGTCTATATATGACTGTGTACATAGACCATTTTTCTCCAAGAGATCTGAGAAACTTTCTATTGACATCATCATTGTCTGGTTTCACACCAACTTGATTCAATTCACCAATGAGTTTGTTGAACCTATCAAAGATTTGAGATAGGGATTCATTCTTTTGGCCTTTGAAATTTTCAAAGCCCTGTTTTAGTACAGACTTCATGTTTCTTTTGGTGCTTTTGGTGCCAACAAATCTCTTTTCCAGTGCCTGCCACAACATCTTTGCATCATCATATTCAACAAAGAGATGTTGATAATCATTAGGAATGGCCAGTAGAAGAGTGCTTAGAGCTTTGAGTTCAACTCCTCTGTATTTCTTCTCCTTTTCACACTTGAGTTTGTCTGCTTCAGTTGCAGAGCTTGTTGCTTGATTGTGAACGGTTTTGTTTCCTTCAACAACAACTTCCCACATGGAATAATCAGTAATAAGCATGTATTGATTAATACGATTCTTCCACATTCCAAAGTTATTGGGAGTGAGTATAGGAATTTTATTTGCTTGAGTACTTTCATTGTTATCAGTCATGATTAACAATCTGTGTGTTTTAAAGATTAAAACTTTTTGTTGTTCTTAAGATTCGTAGATCTAGAACCAATAAGCTCTGATACCACTTGTCAGGATCGAATAACCAAAACAAGTTATAGTCAACTCAGATCTACTAATAACAAGAAGTTGCAGCGGATCAACACTTGTATTAATATATTAAGAATAATAGAATACTGTATATTGAATGAACAATGAATAATGTTAAGAACACAGTGATTCACAAAAAGCTTCAATGTATATTATTGATTAACAATACACACGTACGTTTACAATTCGTAAGGAACTATTTATAACAGTCCTTGAAGCCTAACTATTTACCCTAGTTATTCTAGGACTTGATTTACATCGAATAATAAAAGATATACATTGAATAACATTCTATAACTAACTCTGTGAAGATCTCGGACTTGATTTACTTCCAAATACGCGTATCAGTAGTAACTGCAATCACCAGTAGTAAATATGCATCATCAGTAGTAAATGTGATGATCAGTAGTAACTCTGATAATCAGTAGTAAGTTCAAAACCAACGTCAGTAGTAACTATTAACGATCAGTAGTATTCTTCAATATGTGCATGATCAGTAGTAAGTTAGTTATACTCTTCACCAGTATCAACTCATCAGTATCAAGTGTTTCTGCCCCATCAGTAGTAACCATAGTCTTCATCAGTAGTAACCATGATCAGTACTAACTACAGCATTAGTAATAAGTTGAACTGTGATTTGTTCTAACAATTTGCATTAGTAAGAATTAAGATCAAGTGAGATCAATATTCCCAATTTATGCAGGTTCTCATAACTGGTTAACGTACATATTTATTGTCAGCTATTTATTGTTATGTAGCATCATGTGCATTGCTTCCCAAAATAGGTAATACAATTGTCTTTATGCTTGCTTTTGGGATATTATGCAATTACTGTATATAAATTTAGGTGGGAATATATATGCAAAAAATGCCCCTTTTTCCCCAACGAATGAACTCCAGACGAAGGGTAAAAAAGCATATGTGGTCCATGTGGATGTGTATACACATGATCTGAAGAGGATTTTGAACCAAGAAAATAATAATATCACTTTATCTGGTTTTTATATTAAAAACCAATCTCAAAAGTTTTTTTTTTTGTATTTTTTTTTTTTAAATTCTGTTCGGTCGATGTTTTACACACACGCACACGTAAGAGAAACTGAGAAAGATTATCTACAATGAAGTTTCGTTAAATAAAAACCTTCATCATACGTTTTAGACATTTATAAAACTTTTTTTTTTTGCTATCATTAGCTTTTCATTATCAGATCAATATTTAAAAATGAAATTTAAAATTATTTAATTTGGATCTAAACCTTTACTGTGAAGTTAAATAATTTTTTATTGTTAATGTAACAAATATGAAAAATAAAGGAAACTCTGTCAAGATTTCACGGCTAAACCTTCACAACAAATTTCCATGACTTCATTTTTTTACGAAGTCAACAATATTTTTCTATTTGTTTAAAAATCACAGAGCTCATAAAAATTATTCGGGTTAGGTCAGGCCAAATACAGAACGGGGTGATGGGAACGAGAATGTCAACATATGCAATTAGGATGGTGTACATAATACAATTAGTCTATTTATATGCCTACATATATGATTGGACCACATGCAAAATTAATTGGATATTAATATGATGAGGGTAAATTACATATGTCATGTTTTATATGAGTAGGGCTGATCCTGAATTTGTCGGGACCCTAAGTGAATATTAATTTTTTGGACCCCTGTCATAATCGTAAAACTCAAAACATAAATAATAAAAAGTAAGATTATGTACTTTAAAATTTGATCTTGAAAATGTTTCCCCCAATAGTTCAGATTATGTATAAAACGAGTAAAATTTGACCCGCGCTCCGCAGCGGGATGTTAAATCAGTTATTTTATGACTTTTTTTTTAAATCAGATTAAACGATTTAGGTCACGTTAGCTAGTTAGTTTATCAATCTTAATTAATTTTCTCTATTTTCATTAGGTGTAAATAACTTACTTTAACTATGATATTATTATTTTTAATTAATTGAATAAATTTAATAACTATTAGCTGTTATTTCATTAAGAATACAATTTATTAAAAAAAAAAAAAAACAATAAATTCCCAACATGGGGATTCGAATGAGAAGGATAAAAAAAAATCCCAACAATGAGATTCATACATGTGTTGGTCATTTGGTTGAGTCCATGAGAATGACTTTTACCAACCCATATGTAGACCTCAACTGGTTTGCAATACAAATATATATTTAATGAAATATGTGCAAGATAACAATCCCCTTGCTTAATGTTCATAGTTCACGTTTATGAACCGTAAATGTGTCTAATCTGTTCATAGTTCACGTTTATGAACCGTAAATGTATATTAGATACAATAAAGCAAGAATTTTATTTTTTTTAAATATAAATAAGGGTTTAATAAATATGGGTCCCAATTAATTTTTCATTGTAGGCCCAAGGCTACATTACCTTTGCACAAGGCCGGCACTGTATATGAGTAGACACCTTACACATTCAATATTTTCCATTTGTACATAGTTACAAATCCGTGATTCTTATTTTCAGTTTAAGTTACCCTTCCATCCATAAACTTCAACTTAAGCCAAATTTTTAAAAGAAAAACGTTTTTTAGATTTATCAAAATAAATTGTGTGTTATAAATATCAACTCAGTATATTTTAATTCAATTATACTATCAGTTACAATAAATATAGTATTTAAGTTGATTCTTGTAGGAATAAGAATTGACAAAAAAAAGGGACTATGAATGGAAACCGACGTTTCTTGCACCAGCAAGGAAATTTAATTCCATGATAATTGATATAAAAAAAAAACCTAATAAGTCATTTGGTTGAATTTTTTTTTCTTTGCCACATTAAATACTCCAATGTATCAACTTGATCCCATAACCTATTGGCCATTAACACCTTACACTAACCTCCAATACCACTAGGCTATAAGTGGAATTGTAGCGAAGTGGCCGAATTATAAAGGCGAGACTTGAAATCATTTGCTTAATTAAGGGAATTTCAGTGAAGTTGTCGAATTATAAATCCAAATTGTAGCGAAGCACAAAAATCCCCAAAGTTTCAGAAGAAACATAAAGTATTGAGTAAGAATTTCCGGGTTGGAGGGTTTTTTTTTTAAGTTTTAACTGGAATTTGGTGTAATCTCTAATCCATAATGAAAGTAGTTTGTGTGTCAGTTATTGTCACACTGAGAGTCATTTTCGTGGTATTTAAAATCATTTATTTTTACATGTTTTTGAATGAAAGTCGATTGTTCATGTTAAAGGTGTTCTAACCAACCATTATGAACAAATAAGTATATTTTCCAGAAAAACTTATAATGCATGTATGACCTACTTACTATATATGATCATACATGCATTTGGCGATCGCTTGCTCTAATGGTCCTAAGAATACTTGAAAGAGAAATAGTATTAGTTCATACCTATCTTTCTACTCATATGTCTATCCATTTGATGATGACAAGTATCAAAATCCCCCTAAGCCGGTTAATTGCAGTGGCTTCGATTCTTGTGGCCGGTGCTATCGGCGTCTGTCTTCCTGTAATCGATGAGAAATTTAAATGGTTTGGTACCGAATGCAATGTCTTCTTGACGGTCAAGTTCTTCGCTACCGGAGTGATTTTAGCAACGGGTTTCGTTCATCCGTTCCAATTCCCTCGAAAGCACTGTCATAAAACACAACAAACACAGCCATCGAAGCCAATACCCCACCAGCGGAAACAAGGGCCAAGACACCTAGATTTCTCAAGCATGTTGTGGGCAACACCACAAGTGCAGCAGCCAAAACAAAACATTGTTTCCCTCCAAGTTTTAGTCCAAGAATGTCAAAACTTACAATAGGAAACAACATTTGTAAATGGTCACCCTCCATGGTTAGGAACTCGACCGCCGATAGGAAAAGTTCAAGATACATAAAGGATGTAACTATAAACCTCCCGGTTCTCCCAAAGGCCTCCTGGCCTATAGCCGGGTAGGTTGTAACTTCATCGTTGGTGTCCATGCACTTCCGTAGAAGTAACCCAATATAAAAATATATCGTTGCGATTAATATTAGTATTATTAAGCTGACCCACCCTCCTTTGGAGAGTGCATAAGGGACTGATACCATTCCAAGACCTGAAAAACAAAAACAGATGGAAAATATGATATCAAGTTTAAATCTTTATATGAGAAGAAAGATTATGGATATTTACCAAGAGCAAGAAGCGTATTCATGCCATTGAAGCATGTCCCCAAGAAAGTGTTGCCTGCAGGTGATTGTGTAAGTTGATTTTCGGTGATCTGAGAACTAGCGGTGCTCATTATAGACTATCGGCAACGACTTTAAATAGATGTCCCTCCAAAAAAACAGGCAAACGCAAAGAGTGCATGATTATTATTTGTATGAAGTACTCACACTTTTTGTTTTCTGTAACTGATTTGCCATATCATGATATGATCATGATATATATATATTGGCTATTAAAAAATTATTATTTTTTATTGAATTGTTTATTTGGATAAATATGAGTTTTTGAATTTTTAAAATAATAGTGATTAGTTATTAAGTATAAAAGTCCATTGATGCAATTTATTTTCACCTACTTGCTGCATGATTATTTGATTTGTATGAAGTACTCACACTTTTTGTTTTCTGTAACTGATTTGCCATATCATGAATGATCATGACATATATATTGGCAATTGATTTCATAATTCTAGAATGTTACTTTTTCGTTGGACGAAAGTATGATAAACTTGATGGAATTAGTGATAAAAGATAAAAATTAAGGATGTAACTGATTTTAGGATTAACGTTAATATAAAAGGACTAGCAGGTCACCCGCGCAATGTGGCGCGGGTACCATGTGACTAAATTTGATGGGGATCAAGTAGTGGGTGGTGACGACGGTAGTGATAGTGGCTGCTGGTTGTGGTCGTGCGGATGGTGGGTGATTATAATTTTAATTTGTAAAGATTAATAAAGGTATCTCATAAGTTTCCTTAAATTCGAAATTTGCGTTTTTTTAAATATGAGCTGTTTTACCTATGTTGAATATCTCATAAGTTTCCTTAAATCCGAAACTGACGTCTTTTTAAATATGGACCGTTTTAGCTATGTTGAAGTTAAAGGTTATATATATTACTTTGCTAGGATAAAGCAAAGTATCAAGTATTAATCGGGACAATCTATAAAAAATCGGGTCAATCTTATTTTTTAAGCCGCTTGACGTGGGTGGCCGTTTGACCCAATTGGCCGATTTAAAAGTAAGAAAACAAGGCAATGTATACAAAAAGATTCAAACGAAAAAGGCCTGGCCTAAAACAAATTGTGTTGAAATGGTACTTGAATTACAAAATGGAGCAGCAAAGTTACAAGTTTTGAGCGACTAAAGCCTGTGTTTTCTTCAAGGAGCTCAAAATCATCATCGTCGAGAACAAAAGACCTCATGACTCTCTTTTAATTTGGCAAAACAGGAATTAGAAAAAGGCAACATATCATAGATAATTAACAACCAATAATTAGTAATTGAAGGTAGTATTAAGTGGACAGTTGATTCTATAAGACAAATTACTAAACTATAATAAATCTTTCCAAACTAAGAAAACATAAATCTTTTTTATAATTAGGAGTTTTTCTTCTACAAGAATTTTAGACATTTTCAATTTTTTGGTTTTGTTTACAGCCTTTAAAAGATATGAGTGAAGGAATGAGGGCAAATCTTAAAATGTCAAGATACAAGACTTTTTTAAATTTATTTATGTGTTTTATGGGAATTGCTCCTGAATCAAAAGCAACACTGACAGTGTTTATAATGTTGCTTTACTTTTAGGCAATGTTTTAAAACCCGGGTTGTTGCTCGGCCCGGTGTGATGACCGGGTCACGGTTCAACCGGTTCAACCGGTTCAACCGCCGGTTCAACCGGAAAACCGAAAAACATAGAATATGCGAAAAATATAGAATATGTATACTGAATATTACAAAATTTGAAAAATCAAGTGGCAAATAAATCCATGTATACATGACTACATGCTATAAAGCCTATAATAAGAGGGTTGGATTGGGTGTTCGTCCAGTTGTTATTGTGAGTTCACAATCAAGTTAAATAGAAAAAAATAAAGAAAGAGGCAAATTTCATAATTCTCCATCCCACATCGGTGAGGGAGGAGAAAGGGTGGTGTCTAGCTGAGTTATATATTCCACACATGCAGCTATTGATTTTTGCATCTCAATGAGTCGCTTTTGCTTGATTCAATTGAGTGTCAAAGTTAAATCTGACTCAGACCCGTTTTTAACCTAGTTCAATTGGTCGGATCCGGTGTTTCTTTTTAAAAATTCCGGGTTTTAACGGGCGAACGGGTCAACGGGTTAACGGTTGAACCGGTTACCCGGCCGGGTTTCAACGGGCAGAAAACCTAAATTAAACCGGACCGAGTTGACCCGCCCTAACCACCGGGTCCCGGTTAAACCAGTTGAACCGGCCGGGTCAACCCGGGTTTTAAAACATTGCTTTTAGGGGAGAGTATGTGTTCAAACTTTTTTTAAAATAATAAAATTACTAAATTGAAAAGTATAATTTTAAATAGTATGCATAAGTCAACTAATGATAATTGAAGTATCTGTCTTTTAGAGATGAGAAAATGGTGATTATATAATTAATAAGTTATTTGAAAACAAAAACCTACAATTCGAGCCGATGGTGAAGTGTTACCGCCCAGCCCAATAAAGCCAATCAATATGCAGCAACAACCTTAATTTTTCTCACAATCTTCATTAAACAGATAGCAAAATGAGATAGTATCGCAAATTAAAAGCAGTAAGGATGTGATGGATACACATGAAACTTTATGGATGTGCAAATGTTATTGTTGAATTTTTGGGCCTGAACACATAAAATCTGTAAAAATAAAATCAGCACACATAATTCATTCATCAACACAAAACAGCTGTCGGTTTGTAAAGCAAACCTGGAACTCAAAGCAAATCATTCGCCTCCAACCCCATCGCCTTTTAACAGCAACCCTTTTCCTCCAGATCGCGGATTCAAGTTTCTTTTTATCCATTGTGTTTGGGTTTCGATTTTGTTACTGGTTATAGTGATGTCGAGAGAGAGATGACGGAGAAAGAAACCAAATAGAGGTTAACGATTAGGAAACGATTTCATCCAAACCTTGGATCTCTTTGAATTGCGTTTCATCTATGTTGATTTCATCAAAATTTATACTCCTACGCAAATTATGGGAACTGAAGAGAAGCTTGATTTTGGGCGAATTTCAGAAGGTAAGTTCCGTCTGCACATTGAAGATGATCGTATTTATTCAAATAAAATTCAGACAAGGGAGATTCAGAGGCGGAGAGGGGAAGAAAGGCTTCTGAGGTGATTTTGTTTATAAATATCACTTGGTGTTCATCGCATATTATAATACATCCAAGTAAAACTAATAAAATTCAAATAATTAAAATCAAATGATATCAAACCTCAATATTATAATAACCAAAATTTTCCATCAAATGAAGTTGTTGTATCTTTGGTTACTGATGCACATCCAATTGGTTCCAACTGGCAGTTGAAAGACAAATCTGCATAAAATGTTGAAAGAACAAAATCATTTGTCTCAAACGCTTAACATAGAGGTTGACACTTTATAAATTTGAAAAGATTATATGTTACCATTTCAAATATCCCATAACTTTATAGTTGAATCATGAGAGCCAATTACAACTTTAGGATCCTGAAAAAAGATGTACAGTACAAATTACAATCTTAAGCCATTTAAGTTAATTTTTTTTAAAAAAATAAATTTATTGGTATACATAATATTAAATAAATTGCTTACCATATATCGAGTAAAAACGGAACATACTACATTATCATGGCTAGATAGAGCGTGAATTTTCATTTTGGTGCGAATGTCCCAAACTTGTTTCATGTCAAATGTTACATTCCCAAATCATAGATTTTGAATTTTAAGTAATATTTTAAATTTAAATAGATTAATTTTTACCTGACAAACAGAATCACATCCTCAAGTAAGTAGGAACATCAATAGCGGGATGAAGTGCCAAGCAATATAGACCACTAAGCCATGATATGACCGTATATCAGACCTCAACACTCAATCTGAAACGTTTTAGATCTTTCACAACTTTAACTGGCATGAGAATCACCAGTCTCAAAAGAATTATCTCCAGCTGCCTAAACCATATTTAACTCATCATACCATGAAATTTGATTATGAATCACAATCAGCTCCAAAGAAATCAACTCTGATTATTTAAGAAAAAGAAAACAAAAAGAAGATGAACAAAAATTAAGCCCTGCAATTAGAGAGAAACAAATACTATAACCTTTAAAAGAACATGAACAAAGCAGATGTGATGCGATGCAAGCCCACCTCACGACGGGCCAAGCAACAAAGCAGATCGGCCCAAACGTCTAACATGGATTGAGCTGCCAACTACCCACGTGATAGGTATTTCCCACTTTCCAGTAATATCACAATATGTGTGCATGAGAAAAGCTATGCACGTAGTCAAGAAAGCATAAACTCCATGACCAAGATTTCTTCCAAATTTTTAGTTAGTTAGTTGTACTTCACTTTATTTAAATCGATGTAAGTTGCTTTTGAATTCATAGAAAATAAATCCAGAAAATTGCTCCTTTCTTCTTCTTAATTTCTTGGAGATTTGTCATCTCAAATAGGCATATATCACGATGAAGCCGACAACAACAAGACTTTAGCTCTCATATTCAAAATAATTGCAGTGTGTTAGGACTAATTTTGTAATAAGGTTTTGACCTTTAATCTCGTTAGTTAACCCTTTTCTAGTTAAGTGGTAGGAGTATATAAAGTTGTAAGTTTGACTTGTAAAGTAAGCTTTCCCACACAATTACTGAATACACTTTCTGAAAGCTCATCATCCATCTCTTTTCTCTCTCAATCTCACACACTCAATACACCAAGAACACACACACTTGATCTTCAATCTCACTCAAATCTTAATGGATTAGCTTGATTTCATTGTAATTACATCTCTCAATTGGTATCAGAGCAAAAACTCTCCGTGAGTGGATCCAAATTCAAGCTAAAATGATCAAGATCTGAGATTTTTGAAATTTTTGTTTGTTCGTGTCTGTGATTTAATCTGCAAATTTTTTGTTTTGAATTGAAGATTTGATTGAAGAATCATGTTTCTCCAGTGATTCTAATAAGAATAGAATCAAATTTCAGTCAAATCCGTCAACAATTCATCTCAATTTGATGATTTTTGAGAAAAACTAGAAAAGTTTAAAAAACTCAACTAAAATCAAAAATCCGATCAAATGTGTTATGTTTTGGGATATATGATCGGATTAAAGTGTTAGAAAAGTAATTTCGAGCATAACGTGATTAGAATCGTTGCATTTGGTTGAGAATTGAGCACAATCAGATCAATAGTCGAAGTTTTTGAACGTACGTAAAAATCTTCGGCTTCAAGATCACGAACAAAGAGTTCGGCTTCTCTTCTTGTTCGGCCCAAAAGACTTCGGCCGGAACATATTAGTGTTCGGCTTTCAGTCTTCGGCCCACTATGTTCGGCCCGAACAAAATTAAACATCACAGTCTTCGGCTCTTGAATATTTCAAAATCAATCGATTGATCTGATTCCAAAATCAACATAGTTCGGATAAACTTCATTCGATCAGCAATTAAAACGAATCAATTCAGATTCAGATTTTTAACGAATCAATTCAGTGTTCGTCTACAAACAGTTCGACACAGAGTGTACGTCGATAAAGAGGTCGGCTTCTTGATTCCGACTCACACCAAATCGATCGTTCAATTGATTATGCCTGATAGTTTAATCGATTACAAAATTGGAATAGATCTCAGTATCGAATTTGAGTTGATTTGAACTGATTCAATCGATTGATTCAAACCTGCGTTCAAAACAGTTCAATCGAATTTCGACTTAAAAAGTTCGATTTCAATTCGATTTAAACAAATCAATTCAATCAGAGAAAAAGTTCGGCTTGGAGTTCGGCTTATCTCAAACATCGATCGTCAATTAGAAAAACTCTGATCTTGGTCGTCTTTGTTCCACCTGTGTTCTGTAGATGCTCGGCCCAAATACCAAATAGCAAGAACAAACTTGAACAAAATGTTGAGTATATGAATAGATCTCAAATAGGCCCAAGTTGTTTCAAGGTTCAAAATAGATGTTGACCCAAATTGATTTAATTGATCTAGGCCCAAATTAAAAGTTTCAATTAAAAAAAACCATAAAACCGATATCCACATTTTTTTACATATTTTTTTAAAACCATAAAACATATTTTTTTCTTACACAAGAAATTTAAAATCCACAATACAATTTCTAAATTGTTTTTAAATCATTTTCTTTTTAAAATCCAACACAATTTGTTACTAAAAATACAATTTGTCACATGAAAGTTTCATCGAGTATTTTGTCACTACAAAATTTTAAACCCAATTAAGTTCTCAACTTTTTAAACATTTTAAATACTTTTAACGTTTACATTTTTTTTAAAGTTTTTAAAAAGAAAACTTTCACAAGATCTTTTACATTTAAACACGAGAACTTTTACCCAAACCATTTTATCACATCATTTTTGAAACTTAAATTTTTTTTTTTGTGAAAAACAAAAGAGCTAAAATGGATCCAAATTTAAAAACATATGAAAATGAAAAATTAGTTTCTGATAAATACTACAAATGGTAATGTGAGGCATCTAAAGAGTTGCAAAGGGAAAGAAGCTGGTCAAAGCAAACGGTAGCAAAGTTTGACAAATATCAAGAACAACTGAAGACATCAGCTTCACAAATTCAAGAATTAACTGACGAACTCCACGATCTCAAAATTACTACATCGAGAGAAATTAATCGTCAATCGACCATTATAAAAATTATTACTCGTGATAAAGAAAAAGTCAAAGATCATTGCAAACAGTTAGAGGAAATGAATGCCAAACTTGGTCACACAAATCATAGACTTAAACTCAACCATGAAGATTCTGAAAATGCTGAGGTTGCTGATCGTATTAATGAAGAAGTCAACAAGGATGACAAGGTACATACTTCTCTTCTCTCTAATGCAAATACTTTCACTAATTCTGATACTTGTTTTTATCCAAACTCAGATATCTCAAATAGAATTCTTAACAAAAAAACTTTCAGTAGAAAAAGAGTTAAATGTTCAACTTAAAGATCGTTTAAATATTTTGGAAAAACAAAATGAACAAAATGCTCATCTAGATGATCAACTTGTTCATCATATTCAACAAACTAAAGTTTTGAAACAAGAGAATCTGGATTTACAAACTAAAGTATCAGAATTAACGGCAATGCATGATCACAATCACAAACAATATGTTAAGACATGGTATGTGTAACACCGCATTTTTTTTAAATATCCAATTAAGTATTAATCTAGGGTTACGGAAGCATACGGTTAGGTTCCTAGTTATGTTAAGTTTACAAACCATGGTCCCACAAATATTACAACCAAAAGTTAGTTAAAAGACGGTATTACTAAACACAGCTCATTTAACAAAATAACAATTTAAAGCATGGTCAAATTTCTCGTCCAAGCCCGACCCGTTCAAGCCATCCAACCTGAAATGTGTCGATAAGGGAGGGATTAGCACAAAAGCTAAGCGAATGAATTCCTAACACTACCAACTACACTAATCACTTAAACACGGAAGTTATAAAACATCTCCAGTTGGGTAATCACTTATTTGAGAGGATCGGCGGCTTTGCGGGCCTTAAACCATGGTCGGCCAAAACCATGGTAACCGATAGCGTTTTGTATCCAACACCCCAGGCAACTCCCTCCCCTTAACCATGTAACGCATACAGGTAAGGTCAGATACCCTATTAGTCGATACACTTTGCCCAGCCGTTATCCTTCCGACACTGACCTCGTCCCGAATGTGCACATAGTCATGTATGGTATTCCCTAACACTAGGCATACATAACAAGTAAACTAGCTACGAAAAAACACCGCGAAAAACGTCACGGTAGAGTTCCCAGACGCGAACTCAAGTTCGCGTCGGGAACTGAAACGCGATCGAGTTCACGGCTAAACCCCAAAATCTCTGGACCAACTTCGCGTTTCGCAAAGTGGAGTTCGCGACGCGAACTCCCCCTGTCTGGTAATTTCCCTGCAATTTTCAATTAAGCCAATACCAAACCAATAACCGAAACCCAAGTAGTAGGTTGAATCCACTCACCTTTCATCTTCCGATCCTTAACTCAGTGAGCTAGTATCACTGAGTATCCTTCCGGGTCCTGTCAACAATTATACCGAGTTAGCGATCGGCCTACCAAATTGTCAAAACCGTCAATTTAGCAATTTACCAACTCAATATCACCAAAGCACATTCAATTGACCTCAACCAACATTTTATCATCTACAACAAGTCAAATGACCGATTATGACCATCTAGCAATTCTCTACAACTAGTTGACCCAAACGGGCCGAAAACCCGAATATTGTTATAACACTTCTAAGACTATATTAACTAGCACATATTCCATAGACTAAGAATTCATCATAAACTAGCAATTCCATTGAGTCCATAACTACCACAATAGCAAGTATCATACTTGCACAATCTCTAGTTAACCATTTTGACCCAAACACCAACTAGATCAATTCACACAATCATCTATACTAGGTTTTCACCATCCATAACTTACCAATCATGATTTCTCAACCTAATAAACAATTCTATTCATTCAAACATCAAGAAATCCAAGATTTGTCAAAACCCACCTTCAACTTCCACCATTAATAGAGGTTGAAGGTGATTTTCACCAAATCTTGTATTCCTTCACCAATCTACCATACAAATGATGTAAAAGCTTGCATAAACACATAAAACAACATCCATAACAAGATTCACCAACAAATCATCAAGCTACATAAACCCTAGTTCAAACTCTAGCTCAAGAACACCAAGAACAAGCAAAGGAAAGGATGAAACTTACTTCTAGACTTCTTCTACACAAACTTGGGTATAAAAATCGGGTCCTAGCACCAAGAACAAGCTCAAGGAGATGATGAACAAGTAGAGAGAAAAAGATGGAGTCTTGCAATGAAATAGTGAAAGTATACGGATAATGTTTGAACAAATGAAACAAGGAAGAAAAGGAGGGTTTCTCCCTCCCTCTCTCTTGACCGGCCAAGCCCACAAGGTGGGGCCATTTTGTGGATTTTTATTAATTAACAGTACATGTCTGAAAAGTCCCTTTCGTGATTAATTTATTTAAAATAGCAAACGGACTCCAATTTTAAAAACGAAAGTATTTCCGGAAACGAATTTCGACAAGGAATCTAAAAATATAAGAATCACGTTTTCATTCCAATTATATCACAAGTCGGGTATTTTAACCCCTTGGTTAAAATACCGCAAAAGACAGCAGCCTAATTAAATTAACTAGGCATTTAATCAGATAGTCATTTATTAAGATACCTTAAGGTCAATAAATTACTAGGCCGGGTTTTGGGATGTTACAGTATGAATATCAAAGTACTAAAAATTGTTTGGAATGTAAACAACAAGAGTTTGACGACAATGAAAAACAGTTTAAATCTTTAAACTCTCAAATCAAAGAATTATCTGAAAATCTTCATGACCAATTTTTTTTTTTCATTAAATGAAATGAAAACCAAACAAAATATCATAAACACACTCAAGCATGAAACCAATAAATTGAATTCCCATATCAAACATCTCGAGGAAATGAGTGCCAAAATCAACCAAGAAGTTTATGAAAATAAAACATTACTCTTGAAGATTGAAACTCTAACAAAAGATTCTGAAACAAAGCAACTTCAGTTTGCTGAATTAACAAAGAAACTTCATGACACAAATACTGTTAATATTTTGAACATCGAAAAATATGCTGCTGTTTGTGCTGAAAATTGTATTTTGACTGATAAAATCAAACTACTTGAATGTAATTTTGGATCTGATTTACAAAAACAAATCAATATTTTTAATATTGAGAAAACAAAATTGCTAGAGAAAATTACATCTCTTGAAACAGATCTTTCTTTGTCTCAAAATAATAACGAAGGTTTGTTAATTAAGCTAGAAGAAAAATCTAAAATCTTTGACAACGACAAATCAGTTTTACAAACCAAAATTTTGAATTAGAAAATAAAATTGATGAGTTACATAAATCTTTTGATGAAGAGAAAATAAAGTTGCAAATACAAATTCAAAATTTAAAATATAAAACATCTCATCCTTAGAAGTTTAAGAGGCCGAGTCCATCTATGCATAAATGTAATAACACAAGAATGTTTTCTCCTGTAATGGCATATCGTGATTTATATACAATCAAACAATCCGAGGTAAACAGAGGAAATTCTAAACCTAAACCGAAATCACAAGTAAGTTGCTCTACCAAGCCTAAGCCTAGGAGATCCACGGTCCCACTAAACTCTGATAAGAAATTGAATGCTCTCAAACAAGTTAATAGAGGAAATTCCGCACCTAAAACTCCAAATAACTTAGGTTCCTCTTCTAGACTTAAGCATTCTCAAATGGATAAAACTAAACCATCAACCGTGTTGAAACATTCGACTGCTTCAAAGAAAATCCTTTCCAAAACTAAATCGTTAAAATATTCGAGAAAAGAATTACTTTCCTTGGCACCTAAAACAACTTTTACTCAAATGCCAAAAACAACTCCTAAATCTCCAACGATCTTCAAAGAAATATGGGTTCCTAAAACTCCAAAATCTCAAATAATTCCCCGGAAATATTTGACAGTGAAACATCAAGTTTCAGCTTTTCTTGGAACTCTCAATCTTTAAATCAAATCGATACAACTTATTGGTGGTTTCATTCCCACGCTAACATTGTCGGACCCAAACAAAAATGGGTACCAAAAGTTGTTTGATTTGTTTTGCAGGATTATGACTTATACACACATCAGTGTATAACTTACTTTTCATCGGATTATGACTTATACACACATCAGTGTATAACTCGCTTTTCATCGGATTATGACTTATACATACGTCAGTGTATAACTCGCATTTCAGCGAAGAAATGGCTCTTACACACTTCAGTGTATGACTCGAGCTTCAACGAAATGGCTTTCAAATACAATAGTTTGAAACCCGCTCTTAACCAGTTTTACACATAAATATAAAAACTCTTTCCCACCCCTCTTAAACTGTATATTTTTCATTACCTTTATTTTGTCGAGGGGGAGAAATATTAATTCTAAGGGGAGAATTAGTATTTCCATGGGGAGAAACTTTCTTATATCAATACTTTTATACTCGTTTGAATTTTTTTAATGATACATTTTTTTTTATCAAAAGACAATACATTCCCATGGTTTGCCAGAACCGGCCTAACCTTCCAAGGGAAATACTTTTTAGCCAAAATTGATAAATGTGAGGGTATAAGTCTAGGATATAGATTTAGGTGAGTGCAAGGTGATGTGAAAACATGATAATATCAAGAAAACACACCTTTGAGTGCAACCAAACCGTCAATAAACCGGGCAACCTCACTAAAATGTGTTCATTCATGTGTTGAATGTTTCACCAGACTTAACTGGCCCAGTCAAGCATTTGCACTCCACCACCAACCACTCAGATTCCTCTCAATATGAATTTGTTTCAATTCATCAGGGGACGTAGCACATAATCTATTGACTGCTCATTTAGAGTATGTTGACATTGAAATTATTAACCTTCTGCCCCGGGTTACGTCTTCAATTGAATGCACAATGTGTCTAGATCTCACCTACAAATATTTCCAATTTAGGACACATACACTTTTATAAATGAATCTCCGTGTATTCATCGGAACACTCATAGTGGCATCACAATCTGGTGTTTCACGAGGATTGAGTGGAAATCCTGCTAGAGCTAAAATCGCGCCAACTCTAACTGCAGGTCACACATTTGAATCCACGGTTGTGCAAACGACTACCGATTCATACAGTGTGTTAACGGATACTCTATGTGAGTCCGGTATTACCTAAATTGTTCATGTTGTTGTGCCCAAACTTTTCCATATTTAAGGCAACAACTTATGCCGGAAACACATACATTTTCCGATGAAAACTCCATTTTATTCTTAAAAAGTAACATCATATATGCTGATCAATTGCACATGAGCGTTATAGTTCACTCTCAAATTACTCCTATGATCTGCTATAACCGGCATGATCTTCCCTAGGAGCCACCTACAATATAGGACAATATGTAAGGGTACATAGGTCTAGGTGAGCAGAATCAATTATCACGAGATATTGAATGGGGTGTGCTGAGATAAAATTTGAGAGGGGGGATGTAGTATAGGGTGCAATTCAGCTAAACATGGTAAAATGAAATGAGGGAGTAGTCGAAAAATGAAATAGTAAGCTTGAGTGAGGAGGGTGTGACAGGGTTAAAGAAAACGAAAAACCCTTACCAAACTGATAAAAAACCGGGTTGCCACGTCTCTATCAGATTGCATGTGTTGCTCTCTGATATTGAAATAGACATCATGGACCCAGTGATGCAATGCACAACCCCCCAGCCACTCAAGTATTTCTTAAAAAGTACTTGTTTCATTTTCACGGAGACTATCTCATATGCTATCGACATCTCACTTGTAGATTGTTGATATTGAAACAGAGGACAAGTCTCTCCAGTCCTCGCCTTTGTTTGTCCACTAATTGAGTCTAGAACCGAAATACACTTTTAGGACACATGCAAAATATCAAGCATATCTTTGTGATATAGCCGGAACATTCATAGTGATACCAAAAATTATTGGTATTCCATGATGATTGAATGGAAATCCTACCAGTGCCAACATCTAAGCTAATACTGATTGTAGGTCACACAGTCTGTGTAACTGTTGTGTTAACGGGTAATCTAAGTGATCCCGGTTTACCTTATTCGATTCCATGTACATTTTTTATGACTGTACTCCTTCGCTATCAACAACAGTCGGGATATCAAATGATAAAACGAGACTGTTCTTTTATGTCATCTACAACGGTCATTGAGATTAAACGATAAAAGATTTGATCGTATTTCTTCAAACTCAACAACGGTCTGGGTTTATCTGATAGAATGTGTTATATATTGATTCATTCAAAATATGAATATATCATTATTCAACACATTTTAATCCTTGAGCTTCGAAGATTCTTTCTAATTCCAACTTGAAGAACTTCATATTTTACATGATGATTCCGATAAATCTTGATCATCATGAGGGGGAGAAAATATGATAGAAGTTCTTATTATAAAGATTCATTTAGAAGATAGAATATATGAGCTCAGTTTACTCTGCATTGAAAAGACATATGCACCGGTTAAGGGGGAGTAAACAAGAAACCAAAGATCAGTTAAGATATAATTGTCTGTTTGAGGGGGAGCGTAAACTTCATCAACATTTTACCCTAACGAAAATTATCAATAATCACAAATCGAAAAAGCCACAACTTCAACAAAAGACTTCCGCTACAAAATAACTCTATCTATGGGTCTATATTTTCGTCGATTTACATTTGTGAAAAAGAAGAAACTGAGACATTCATTGAAATGTCAAACCACAAATTCACATCCATTTCCATCTAAATCTTAATCGTATAAATCTTTCTTTTCAAACTACAAAACATCCATATCAATTAAAAATTCCAAATTCCGTAACAGCACATACATTCAAAAGCTAACCGTTTAAACCATTCTTTCCAAAATTCCATAACACTCATATCCATTTAAAAGCTTAATTGTTCTAATCTGTTATTCATACCAAATACAAATTATCCACATTCATCCAAATCCTAAATGTACATATCATTCTTTCATACATACAAAACTTACATACATACATATCCAAAACTTTTAACTTTCAAATCATTCTTACAAAAACAAACACACACATCCAAAACTTTAACTGACAAATCATTCAAAAATATTATCATTCTATCCTCAATATAATCCTCTACCACAAAATTCCAAAAAAAAAAAACCTCTCCATTATCTGAAAACCCAGTCAAATCCTTACTTAACTGATATTCCATTTCCCAAAGTTTTCAAATCTTTAGTAAACCAGTTATAGGATTTCCTCACTCAAACATTATCAACGAAAAACATATCCTCTTTGAGTATCTTAAACTTTCAGATTTCTGCAATGTTTTGTTCTTAAAATACAGAAAAACATTTTCTTGCCAAAGACAGATTATAAGAAGAATCTGAATTCTGAAGACTGGGATGACGTATTAAAGATCAAAAAGGGGGATATAGTTAGGACTAATTTTGTAATAAGGTTTTGACCTTTAATCTCGTTAGTTAACCCTTTTCTAGTTAAGTGGTAGGAGTATATAAAGTTGTAAGTTTGACTTGTAAAGTAAGCTTTCCAACACAATTACTGAATACACTTTCTGAAAGCTCATCATCCATCTCCTTTCTCTCTCAATCTCACACACTCAATACACCAAGAACACGCACACTTAAGCTTAAATCTCACTCAAATCTCAATGGATTAGCTTGATCTCATTGTAATTATATCTCTCACAGTAGCTTCGATTCTTGTGTCTGGTGCTATAGGCGTTCGTCTTCCTGTAAACAGTGAGAAATTTAAATGGTTTGGTTGTTAGGTCACAACAAACCTGGTTTATAATGTTAATTGATAGAATATTATACTTAGTGAAATATTAAAGTGGTAACACAAGAATATAGTCAATGTATAAATCCACTAAGTGTGGCTTGTTGCGGAATAACAAGACTACTGATCAATTACAAAAGATGTGAATATAAGTTCGTGAATTGGTGAGTACTCCTTTGCAAGGTGATCTCTATTTATATTGTTTATAGAGATCTTACATGATGGCAAAGGAGTAACCGAAGGACTAAACTAAGGAAATGACTAAGATCAATGGATTTGATCTTAGTCCGTTACAATACTTACTTGTAACTCAGCCCTTCTACTCAGTATTGGTTTTTCAATACTGAGTACTGATACTGAGTGGCCAATACTGGCCAAACTCAGTATCACTCCTAACTTAGCTAATTTAATCTACATTTTAATCTAAGCTAGTCTAGATTGTTTTGTTATCCTAAGATACACAAGGGGTAAGGCTTTTTGCCTTAACAATCTCCCCCTATCTAATGATAACAAAACAATTACAAAGAGAAATCAAAAATACATAACTACAGGCTGCAAAGTCTTCTTCTTCATCTTCTGTTGATTGATTCGAACTCATAGAAGACTTCCTTCTTCACATGGATGAACTCTTCTCTTTTCTTTAGTTCATCTTGCCTGTTGTTTAGCACAGCAACTATCTTCTTTCTGAACCAAGCATCTTCTTTCTTGGTTATCATCCATTTCAAACCCACCAAATGGCTGATAGGAGCTGTTGGCAAACCTGCTTCAGTAATGAAGCACTCCCTGTCATCTGAGTCAGTATACATATATCTAGATATTGGATATATGGTACTCTTTTGATCCTGAAAGATAAGATTAGAGGGAACAGTATATTTGGGAAATATTCTGAAAGTATTAAGGCACTCAGGTTTGTTGTTCTTGATAGCTTCAGTCATCACACTGAGTGCCCTGTAATCTGCTGCATAAGGGATGCCTTTTTCATAGCATATAGCAGATACAACCCAAATTTCATCCATCATCACTTGGGCTTCAGATGATCTTGAGGGCATCTCCTTTATCAGTCTAGCAATTTTTACCCAGTCTTGGAGTCCCATATTCTGGATGTCATGGAGAAAAATCTTCATTGGAGGACTGACTGGCCCAGTGCAGGTTGCAACAATTGATCTATCAACAGTTTTGACTTTTATTTTGTTGACAAATTCATTTAGCTAGTATATGTCTTTTACATTCATAAATGCTTTATTCCTCAGCATACCAACCTTGTTTCCCTATATCTTGTTCTTTGTGCCACAATGTTCCAATACTGTTCAAGCAATTCATCTCCAATTCTTCTTACAGTATGAGATCTTCTTGGAACATCTTCAGATTCAGATTCAGGTTCTTCTTCCTTAACAGGGAAGAATTTCTGGGCCTCAATCTCATCCTCAACATCACTCTTTTCCTCAGTATACTGAGTAGATCTCCTAGGTCTTGAAATCAGAGGAGCTGGATCTTGTTCTTCACTAGATTCTGAGGACATAACCACATTTGTCATTCTTCTGGTTATTGGTCTTCTAGGAATTCTAGAAGGTCCTTCAGTTGGAGGAGAGATTTGTCTTCTTGGGGGCTCTTCATCATCTGAGAATGATGATGACGAGCTTTCTTTATTTGCTTCATCCAGTGCAAAGTTTAGAAAATTTTCAGATGGCACTGGATGGTCTTCATCTTCATCATCAGCAATAGGCCAAACAAAAGGCTTGTACACTATAATCTGCAAGTTGTTTTCCTCAGTAACAACTTGCTGTGGTTGGTCGGTTTCAGTCTCCCCCTGAGCAGATGGCTCAGATGGTTCATCTTCAAGTTGTTCCAAGACTGACCTTCCTCTTTGTCTGCTTCTTTCATACCTAAACCTAAGAGGTTCAGTATGAGGTGTTTGCTGATGTTGTTATTGTTGTTGCTGTGGAGGTTGATCTTCATTTAGCTTCCTTCTTTTCTCCCCTGAGCAGATGGCTCAGGTTGATCAACCTCTTGGTTTCTTTGTCTTTTCTCCCCCTTCTTGTTATCATTGGATGGGGAGGAAATAGGTTCAGTATCACCACTCATGTCCCCCTGTTGATCTTCAGGAGTTGGGGAAAGCATGGGTTCAGTAGCAGCATCCCTTGCACCCTCAGTATGTGCAGGAGAGGGTGATCTTCGAGGCTCAGTGGCAGGGCCTTCTTCATCATTATTTCCTCCAGTTGGAGTTGGTGGAGGTGATGAAGGCTGTTGTTGTTGCTGTAGGAGTGCCACTGATTGCTTTAAGGAGTCAATATCAGTACTCATTTCATCCATCCTGGCCAGAATATTATTCTGAGTGGTCTGCATGGCCAGGATTTGATTCAAAATAGTTTGTAAAGCTCCATGAACTTCTTGAGACTGAGTGGCTTGCGCCCTTTGACCCTGCACAGATAGTGCTAAAGAAACAAAAAGAAACATAAAACTGGTTAGTAAGAAAAGTTTATCAAATAGAATTGTGGTATTGATTAACTCTATAATCATATAAACAGAATTTTGAAGTCTGTATTTCATCTGGTTCATGATTAAGTATTGTGGACTTGTGCAAAGCATGTGTAAGAAGTGTTTAGTAAAAGTGAGTGTGGAATTTGAAGTAGCTCAGTGTAGGATAAGTCACATTTACTAAAAAGTTTGGTTGGGAAATTCGAAGCCTGGGATATGCTTCTTGTTATTTTCAATGTTTATCACTCGGTATTAGAGTGATAACAGTAATTTGGCTTTAACCCATGGAAAATTTTGGCTTATGTGGCTTAAAGGGTTTGTGATCATTTCTTGAATAATGTTATCCAACTCAAAATAAGTTGGACATCATTCAAGCAGCACCAGTGGGTGTCAGTATGACATCAACCACCATTGTCTCTTTAAATGTTGGAACAACTGTAGACTGACAATGATCGTTTGAAATGCTAAGTATATGAATTTTGCATAGCAGCAGTGGGCTTACTATGTTGTCCATAAGAGTATATATTTGAAAGTTCGATTGAGACTGTGGTCAGTATTGAGTTGGTGCTGGCCAATACATAGTCTCTATGGGGGGAAATTATATATATAGAAGTTTAAGAGCCTTTAGAAATTCATACCTGAGACTTTATCTGATTCTCTTCTGGCATCATGAGAGGTCGGTGCTGGATCTTCCGTATGATGATTTGAGGCACCAGCACCTTCATGAGCTTCTTCACGTCTAACAGTTGCACCTTCCAGTGTATGCTGCTCATACTGAAGTTCGACATCAAGAGGATCATGAGGTTCCTCAATATGTTGAGCAATTGGTTCTGGTTCAGGACCTGGAAGATCAGCATTTGCTGCAACAAAGCTTTGTGCTTGAAGAGATGCAGTTAATGAAGGTACATTGCCAAGTTGCATCTCTTCTGATGATAAGTTTCCCATAATAACAGGGGAAAGATTTCTTCTTCTTCTGTGGAGGACCAGCGGTGTGTCTTCTGAGGACTCAGTATCAGAAGCTGTTTCAATATGAGGAGCATCAGGATCCTGTGCAGGTGGAGAGAGTACTGCTTCTGGTTGAGCTTCCACCATCTCAGTATCTTGATCATCATTTCCACCATTACCACTGTCATCATCAGTATCATCATTTTCTGATTCAGTATCAGAATTTTGTGCATCATTAATGTGTGCCTGGACGATAGCCCACATAGAGTGACTCAGTACAGGTTCTCCTTCTCTTGGTCTGTAAAAGAAAATATTCTCATGAAGAGGAGGAAGGTCCACTCTTGGACTATTGAACTCATCATAGAGATGAGCAGGCATCCCATTCTGAAAAAAGAGGGAAAGAAATCTGCAGAAAGGAACATTTAGTTCTCTGATTTTAGCCCTAACCAGAGAGGCTAATTCTTCAAAAATTAGTCGAGCATAATCAATGTCCCTTCCATGGTACATGGCATGGACAATCTGCATACCAAAATCATTGATTTGGTCCAAGGCTCCAGTCTTGTGAGTCATACACCGAATGATTGTAGAGATCAGTATACCCCACATTGGACCAAATTCATTTCTTTTAATGATCCCCGTAGTACCTCTGCGTCCAATGAGTGGTAACACTGAGCGAGCCTCTGTTCGGTCAACAAAGGGCTCATACTGAGCGTGAGCAGGAAGTCTCAGTGTTTCCCGAATTATTGCTGTGGAGACGAAGGCCCTTCTTTGTTCTCGAATAACCCAACTGGTAATCATGTCCGGTGAGTCAAGTGTAGCAGAGTACCAAAATTCACAAAGCATTTCTGGATAAATGGCTCTAGGAGATCGAATCAATGCTTGAGTGATTGGGCAGTGCTTCAGAAATGTAACCATCTGTGTGAATTCGGGGCACGCCCAAGCCTGAGGAATATTGAAATTTGCGGTGATGTTGTTCCTCGCAAATTTGGGTACTTCATCGTCTCTAAACCGAGTTGCCGGTGCAGCCTCTGGTGCGAAGAATCTGTAATTTGCCATCTGCGATTTGGATTTTAAAAAATTTGCTTGCAAAGAGAAAGAGAAATCGTTAATCGCAGAGAGAATCAAAATAGAAGGTAAGAAATAACTGTAGAAAAATTTTAAAGAAAGGGAAAACAGTTATTTATACATAATTTAAAGATAATTACGGTATTGGGAAGTAAAATCGGCTGATTTGACAGCCTTATCCTGTATCAACGGTAACTTTCCTATTAAGAAAGGTTACCGTTGGGGAGTATAAGGATTAAAAGTCAGTTGTATCACTCCAGGACTCCAATACCGAGTTAAAAAAAATTAAATTAAAAAAAATATTAAAAATTAAAAAAAACATTTAATTTAAACTATAAATTAAAAAAAAAATTAAAATTTATAAAATTTGATAAATCAGACGAGTGATACTGAGTTGATCAGTATTGAAAGTAATACTGATCAGTCGGTATCAGAAAAAATTAAGTAAATTTAAGGATTCAGCATACCCAATTGTCCTAGTAAGTACATAAACCTTTCCTCAGAGAGAGGTATAGTAAACACATCGGCCAATTGATCATCTGTAGGAACGAAATCTACCTCAACCTTACCCTTTTCCACATTATCTCGAATAAAGTGGTGTCTGATATCAATGTGCTTTGTTCTGGAGTGATGGACTGGGTTTTCAGTGATAGCAATAGCACTCTTGTTATCACATTGTATTGGTGTCTTCTTAAAATTAAACCCATAGTCCATTAGTTGATACTGCATCCACAAGAGTTGAGCACAACAACTTCCTGCAGCAACATATTCTGCTTCTGCAGTAGAAGTTGCTACTAAATTCTGTTTCTTGGATGACCAGCCAACTAGTCTGCCACCGAGGAATTGACATCCTCCACTTGTACTCTTCCTGTCCAACCTACAACCTGCAAAATCTGCATCTGTATACCCTTCAAGGTCAAAGTTTGAGTCTTTGGGATACCAAAGACCCATGTTAGGAGTACCTGAAAGATATCTAAAAATGCGCTTAACAGCCTTCATATGTGATTCTTTAGGATCAGCCTGATACCGAGCACACAAACAAGTTGCAAACATGATATCAGGCCTGCTAGCTGTTAAGTATAGTAAAGAACCAATCATACCTCGGTATGTGGATTGACAAACTGGTTTACCAGTTTCATCTTTACTTATTTTATCCTGAGTACCCATAGGAGTGTGCATGGAAGATAAATTTTCAAATTTATATTTCTTAAGCATGTCATGCACATACTTACTTTGATTTATGAAAGTGCCATCAGGCTTTTGTTCAACTTGTAAACCAAGAAAGTAAGTTAGTTCTCCCATCATACTCATCTGATACTGAGATGACATTATCTTAGCAAACCAGTCACACATTGACTTGTCAGTGGAGCCAAAAATAATATCATCTACATATATCTGAATGAGTAGAATGTCAGAACCTTTCCTTTTTGAAAATAATGTTTTATCAATTTTACCTCTTGTAAACTTATTTTTCAATTAAGTACTCAGACAAGGTATCATACCAGGCTCTGGGAGCTTGTTTGAGCCCATATAGAGCTTTATCAAGCTTAAAAACATAATTAGGAAATTTAGGATCAACAAAACCTGGTGGTTGTTTGACATAAACTTCCTCCTGTAGTTTTCCATTAAGAAAAGCACTCTTGACATCCATCTGATAAAGTTTGAAATTTTTGAAAGCTGCATATGCAAGATACAGCCTAATAGCTTCAATTCTTGCAACTGGTGCAAAAGTCTCATCATAGTCAATGCCTTCTTCTTGCCTGTAACCCTGAGCAACCAGTCTTGCTTTATTTCTGATGACAACACCATCCTTGTCCATCTTGTTTCTGAACACCCACTTAGTACCAATAATAGTTTTGCCAGCAGGAGGTGGTACTAAGTTCCAAACTTTATTTCTTTCAAACTCTTTCAGTTCCTCTTGCATAGCTTCTACCCAGTCTTCATCTAATAAAGCTTCATCAGCTTTCTTTGGTTCCATGGTAGATAGAAAGCTTGAGAAGAAACAAAAATTTGCAGTTGCCTGGGGTTCAAATTCTAACTTTCTTCTTGTTTGGACACCTTGTTCAATTGGACCAATAATATTAGAATGAGGATGATCTCTGTGTTCCCTTAGATTGTTACCTAAGGGAGCATTTAAAATAAGGTCAACAATGTCTTGTTGCAGTGATGTGTTGTCTGTCTGATACTGAGCTGAAGTCTGGTCAGCATTAGACATTTCAGGTTGCTGTTCATCTTGATTTTGCAGATCTGAGGTGGATTCTTGAAATGTACTTGAAGATTCACCTTCTTCATAGATGGAGTTGTTCAGATCAAGTATTGGGGACTCAGTATAGAGGTTCTCAGGAATGTCTGCCTCAGAAATTGATATATTTGAGTTATATTGAGTTCTATCTTGATCAGTATCAAGCATACCATGATCAACATAGTATGGGTGAGACTTGGGCTGTTCAGCAATTGAATTTTCTGGATTGCATAGAATTTCTATGCCACTGATGTCTTCTGTTGCTGAGGTGGAGTGCTCATTCTGATCTTCATCAAATGTGACATGAATGGATTCTATAATTATCTTAGTTGAGATAATATACACTCTGAAGGCTTTAGAGTGTGGAGAGTAGCCCATGAACACACCTTCATTTGCTTTGGGAGCGAATTTGTTTAGATTTTGTTTGGTACTGAGTACAAAACATTTACTCCCAAAGATGTGGAAGTATTCCACATTAGGCACCGTGCCATTATATAACTCATAAGGAGTCTTTTGATGTCTCTGGACTATTGTGGCTCTGTTCTGTGTAAAATTTGCACAATTGACAGCTTCTGCCCAGAAGCTCAGTGCCAGGCCAGCATGGCATAACAAAGTTCTTGCAGCTTGAATCAAGGTTCTATTCTTTCTTTCTACCACACCATTTTGTTGTGGTGTGTAGGCTGCAGAGAAGTTTTGTACGATTCCTTTTTCTTCACAGAAATCAGCCAATACTGAGTTCTTAAACTCAGTACCATGGTCACTTCTTAGTTGTTTGACCTTGTTGCCTTTTTGAAGTTCTTCTCTTTTAATGAAGGCAATGATTTCTGTTGTTGCATCTGCTTTAGTCTTGAGAAAAATAACCCAAGTGTATCTTGAGAATTCATCAACCAGGACTAATGTATAGATCTTTTTGGCCAAAGATGGTGTGCTGATGGGGCCAAAAAGATCCATATGTATCATTGTAAGAGGTTCATTAATGGAGTGATTAACCTTTGATTTGAATGAACTCTTCTTCTGCTTGCCCATTTCACATGCTGAGCATAACTTATCTTTTGAATAAGTAATAGTGGGCAACCCTCTCACCAGTTTCTTCATACTGAGCTCATTAATATTTCTGAAATTTATGTGAGAAAGTTTCTTGTGCCATAACCAGTGCAACTCTGGCTTGACTTTAGACAGCAGGCATACTCGAACAGTAGGATCTATTTCAGATAAGTTGACCACATAGACATCTTTTTCTCTTCTAGCAATGAGTACAGGTTGCCCTTTATCATTGTAGATGATTCCTGCAACCTTTCTGAAACGAGCTTCATTGTCATCATCACACATCTGACTGATACTGAGCAGATTATGTTTAAGACCCTCTACATAGGCAACTCTTTTAAAAGTTATGTTGCCTGCCTTGATTACACCATAACCTCTTGTTTTTCCAATAGAATCATCTCCAAATTTGACAGAAGGACCCTTCTCTGGTGTATAATTAAGAAGGTACTCCATACTGCCAGTCATGTGTCTTGAGCAGCCACTATCTAAGTACCATTTCCTGTCACCCTGCACAAGACACAAAATAAAGATTAATTCTTTTTAGGAACCCATTTTTGAATGGGACCTTTGGTAGGAGAAACAGGGATAGACCTGATCTCTTTTATTGAAGAGGTCAGTATCATTTTAGGAGAAACCTTGGAGGTTTTCTTGGGTGATACTGACTTTGTTTCTCTCCTTTTCTTTGGTACTGAGTACCTAGGATTCGAGAGATCAGTCCAGCATTCATCTCCTTTATGACCAGTGTGATGACATCTATAACATTTTCTAGGTCTGTTTCTGAACATGTTTTCATAAGGAATTTTAGAAAACTGTTTAACTTTTGGTGGATCAGTATTAGTGAGTTTTGCAAACTTTTGACTTAAGACTTTAATCTGATCACCAATAGATTTTAAAATGTTATTTTTGTCATGTTTTAATGGAGTATTAATTTTATGTTTAACTGATTTCGAAGGAGATGATACTGGGGTCTTATTTTTATTAGGCATGGAAGTCTTTTTATCATTTAACTTCTTGATTTTGCCACTTGAAGATCCTGTTGAAGTTGTTTTCTTTTTATCATGTTTTAGAATGACAACTTGAACAGGTTCTTTAGATTCTTGAGTAGTTGACTTTGTTGTTCCTGTAGATTCAGTATTAGTTAAAACATTTTGAGTAGTAGTGGTTTTCTTTTCTATAGACTTAGGGTCTTTATATATCTCAAAAGTAGTTGTGTTAAATAAAACTTCAAATGGTGGAACAGCAGAAGTGTCATACTGTACAATTTTAAGGTCAGTATCAAAAATTTCTTTTTCAGAAAATTCAATACTGAGCTCTTGTAGTTCAGTATAGCACTTAGAACAGATGGAAGGACCAATTGATTTTTCTAAAATGATTTTATCCTCATCATCTGACTCAGTTTGACAACCTACTTCACAAAAAGTTTTTGCTTTTACAAACTGAATAGGGTTCATTTCAGAAAATTCTTCAAATAAATCAGCAAAATTATTTCTATTTTTTAACTGAGGATCAACACCAAGTGCAGCCCTTACATTTTCTGGAAATTGTTGATTTAGACATTTATTTAATTTAATAGATGCATTTCCCCAAGATTTACACTGATTTTCAAATTTTTCTTTTTCTAATTTGTGTAAATGAGCTTTATCAGCTAATCTTTGGTTAATGTCTTGTAAGTTTAAAAAATTTAGTTTTAAATCTTTAAATTTTGCTAATTTATCTAAGTGTTCATTATTTACCCTTTCAAGTTCAAGAATTGTTAATTTTAAAGCTTTTTCTCTCTGTATTAAAGTTTTAAGATCAACAATCATATACTCAAAAATCTTTTCCTTTTCATTCACTGAATAAGTTTGAAAGGAACTCGTGGAATCCCAGTCAGTATGAACACTCATCCTCTCAGCTTCTTTGATATCCTTTTCAAAGGAGCTCTTCAAATCATCTTCAGTGAAAGCCATAAAGGCTTTGTTTTCAACCTCTTCCTCATCATCACTGAGCTCTTCATCCATCCAAGCTTCAGAGTAAAGTGCTTGATGAGGTGCTCCATTCCCTGCTGCATTCTTGCCCTTGCTCCAGTTCTTTAGCTTGACATATTTGTCTCTATACCGTTTAGCTCGGTATGCAATCTTGTCATTCTGATCAGTTTCAGTTGACTTAGTATGACAATTAGCAGCAATGTGCCCAGGCTTTCCACACCTATAGCAAAGACCTGATCTTGGGTCAGTATTGGAAGAGCTAACACCAAGCCTCTTCTTTTTCAACTGATCCAGCTTCATAGACATAAGAGCCATTTGAGTTTCAAGCTCTTCTGCCTCAGCATCAGCAAGATCAACTTCTGGTTCTTCTGGCTCAGTCACAGTATATGCCTGTTGCACAACTAGAGCCATGCCAGTGGAAGACTTGTCAGTTTTCTTCCAGTTGATCAGTCTTGCAGCATTATTCTCCTCATGATTCAACATTAGACCATACAAAGTTTGAAGAGTGTATGACTCAATGTTGTTAGCAGCATTGACAGAATTTGTCATGTCAAGAAATTGTTGAGAAAGACTCTCCAAGAACTTTTGAACAATCTCTCCTTCCTCCTTCACAATGCCTACACTGATTAAATCATGGATAACAGTATTGAATCTGTTATAGAGAGTGGTGATGTCTTCATTAGGAGTTGAGAAGAAGTTTTCATATTTTCTTCTCATGTTGCTTTTTCTTTGCAACTTCACATTTGTTGTGCCTTCATAGGTGACTGATAGGCTGTCCCACATAGCCTTTGCTGTTGGCAATTTCATAATTGCATTAAGTATTTCTTTGGTAACAGCATTACCAATCACCCCCTTTGCTCTTGAGTCTAGACTGAATAACTGACGGTCAGTATCAGTCCAGGTGTGTTTCAGTTTTGGAACTGTCCTTGTGCTCTCAGGAGCATCATCAGTAGCAGCAACGGGTTCCACGGTTTGTGGAATGATGGGACCATCATTCAGCACAGTGAGCATCTCATGGTGAATAGATTCAAGATACCACTGAGCTTTAAGCTTCCATTGATGAAAGTCATTTCCATCAAAGATGGGCACTCCCTTACCAGACATAACCGGTGCTATGATAGTAGACATTTTGGATTTTTGAGTGTTGGAGGGATAAATATAGGGAATGGCTGCCAGGGTTATAGATCGACTAAATAAAGATTAATTTAGCCTGCTTTGATACCAGTTGTTAGGTCACAACAACCCTGGTTTAGAATGTTAATTGATAGAATATTATACTTAGTGAAATATTAAAGTGATAACACAAGAATATAGTCAATGTATAAATCCACTAAGTGTGGCTTGTTGCGGAATTACAAGACTACTGATCAATTACAAAAGATGTGAATATAAGTTCGTGAATTGGTGAGTACTCCTTTGCAAGGTGATCTCTATTTATATTGTTTATAGAGATCTTACATGATGGCAAAGGAGTAACCGAAGGACTAAACTAAAGAAATGACTAAGATCAATGGATTTGATCTTACTCCGTTACAATACTGACTTGTAACTCAGTCCTTCTACTCAGTATTGATTTTTCAATACTGAGTACTGATACTGAGTGGCCAATACTGGCCAAACTCAGTATCACTCCTAACTTAGCTAATTTAATCTACATTTTAATCTAAGCTAGTCTAGATTGTTTTGTTATCCTAAGATACACAAGGGGTAAGGCTTTTTGCCTTAACATTGGTACCGAAAGCAATGTCTTCTTGACGGTCAACTTCTTCGCTGCCGGAGTGATTTTAGCGACGAGTTTCGTTCATGTGTTGTCGATGCTAATGAGAGCTTGGAAAACCCAACGAGACAAGGGTTTTCCAAGCTCTCATTAGCATCCGCAAACACATGAACGAAGCTCGTCGCTAAAATCACTCCCGCAGCGAAGAACTTGACCATTAAGAAGACGTTGCTTTCCGTACCAAACCATTTGAATTTCTCACCGATTACGGGAAGACAAACGCCGATAAAACCGGCCACAAGAATCGAAGCCACTGCAATTATTTTGAATTTGAGAGCTAAAGTCTTGTTGCCAGCTTCATCGCTTGACTGATCGGAAGTACATTCTGCAGCAACGTAGATTGGCAGGAGTAAAAGAAGAAAAACCCACTTGGAATTCATCGGTTACTTCTAAACCCAGGTTTTTCAAGAACCCAGGTTGTGTTTTTGTGATATGATCTTTTCAATTTCTGATTTTTGTTGTGGCCCACTTCTAAACCCAACTTCTATTCTTCAATTATACATGTTCTAATTAAAAAATGTTTTTTTATTAATTAAAAAAAAGTTATTTACGGACTATTTAATGTGTAACTAATGGTAAATATATTAGTGAAACTCTGTCAAGATTTCGGGGCTAAACCTTTACAACAAATTTCAGGGCTAAACCTTTACAATAAATTCCATGACTTAATTTTTTTTTACAAAAACAACAATCTTTGTCTATTTCTTTGATAACCACGGAGATCATAAAAAATATATTATGGTTGGGTCGGGCCAAATACAGAACCGAGTGATGGGAACGAGAGATGCCAATTGAATCAACTCACAGAACTCACCATATGCAATTACGATGGCGCACATAATATTTTGAACCTTCTTAGTCATTAGATCAAAAGATCTTATTGAGAATTTAAGATGAAGAAACAATGGAGGTTTCATGCAAGTTGCAGAGAGATGCTAACTTTTGTTATTCAACCTTAGTTCATTTACAATGCATGAGGAACTAATATATACAATTGTACACGGGAAACTTAACCACTAATTAATTAGTTGCAAGTTGTTAAATTAGTTAGGAAGCTTCCCGAAGTTGTTCAATAGCATGTCGACTTTGTGACGAAGTTGAACAAGATTTGACTTTTAGTTGGCTATTTTATGTATAGTCTCCATAAATCTCTTAACCACCGATGTCATCAAATTACATGTGATTCAATACAGAATCACTACCATTATCAAATCACATGTGATTCAATATACAACTACCACCGCCGACCACCACCACCGGCCACCACCTCCTTCAGCCGTCCTCCGCAGCCGCCGCCTCCTCCGACCGGCACAATCACATGTGGTTGGATACGCAATCACATGTGATTGCAAGAAGACGACGGTGTCGAGGGGTTGCCGGTGGTGGAGACGATGGCCGACAGAGGTTGGTGGTGGTGGTGGTCAGCCGTTGTTGGGATATAAGTATTATATTACTGATGCTGCAGTTGTTACTGACAAAGAGTTAATGTTGATATACAAGTTAGTACTGATGGGGCAGAAATGCATATGTGCTACTGGTCTTGGATACACTACTGATGGGTGTATTTACTACTGATGTCGATAAACAGAGAAGATTGTGTCCGAGATTCTAGTAGAGTTAGTTATAGAATGTATATCTTTTGTAATTCAATTGTAATCGTTTCCTAGAATAACTAGGTTAAGTGTTAGGCTTCAAGGACTATTATATATAGTTCCTTACGAATTGTAAACGTACGTGTGTGTTGATCGATAATTAATATACATTGAAGCTTTTTGTGAAACTGGGTTCTTATTTATTATTATTCTTTACAGTTTACATTGTTCTTAATCAAATAACAAGAGTGTTAATCCGCTGTAACTTCTCTTTGTTAGTAGATCTATGATTCAATAACTTGTTTAGTTTTTCGATCCTGACAGCCGTGTTGCATCACTTGTGATTTAATACACATTGGGTGGTGGTGGTGGTTGTAACACCTCAATTTTTAAAACAAAACATTTGCCAAAACATATCATTTTATAAATAGAAGAACCGTTCCAAAAATACGGATTTACAAAAACCTTTGGTATGAAATCTGAGTATAAAGTTTCGGTGTTACAAAATATATCAAAACCAAAGCTAAGCATAAATCCGCTCTAATGTTCTTCTATTCTAGGCCCCGCATATCTCTATCCATGCGTACCTATATCTCTGATCCAGAACCTGAGTACATAGCAAAAACAACAAGTAGTACGTGATACACAAAATGTCTCGTGAGCTACATGGGTTTAGACCCCGATAAAATAAACAAGTATCACATTATATATAAACATATAAACATATATATATATATATATATATATATATATATATATATATATATATATATGTATATATATATATATGTATATATATATATATATATATATATATATATATATATATATATATATATATATATATATATATATATATATATAGATATATATATATATATTGTGACAACCCTCGAAATCAGGTATTTGGCCTGACATTTAATGTGACTAAAACTTTGTTGTAGAGCAATCATCACATTCGTTTTAGCATTAATTCTAGTAAAAACACTCATACATTTTGTGTAGGTAGTACACATCTTCATTATGCACAAGTCAATTTGTCTGTGTCTCATACAGTTAGCATTGTACAATTTTTAGCGAGTTGGTGACTTAACGTAAAAATTAAATTGAAGCAAAAATATAAATTTTATCCTTCATAATGAAGTATTTGTTCAACCAAACCTATTGGTAAGAAAAATAACAATTAAATATACAATTAACAATTGTTAAATAGAAAGTAACTAAATATAAGTATGAAGTAACATGTTCTTGTCGCAGTCAAAAATCAAGTAAAAGTATATTTAACTGACAAAATTATCAATACACGTATGCATTATACTAAGTAAATAACCAATTAGATAAATTTTAAACTCCATCTTATCTTCACTCTTAAACCACACGTGCACATCTACTCCCCAACTAAGTGTTCGATTTTATCGGAATATCTCAAAGATTCTCGTTATTTATAATAGAAATCAAACATCCACGATGTGCTGTCATAGCCATTCCTTATAAGAAAACCCTAACTACCCACTCGAATCCTCACATCCTGTTATACGTGATCACCCAAAGCCTCTCCATCTCTCTCGTCTCTTTCTATGCGTACAAGAAACCCAAAAACTGAAATTTTAACATTTGTTCCATAATAAACAACCTCATCTCCATCTCTCTCGTTCCTCCTGCATTTTCCGGCGGACAACATCTATTCCGGCAAAGTTTTTACTCGCCACCTCCAACGTTTCATCGGAGACAGCTCTCTCCTTCTCCACACAAAATTTGCGAACCATAAGCTCCTAAGAACTAAGAATTCGGAGTCTTGAGCAAGCAAGAACATCACCATCATCATTTTCATCATACCGAAAGCTTGTTGGGTATACATCTTTTCTCAAATTTTAACATCAAATCTTATGTGTTTATGCTTGATTATATTCACTCCTAATGATATGGCATTTAAAATATAAAAATACACAATTTATATAAGTTACAATAACCTTCAAGAGTCAAAATTTCGATCAGTTCAACTTGCGTCGGAAATGTGCTCTTTTGCTTAAAACCAGACAAATTCAGTAATCATTTAAACTCACAGAATACAGATTTTAATCAGATCATCAAGCTAGCCGAGATGGTTAATCCTCTTGTCTGCAACCTTGAGGTCGCGTGTTCGAAACCCTGTATCCACCTTATTTTTTTACACCTGTTTTCCTTTCGTTTTTGATTTCCGGCCCATTCGGCCCAGTTACTTACCAGCCCAACATATCTCAGCAGATTAATCTTAGCCCAGTTCAATTATTTTAGCCCAGCACTCTATTTAGCTCAAATCTCAGCCCAATATCCTATTAAAAGTCCAGCAACTATTTTAATAAAACAAAAATTAGTTTTAATGATCGTTTTATATAATGTTCATTTGAACATTTATTTTATTATTCAGTTATTATAATTCTTATTTAGAATCATCTAAAGTTTTCATTCGCTTGATTATTTATGTCTTTACTGAAATTTGGTAATCGTTAAAACCATATGTCGTCTAAATGCTTACATATAAAACAACTACTCGTTTTGTTTTATTTAAAGCAAACTAATTTCCAAAATTTATATAATACAATTATATATACTTAAAACATAATATAATTCAACCAATGTCACCAACATATCGCTCATTTAGTCATTTTTCTATGCATCTAGGAAGCTAGTGTCGGTTGCTTGGAACCATCACTTCATTATTTAATCATTTGGAAGCATTGCATCGGGTGAGTTCCAGCCCCACTTTTTACCGTATTTTATTTACTGTTTTACAACTTTGGGGTGAAAAACATAACAATAACAACTATTTTTATAAATCTGTTCGTGACCGTGAGTCCACAGCCCCTCATTTTACTCTTATTATTACATTTTTAACTGTTTGGGGTGAAAAACATATCAATTGTTTCATAAATGTTTACATGCTTTACAACTATTTATTTTACTTATGATGATACATATCTCAAAAACATGACAATCAATCCTTATGCTCGGACTAAGTTTAGATGTAGTGCATGGAAGTGCGTATATGCTTACATACATAATCATTAGCTAGTTGCGACTAGGCCCTGGATATGCAGATAGTACTATCGGTTGATACTCCCCCTCCCACAGTGTGATCAAATCAGGGAGTGTATATCTTAGATACAGTAACATCATTTAGAGTTGGTAGTTTTGGTTATGGACTTAGGGTCGGCATTACAATGGATATCAGTCATGGTTTTCTACATACTTATATGTTTCTACATATCACATTTTATCATTATATTGCCTGTGGTGGCAAATCATTTTCAAACGTTATATCATCATACAACTTATTATATCACCATACAATTTATGTCATAGTTGACACATGGAAACTTTGGGTTTCAAACTATTTACAACGTTACACTATTATATTTTATGCCATTATTGGCACACAAAAACTTCGGTTTTCAATACACATATTAAACCTGTGGATTCACTCAACAATTTTGTTGATCATTTTTCATATGTTTTTCAGGTAATTAAGTTGAAGTATGAGTCGTAATAGCATTGGATAGCCAGCATGCAAGTTTCAAGATGCCACGATCTTAAATCATTTTAAAACTATGTCTTTTGGATTTAAGTTATTTCATTTACGTTAATTTTTGTGACATTACTTTATTTCAAACTTTTGTGAAGTTATAAACAATTATTGTTTACAATAATCATATGCTTGTGTTACTCAAAATGTCCACGCCCGTTCTTCCGCAAACCATTTTTGGCGGGGTGTGACATATATCATCATCATCATCATCATACGTCTAGTCACCCTATTGTGACCCTATCGGTTTTGCTCTCCTAGCAATCAGAACTAGTTATTTGGAACATCTCCAAATAACCCATCATCTCACGTACTTATTAATCGGGGATCCCCCGCCTTAATAAGCCTTATGATAACGGCAAGAGGGAATCACCCAATCTACCGTTACCCGACTTCTAGCCGGATCACGTCCGGTAGCAAGCCTCCTATCACATGATGGTCCATGGGTCGACGCCCCATCCAAAGTGACCGGGGATCCCCCGAATCACCGCCAATCTATCACTCATCATAACTTCTCGAGTTATTCCATCTAAGCCCTTGGCTATCTCATCAATCATCAAACAAGTTAGTTTAATATTCATATTAATGTATAACTAACTTTACATACTAATAGTCTACACAATTAAGCAAATAGACCAAACACACATAATAAAATATTTCGATGGCTATGTACCCAGTAAAGTCCACACGTACTCACCTTAGCAATTAATGCTCCAAATGTGTTCTTCACACACAATCCTTCCTTATCCACAAGATTGCTTACTTTCGAGAATCCACCGAAATCCCTAATATGACAATTACGACTTGTTCAACAACAAATACTACTAATAATAAACCTTTTTATAATTAGAAAACCTTTGATAATACTTTCCCCCAATTTTGATGATTTCCAAAACCCTAGGTTTAACCAATCTTAAGATTCTTACAAATCTTAAGCATACACTTGTTTTCTTTGTTAAAACACCATATATTAAGTATATACAACCTTTATTTAACCATTAATCACCAACCCAAGAACTAGGGTTTCATACCCAAGCTTCCAAACCCATAGATATAAAGCTACAACTACAAAGAAGTGAAGATATACCTTTAATCTTCAACTAGGAGTGAAGAATTGCTAGATTTGACCAAGAAATCGGCTCCAAATGATGTTTTCTACTCAAAAACGTATACAAACTCGTTAGGAGAGAAACTAGGGTTTTGATATGCATCAAATGATCAAAATCCCGACTTTAATGCCTGTCAGCGACGGACTTCGCGTCGCTATCTGCATGTTAGCGACGCTATCTGCACCCCGCCACTTTTCGCGACGCTAAATAGCGTCGCTATCCCCGACGCTATTTCCGGAAATCTCGTTTTCGCGACACTACCGAACGCTATCTTGAGTCGCTGATCGAAAACCACTATTTCGCGTCGCTATCTTTAAGATAGCAGCGCTATCTTGGTTAATGCAGCAAGGCTGCTACTTTTGCTTCCCGTTTCGATCCGGTTTTGTCCATAACTTTCTCATACGGTGTCCAAATGACACGAAACCAATTCCTACGTTCTTTAAATGATTTATCCTTATTTATCATTTTTTTCATAATTTATTTAATACAAAATTCGGGTCGTTACAACTATCTACCCCTAAAAATGATTCGGTCCTCGAAATCACTAGAAATTTTCATTCCACATTTGACCGAGCGTTCCGTTCTCATTCCCTAGTGGTTATTACCATCAAACTTTTCCCATTCCAATTTAGTCAACAATATGTATTTAAGCATTCACTTAACCCCTTTAGGCCCGAACGGGTCAAAAATCAACCTTAAGACCTTAGTACCCAAACGGGTCAAAATTACACAATTTGACCATAACACTTTCAATCATTTAACCAGTCCTTTTAGTACACATAGAAACAATATGACCCAGTATCGTCTAATCTTTGACTTAAACACAAAGTCAACTACGCCTTTACAATTCCTTTACTAGCTAAAGGTCCCATATATTAACCATCATTTCCATTATGGTTCAACAACCATCATACGCCCGATTTCCAAATTCAACTCGGAAATACCCAACGGTTCAAAGTCGCATGATTCGACTATAACTTTTTTAATTATTTCATTAACCTTTTCACGTTCACACATTTGATACATTATGCTCTCATCATTCGCGAGTCATTCAAAACGAGAGTCAAAGCCCATCTTTGACCAAGTCAACTAATTACATGTTGACTAATCTTGACTTTTGCCTAAAGTCAACAATATTTTTCCAATTAACAAATTCCGCACTCACGGGATACCATTCTTAACTTATCACTTCCGGTTCTACACATTATTGTTTCCTTAACAATTTTCATGTTCCCAAAATTCCCAATCTTTCCCAACTTCTCCGAGTTCTCACATTTCCTTAAGGTCACATCAACCATTACCGTTTCTTAACCTTCATTTGGTCACTTATACCATTACTTAGTATCATTTCAATCATCTTTGCATCACGTTGACCATTTCATAACTTTCATTCTCAATTATCGGCATTATATCCTCTACCGCATCACATTCCATAATTTCACACAAATTTACCATATCTTGGTTACCAATAACAATTGCTTTCTAAAAGCATCCCCTTTCCCACATTCTAAGAGTCGTAGGCATCCCCTACCCCTTCATGACCTAATGCAACCCGCATTATCAATCAGTTTACTCCTTTATCATATAATCATAGTATTAATACTTAACCATACTGTGACAACCCTAAAATTTAGGCATTTAATTCAACCATTATTATATCTCGCTTTGCCTTAGTACAATCATATTATTTATATATAAAAAAAACATTCATATTAGCATTTAAGTCTAGCAAAACCATACATTTTATGTTGTTGATACAAATTGTTAATTAGGCACGCGTCAGCTGTGTATTTTTAGGTACAACTAAACTGTACTTTAGCGAGTTGGTGACTCAACGTAAACTCAAACCGTAACAAATATAATAATATTTTCTTTTTATAATTTGTGAATGAACTTTAATTCAACCGAATAAACCAGTATAAAAATTAGCACACAAAACATCATACGTGATTTAATAAGCAAATAAACCAACATTGCTCCTTCACTTCTCCGTTGGCACACACAATCAGGCAAGAAAGAAACCTTTCCGGCGACACTCGACATTCCGGCGAAGTTCTTCATCGTCACCTTCGGCAAGGAACAAAACCCTTTCCGGTGGTGACAGTTTTCCCCCGGCGACAAGCAGGAAAAAATAACAATCATCTCTCTAGCTCCCCCTCTCTCTCTCTCTCTTTGAAGGTATAAAAATCTCTCTTTCTCTTTTTCGATTTAAATTTATGTTCGAACGGATACGTTGGTGACTTGGTTGAGTTGGTCTCAGATTTAAACACGTTTGTTTGGATTTAACAAGTTTTGGAATTAGGTGACACTTTGACCGGAAGTAAACAAATTGTGATACAATAATTAATTATTAGTGTACTAAATGATATAATTAATTGATTATTAACTTAATTAATAATTATAATTTAATAGAAGAATTTCATTATTAAATGATTTATTAAAACTAATGATTTGTAATAAATAAATCTGATTTATATTTAAATGAAATTAACTTGGGTTCGATAAAAGACAATGTTAAATCGAAATGGGTTGGACTCATTTTTAAACTGGGCCTTTAGACAACTTTTTGGATTAAATGACATGTTGGGCTTAATTTAATATTTGGCCAGATCTTTGGTGTCTGATACGGAACAAAATAGAACACAGATATCTGGCTGGAACTTCGCTGATGACACCTGCCGGCGCACACATTAAACACACACTCACACACACAAACGAAAACAAAAACAAGTTTCACCATTTCGAGATACAAGCGAGCAAAGACTGATGCACAAACAAGCATACAAACGAAACACACACATAAAAAGCAGTACGTCACCAACAACGTAATCGCCGGAAAATCGAGACTCACATTCATGCACCAACGTATCCGTTCGAGTCTATTTTTTTCCCTTAGGGAATCATTTGTGGATCATTTAGTTTAGACGTGTTATTAAGACCGTCACTCAATTATTTACTTCTATGCATATAGGGCACTAAAAGTCGTTTTATTGGAAACATCATCTCATTATTTAAGTCTTTTGGAATCATTGCATCAGGTGAGTCCACAACCCCTGTTTTTATTACATTTTTAACTGCTTTTGGGGTGAAAAACATATCAATCAACTGTTTTATATGCAACTGTTTATTTTACTTATGATGATACATATCTCAAAAACATGACAATCAATCCTTATGCTCGGACTAAGTTTAGATGTAGTGCATGGAAGTGCGTATATGCTTACATACATAATCATTAGCTAGTTGCGACTAGGACCTGGATATGCAGATAGTACTATCGGTTGATACTCCCCCTCCCACATTTGATCAATCAGGGAATGTATATCTTAGATACAGTAACATCATTTAGAGTTGGTAGTTTTGGTTATGGACTTAGGGTCGGCATTTCAATGGATACCAGTCATGCTTTTCAACAAACTTAAATGTGTTTGCATTTCAACGTTTATCATATCATTGCCCGTGGTGGCACATCATTTTCAAACGTTATATCATCATACAACTTATTATATCATCATACAATTTATGACATGGTTGGCACATTGAAACTTTGGGTTTCAAACTATTTACAACGTTACACTATTATATTTTATGCCATTATTGGTACACAAAAACTTTGGTTTTCTAAACACTACTAAACCTGTGGATTCACTCAACAAATTTTGTTGATCATTTTTCATATTTTTTCAGGTAACTAAGTTGTAGCATGAGTCGTAACAACATTGGATATCAAGCATGCATGTGTCAAGATGCCACGATCACAAATCATTTTAAAACTATGTCTTTTGGATTTAAGTTTTCAATTACGTTAATTTTTGTGACATTACCTTATTTCAAACATTTATGAAGTTTTAAACATTTGTTGTTTACAATAATCATATGCTTGTGGTTACTCAAAATGTCCACGCCCGTTCTTCCGCAAACCATTTTTTGGCGGGGTGTGACACATACGGTTCTATATACGCACATTCTAAACACCATACACGGTCACATCATATCGAGCCTCAACTATCTCATCAAGATGATTGGAAAGTCTCCAATCCATCAAGATCTCAAACCGTCACAATGATTGGAACGCCTCCAATCCATGGTGACTCTCATAATCTCGTTAACCGGAAAGCCTCCGATTACGGAATAGAACCATTGGGATTCGCCCAACCGATTCCAACCCAATATCATATTAGTCGGGGATCCCCCGAACTAATCACATCCTTTCTTTCTTATCCTGTCTTGCATACTACACTAGTATACCTCTTTTCACCTCATATAACTTTACTACTATTTTACACATTTAATCGTCTATTTATTCACCATACAATTTAGTACATTTCTCATAATATCACGTTATCATTTTCTTTCATATTCATCACATTTCCCATTGGTCACTACTTAACACGTTTCCTATTACATTACTCTTCCATTATCATACGCCTTCAAGTCCATCTGTTAGGTACTAAATTGTTGTAAAGAATAGTCTAGGGGGCAATGTGTAACATTGCATATTGTATTAGTTAAGCTTAGGATTAGTCTTAATTAATTAGGGAATTAAGGTCATGGTATATTAACCAAAGTGTAAGCCTTAATTCCCCAACTCTTGCAATTAACAAAGAATCATTTCTCTGCATTTGTTCTCTCTCTCTCTCTCTCTCTCTCTCTCTCTCTCTCTTATTTCTCTCACTAAATCCCTAACCATCTTCACTAGTTTTTCCTCCATATTCATAATCAAACATCAAGTTATGGATTGATTGTGTTGATTTAAGATTTTCACTTGGTATCAGAGCATAATTTCACTCAGAAATCGATCCACAATCATAGTTTGCATTCAAGAAGTGAAGATTAAATGGGTTTTTGAAGTTTTGGAGAAAAAGAGCCCAAAATCAAAATCCGAATTTGAGGTAGTTTTGTGTGTTTTTATGGATTAAACTTGTTCTCCTATTATTTTTCATAAGTTTAGTATCAAATTTCAATCAATTCCAATCACTTTTAAGCATGAATCAGTGATTTTTCTAAAAAACCATGGAAGCTTGAGTTTTTCAACTTTTTGCTCTTTTAATTCAAAAATAAGGATTTATTAAGTTAGTGTTTGATTGAAATGATTGGAAATGATTGAGGGAAAACAAAAATAGAATCATTTGCAAAAAGAATCATTCGATTTGGTTAAATATTGAGGGAGATGTGATCAAAATGGTGGAACTTTTGGGTTTATCTTTGTGAACTTGTACGCTACTATTCGTCGTTGCTTGAAGAACACCGTGAGACATCAATCAACCTTGAGATATCCCAAACCCTGAGATATCTCATACCATAAGATATCTCAAGCCCACAACTTGTCTCAAGTCTGTGATATCTCACACCCAAAGTCTGAGATATCCCACACCCTGAGATATCTCACACCAAAAATTTGTCTCACGACCTTGAGATATCTCACACCAAACATTTGTCTCAAGACCCTGAGATATCTCACACAAAAAATTTGTCTCAAGACCCTGAGATATCTCATACCAAAAATTTGTCTCAATACCCTGAGATATCTCACACCAAAAGATATCCCATACCCCCAAGTTGTCTCAAACCATAAGATATCTCAAGCCCACAACTTGTCTCAAGCCTGTGATATCTCAAACCCAAAGTTTGAGATATCTCAAACCCCGAGATATCTCACACCAAAAATTTATCTCAAGCTCAAAAATTTATCTCAAACTCAAAATTTATCTCGACCATTGTAACTGATTCGATCTCGACTCACGATCTCGACCCGAGAACACTTCTCGACCTGAAATCTGTTCTCGACCCGTTAACTGATCTCGACCCGAAAAACTTCTCGATCTCGACCCAGAAACTCGATCTCGACCCAGAAACTCGATCTCGGCCCGAATACACTTTTCAACCCGAGAACCTCTAAAAACCCGAGAACCTCTAGCAACTGATCTCGACCCGAGAACCATCTTCTCGACCCGAGAACCATCTTCTCGACCCGAGAACCTGCACTACCCGAGAACTTTTTCAAACTTCAAATTTTTTACCCCGTCATAATCGCAATTTAACTATTCAAAAATGGCTTCAAAAGAAGCATTGCCAATCGGATCGGATACCAAACCACTTGTTCACTTCCGGGGAGAACACCAAACTTTATTGGCCGCTCAAACAAAGAAGGTTAAGGAAGATCCAGAGACTGTTATCCAAGAGAATGATGAAAATGAGGTACACTCTTCTTCCTTTGATTCTTTTCTATCTGACTCATACACTGATAAATCAGAAAATTCCTTGTTTAATGAAAATCTTTTACTTAAAATTGATGAGAAATCGCAGTTGACGAAACAAATTACTGTTTTAGAATCTGAAAAAGCACAACTTTTAAATGATTTAAGTCAATGTTCTCTTCAATTAAAACAAATAAACAAGGAATTACAAAATCAGGTGTCTGCGTCAAAATCTTCTTTTCAATTTAAGAATTCTGAATTACAAGAAAGTTTACAAAAACAAGTAAACACAACTAATGAATCAAATGCACAAATCTCAAAATTAAAGGCAGAAAATTTAACCTTTCGTCGTCAACTTGAAACTCTTGTTCCTCAAGTCAATCAAAATAACCTTTCAAATCAAAAAAATACAAGAGTTACAACAACAGTTGTCATCGTTTCATGCTGCTCACACCAGTGAGGTCAATCGTCTACATTACATTATTAATACAAAAAACCTTGAAATTTCGAACCTGAAAAACATGAAGACGGTGTCAAGTGATAAAGACGACTCCAAACAGCTAATAAACGACTTGGCGAATCAACTCAGTCGAGAGAAAAAATGGATGAAGTCCTTAGACATCAAGATGAAAGACTACCAAGAATAGTTGAAGACATCTGACATCGAAATTCAAAAATTGAATGAATAAATTAAAAACATAACAACCAATTTTAAAAAGGAAATCGATGAACAATCAGCAACTATACACAGTCTGACTGTCAGAAAAGAAAATGCTGATGAACACGTCTCTAAAGTAGAACAAACGATTGTGAAAGCTGGTCATACTGAAAAAACGATAAAATTCAACGAGCCAAAAGAGTTCAGATCGTACAAGTCAAAAGTGGGTCTTGGAGCAGAAAACATCCGCCCTCTGGAAAAAGCTGCAGATGTTCTTCCAACGTTATATAACTACGATTACATGAACTTGGGAATCTGGCAAAGCTTCCTTCATATGCCTGATGAAGAAGCAGAAGTTGAAAAGTTCAACCGGGAAAGGAAGAATATGCTCAAATTAGCTTCAACTATGATGCCCTAAACTCAACATACGAAAAGAAGAAAGCGAAATTTGAACACAATGAATATTTTCCAATCATCACACCTGCTGAATTTTCCATTCCTGAAAACCAAATTTTAAAACAAATCAAAGAGCCAAAGCTATATGTTCCACCAATAGTTTTAGAGAAGAAAATTGTCCAATTAGAAACTGAAATTGATGAAACTCATAAGGCCTTTGATAAAGAAAAAGAAAAACTTCAAAACAAAATACATAATTTAGAGGACACCATTTTAGAATTAAAAGCTAAAACAAACAATACTGTTTCTCAAAATTCTAAAGCCTCTTTATTAGGACCAGCACCAACAAACCCAGTTCCAATCATCTTGAGGAGAAACTCTAATTCACCTGTCTTAAATGCTTCCAATAGTAAATTAGAGTCTCAGAGTGAGAAGGTCAAGAAGCCCAATGGAGTCACAAGAGCCAAGCAGTCCAAGAAGTCTATTCAGACTGGACCTAATATGCTTAAGAAGCCCAGCCTACTTAAAAAGTCTACTCCTCGTACGTCTGTAGTTTCTTCTTTTTCTGTTCAAAATAAATGTAATAACTCTAATTGTGTGAAAACTCTTTTAACGGCTTTTAAAACTGATTATGATTCAACTGTTTATCGTCTCGTCCGATACTCTCCTGACTTTGGTGATGTGTATGTTAAAACTGACAAATCTGGAACAAAAAGATTTTTTGATAAAATTACAAAGAAACAGATAACTCAAACTGATAAACGTTTTTTTTGTAAGACTTGATGCACCTTGCAGTATTCATAAGAACATAGTATATCATAAATCTGGTAAACTTATAAACACATGCAAAACGTGTTATCCATATCAATGCAAATCATACGTCACTAAACTATCAAAATCAAATCAAAAGATTTCATCATCTCCAGTTTCCAAACAACCGAAATGTTTTCCCAAAAACCCACCAACCTCTGATACCCACTCGTTCTCTCGTCGCAAATCTTCTCGAGGAAATTCCGCACCTAAGCCAAAATCTTCAGGTTCCTCAAAATGCGACACCAAAACACCCACCAAATCTTCAACGTTTGTAAAATTTAAATGGATCAAAAATGAAAACTCTCATTGGATTATTCAATCCTCTGAAAAATCTTTACAATGGGTCGCTAAATCCACTACTTCTGAACTGCCTCCCTGCAGTTCTCCATAGCTCTAATTTCATCATAAAATAACTCTACATAAAACATCAGTCACTAATCGTTCAGGACACATAAATAATTGGGTACCAAACATGTTTTAATTGTTTTATGTAGAATCTGAGATACCTTGACTTGGGTTGTTCAAGGCACATGACTGGAAACATAGCTCTCATATTCAACACTCATGATAAATATTTGTTAGGTCACAACACCCCTGGTTTGTTAGTTAATTGATTAGAATGATTATACAAAAGACAATTAAAGTGTAAAACACAGTATTAGAGTCGGTGTACAAATCCATTAAGTGTGGTATGCTGCGGAAAAGCAATACCACTGATCAATTACAAGATATGAAAGTGTAGAGTGAATTGGTGAGTACTCCTTTGCAAGATGATCTCTATTTATAATGTTATAGAGATCTTACATAATGAGCAAAGGACTAACCGTAGGACTAAGCAAGGAAAATGACTAAGATCAAGGGATTTGATCTTAGTCCGTTACTATACTGAGTATCACCCAGTCCTTCTACTCAGTCCTTGTACTCAGTATCACTATCTGATACTGAGTACTGATACTGAGTTCCAATACTGATCACTCAGTATCAGACCTAAACTTAGCTATATTATTCTACATATAAATCAAAGCTAGTCTAGGTTGTTTTGTTATCTTAAGATCTAAAGGGGCAAGGCTTTTTGCCTTAACAATCTCCCCCTATCTAATGATAACAAAACAATTACAAAGAGATAAACAAAAATTACAACAGCATAGGTAACAATATCTTCTTCTTCATTTGTTGTTGATGGCTTCATTCTCATAGAAGACTTCTTGTTTGATGTGGACAAACTCTTCTCTGCTTTTGAGTTCATCCCTTCTGCTATTCAGTACAGCAACAATCTTCTTTCTGAACCAAGAGTCTTCTTTCTTGGTGATCATCCATTTCAGTCCAACAAGGTGACTGATTTGAGCTCTTGGAAGATCTTCATCAGAAATGAAGCATTCTCTATCCTCTGAGTCAGTATACATATATCCAGAAGTTGGATATATGACACTCTTTTGATCCTGAAAGACAAGGTTAGGAGGAAGAGGATACTTTCTAAGATACTTGTATGTATGAAGGCACTCTGGTCTGTTGTTTGAGTAAGCCTCGGTCATCACACTGAGTGTTCTGTACTCTATTTCATGAAGTAAGTCCTTCTCATAACATACTGCAGCTACTGCACAGATCTCATCCAAGACTATTTGATCATAGGTTGATTTCTTTGGAAGCTCTTTGATCAGTCTTGTGATCTTCACCCAGTCTTGAAGACCAATTCTTTGAATATCATGAATAAATATCTTCATGGGGGGACTGGTTAAGCCAGTACAAGTGATAGTAATTCTTCCTTCTTTGAGCTTCACTTTTACTTTATTGACATCCAGATTTAACCAATGTATCCCCCTTACATTTTGAAATGTTTTGGTCCTCAAGAACTCCTTTCTTTGTTCCTTATACTGAGTCCTAGCAGCAACCATATTCCAATAATGTTGAATATGGTCTGGACCCTTTCTTGAGATTCTATGTGAAGGACCAGGAGTATCAGTATCTGGGTCAGATTCTGGTTCAGTTTTGACTCCCAACTCTTTCTCATATAAAAATCTTTCTTGTTCTGTCCAGAGTTGTTGAGGAGTCAGTCTTGGAGCCTGCTCGGTATCACTGTCCCTTGTAAGAACAGGTCTTCTTTGTCTTGTTACCAGAGGAGCAGATTCCTCACTTGATTCAGAAGAAGTGAGAACAGCATTGATAGGTCTTCTTGATAAGGAACTCCTTCTTCTAATTACCAGATTTTCTGGTTCTTCATCATCCGAGGATGATGATGAAGAATTTTCTTGTTCTACCAGATTTAGTGCATAGTTTACTAAATCTGGTTCTTCATCTTCATCATCAGCAATAGGCCAGATGAAAGGCCTATAGACCACAATTTGTAAATTATTCTCTTCAAGAGCAGGTGGCTCAGAATAAGTTTGCTGTGGTTGGTCAGTATGAGTCTCCCCCTGAGCAGATGGCTCAAGTGGGTCTTGAACTTGTAATGCTGACCTTGTTCTTTGTCTTCTTCTCTCATACTGAATGCGAAATGGCTCAGTATGAGGGCTTTGCTGATGTTGTTGTTGTGGAGGTTGATCTTCATTCAATCTTCTTCTTTTCTCCCCCTGAGCAGAAGGCTCAGTTTGATCAACCTCAGTATCTCTTTGTCTCTTCTCCCCCCTTTTGTTATCATTTGATGAGGAGGGAAGAGGATCAGTATCACCACCCATGTCCCCTTCAGGTTGTTCAAGAGTAGGGGAGGGCATGGGCTCAGTTGCAGCATCAGTATCACCAGCACCTCCTTCTCCTTCTCCTTCTTCATTGTGGTCACCATGTGAACCTGGTGGAGTTTGTGGAGTCTGCTGTGGTTGTTGAAGGAGTGATACTGACTGTTTTATTAAGTCAATATCACCACTCATCTTGTCCATTCTGGCTAGTATTACATTTTGAGTTTGTTGGATGGCCAGAATGTGCTGCATGATTGCTTGCAGAGTCACTTGGTCTGCTGCAGCCTGAGATGCCTGAATGCCCTGCACAGATGGTGCTAAAGAAACAAAAATATAAAACTGGTTAGAAAGAAAGGTTTATCAAATAGAATTGTGGTGTTGTTTAATTCTACAATCATATAAACAGAGTTTGTGAAGTCTGTATTTCATCTGGTATAGGATGAAATATTGTGGACTTGTGCATAGCATGTGTAAGAAGATTTTAGTAAAGGTGAGTGTGAAAATTTAAGTAGCTCAGTATAGGATAAGTCACATTTACTAAAAGGTTGGGTGTGGGAATTCGAAGCCTGGGATGTGCTTCTTGTTATTTTCAATGTTTATCACTCGGTATGAGAGTGATAACAGAAATGTGGCTAAACCCCATGGGATATTTTTGGATTTTGTGGCTTAAGGGTTTGGGATCATTTCTTGAATGATGCTACCCAACTCAAAAATAAGTTGGACATTATTCAAGCAGCACCAGTGGGTGTCAGTATGACATCAACCACCATTGTCTCTTTAAATGTTGAGACAACTGTAGACTGACAATGATCAATTTAGTGTGCGCAGTATATGAATTTTGCATAGCAGCAGTGGGCTAGCTATGTTGGCCATAAAGGGATATATATTTGAAAGATCGTTTGAGACTTTGGTCAGTATTGAGTTGGTACTGGCCAATACTTAGTCTCTATTTGGGAATGAAATATATATATATAAGTTTAAGGGCTTTTTAGAAATTCATACCTGAGACTCTGTCAGATTCTCTTCTAGCATCTGCAGAGGTCGGTGCAGGATCATGTGTTTGTTGATGTGCAGCACCAACATCTTCAATACCGACCTCTATGTTATGCTGAGCACCTTCCATTGTAGTTTGTGCATATTGAATCTCCACATCAAGAGGAGCATGAGGTTCCTCAATTGGTTGAGCAGATGGAGGTAGTTCTGGACTTGGAAGGTCAGCGGTGGCTGCAACTAGGCTTTGGGCTTGAATAGAGGCAGTTAATGATGGAACATTTGCAGGCTGCACCTCCTCAGATGATAAGTTTCCCATAATGATAGGAGAGAGATTCCTTCTTCGTCTATGAAGAACCAATGGTGTGTCTTCTGAGGACTCAGTTTCAAGAACGGTTTCAATATGAGGAGCAGCAAGATCTTGTGCAGGTGGAGAGATAGTTGGTTCTTGAACTTGTGGAACATCCTGCATCTCAATATCTTGACCAGCCTGGGCTCCATTGCCACTATTATCATCATTATCATCATCACCATCATTGTCTGACTCAGTATCAGACATATCTTCTTCATCATTTATATGTTCTTGAACAATGGCCCACATAGGAGGACTTAGAAGAGGCTCTCCTTCTCTTGGCCTATAAAAGAAAATCTTCTCACTAAGCGGAGGAAGATCAACTCTTGGACTATGAAAATCATCATAAATGTGTGTGGGCATTGAGTGTTGAAAGATGAGTGATAGAAATCTGCAGAAAGGGACATTGCATTCCCTTGTGTTTGCTCGGACCAGAGTAGCTAATTCATTGAAAATTAGGCGAGCAAAATCAATATTTCTTCCATAGTACAGAGCATGTACTATTTGCATCCCAAATTCGTTTATTTGGTCCAAAGCTCCCGTCTTGTGGGTCATACATCGAATTATTGTTGTGATGAGAATACCCCACATAGGACCAAATTCATTTCTTTTGATTGTGCTCGTTGTTCCTCTTCGACCCAGAAATGGCAGTACAGAGCGTGCCTCTGATCTATCAACAAATGGGTCATACTGAGCTTTGGCGGGAAGTCTCAGTGCTTCACGAATGATTGCAGTAGAAACAAAAGCTCTTCTTTGATCCCTAATTACCCATCCAGCAATCATATCTGGAGAATCGAGTGTGGCAGAGTACCAAAACTCGCATAACATTTCTGGGTAAATTGCTCGAGGAGATAATGTCAGTGCACGAGCAATTGGGCAATGCTTCATAAAAGTCACGATGTTCGTGAATTCTTGGCATACCCAGGCTTGAGGAATATTGAAATTTGCTGTGATGTTGTTCCTCGCAAACCTGGGTACTTCATTATTTCGGAATTGGATTTCCGATTCAACGTTTGGAGCAACAAAAGTGTAATTCGCCATCTGTGATTGTGATTTGAAAAAGAATTTGCTTGCTAAGAGAAAGTGAAATCGTTAATCGCAGAGAGAATTGAAAATGAAAGAAAGAAATAATAGTTAAAAAATTTGAAGTAAAAATAAACGGTTATTTATAGGAAATTTGAAAGATAATTAAGGTATTGGGAAGTAAAAACGGCTGATTTGACTGCCTTATCCTCTGCCAACGGTAACTTTCTTATTAAGAAAGGTTACCGTTTGAGCAGTATGAGGATTAAGCTCGGTGTAAGAGCCGTCATACCCCAATACCGAGTTAAAAAAATTTAATTTTAAAAAATTTTTAAAAAATATAAAAACAATTAATTTACTCTTGAAATTAATAAAAAATAAAAAATTTTAAATTTTGATGATAACAGACAAGTGATACTGAGTGATCAGTATCAACAGGAGTGATACTGAGCGCTCAGTTTTAAAGAAATTAAATAAAGATTAAGGATTCAACATACCTAATTGCCCTAGTAAATACATAAACCTTTCCTCGGGAAGAGGTTTAGTAAACACATCAGCCAATTGATCATTTGTTGGTACATAATCTACTTCAACCTTACCTTTTTCCACAATATCTCGAATAAAGTGGTGTCTGATATCAATGTGCTTGGTTTTGGAGTGATAGACTGGGTTCTCTGTGATAGCAATAGCACTCTTGTTATCACAATGAATAGGAGTCTTATGAAAGTTGAACCCATAGTCTAAGAGTTGATACTGCATCCATAATAATTGAGCACAACAACTTCCTGCAGCAACATATTCTGCTTCTGCTGTGGAAGTTGCTACCGAATTTTGTTTCTTGGATGACCAGCCAACTAGTCTTCCACCTAGGAATTGACATGCTCCACTTGTGCTCTTTCTGTCCAATCTACAACCTGCAAAATCTGCATCTGTGTACCCTTCAAGGTCAAAGTTTGAGTCTTTGGGATACCAAAGACCCAGGTTAGGAGTACCTGTAAGATATCTAAAGATGCGCTTAACTGCTTTCATGTGTGATTCTTTAGGATCAGCCTGATACCGAGCACACAAACATGTGGCAAACATGATATCAGGCCTACTAGCAGTTAAGTAAAGTAAGGAACCAATCATACCTCGGTATGTGGATTGACATACTGGTTTACCAGTTTCATCCTTACTTATCTTATCCTGAGTACCCATAGGAGTGTGCATGGAAGATAAATTTTCAAATTTATATTTCTTTAACATGTCATGCACATACTTACTTTGATTTATAAAAGTGCCATCAGGCTTTTGTTCAACTTGTAAACCAAGAAAGTAAGTAAGTTCTCCCATCATACTCATCTGATACTGAGTTGACATTATCTTAGCAAACCAGTCACACATTGACTTGTCAGTGGAACCAAAGATAATATCATCTACATATATCTGAATGAGTAAGATGTCAGAACCTTTCCTTTTTGAAAATAATGTTTTATCAATTTTACCTCTTGTAAACTTATTTTCAATAAGATACTCAGACAAGGTGTCATACCAGGCTCTTGGAGCTTGTTTGAGCCCATATAGAGCTTTATCAAGCTTGAAAACATAATGAGGAAATTTGGGATCAACAAAACCTGGAGGTTGTTTAACATAAACTTCTTCTTGTAGTATTCCATTTAGAAAAGCACTTTTGACATCCATCTGATAAACTTTGAAATTCTTAAAGGCTGCATATGCAAGATACAACCTAATAGCTTCAATTCTTGCAACTGGTGCAAAAGTTTCATCATAGTCAATGCCTTCTTCTTGCCTGTAACCTTGAGCAACTAACCTTGCTTTGTTTCTGATGACAACACCATCCTTGTCCATCTTGTTTCTGAACACCCACTTAGTACCAATAATAGTTTTGCCAGAAGGAGGTGGTACTAAGTTCCAAACTTTGTTTCTTTCAAACTCTGTGAGCTCTTCTTGCATAGCCTCTACCCAATCTTCATCTAATAAAGCTTCATCAGCTTTCTTTGGTTCAATGGTAGATAGAAAACTTGAGAAGAAATAAAAGTTTGCAGTTGCTTGGGTTGGAAATTCTAATTTTCTTCTTGTTTGGACACCTTCTTCAATAGGACCAATAATGTTTGAGTGTGGATGGTCTCTGTGTTCCCTTAAATTGTTTCCTAAGGGAGCATTTGAAATAGGATCAACAATATCTTGTTGATTTGGTGTGTTGTCTGTCTGATACTGAGTGGAATTCTGATCAGTATTAGACAGTGCAGGTTGCTGTTCATCTTCATTTTGCAGAGTTGATGTGGATTCTTATGAAGTGTTGGATGTTTCACCTTCTTCATAAATAGAGTGGTTCAGATCATTAGTTGGAAACTCAGTATGGAGGTCCTCTGATATGGGAACCTCAGTATTAGTCTCATTTGAGTGATACTGAGTTTGAACTTGATCAGTTTCATTAAACTTATTAGGAATAAAGTGTGGATGAAACTTAGGCTGTTCAGCAATGGAGTGTTCTGGATTGCATAGAATATCTATGCCACTTATGTCTTCACTTGCTGAGGTAGAATGCTCATTCTGATCTTCATCGAATGTGGCATGAATGGATTCTACAATCATCTTGGTTGAGATGATATACACTCTGAAAGCTTTAGAGTGTGGAGAGTAGCCCATGAACACACCTTCATTTGCTTTGGGAGCAAATTTATTGAGATTTTGTTTTGTACTGAGTACAAAACATTTACTCCCAAAGATGTGGAAATATTCCACATTAGGAATCTTGCCATTGTATAACTCATATGGAGTCTTCAGATGTCTTTGGACTATAGTGGCTCTATTCTGAGTGAAGTTTGCACAGTTTACAGCTTCAGCCCAGAAACTCAGTGCCAGTCCAGCATGGCATAATAAAGTTCTTGCAGCTTCAATCAGTGTTCTGTTCTTTCTTTCTACAACACCATTTTGTTGTGGTGTGTAGGCTGCAGAGAAGTTTTGAATGATTCCTTTTTCTTCACAGAAATCTGCTAATACTGAGTTCTTAAACTCAGTACCATGGTCACTTCTAAGTTGCTTGACCTTGTTGCCTTTTTGAAGTTCCTCTCTTTTTATAAAGGCAATGATTTCGGTTGTTGCATCTGACTTAGTCTTGAGGAAGATGACACAAGTATATCTTGAAAATTCATCAACTAAGACTAGAGAATAGATCTTTTTGGCCAAAGATGGTGTGCTGATGGGGCCAAAAAGATCCATATGTATCATAGTAAGAGGTTCATTGATGGAATGATTGACTTTAGATTTGAATGAACTCTTCTTCTGCTTGCCCATTTCACATGCTGAGCATAACTTATCTTTTGAATAAGTAATTGTGGGCAATCCTCTCACCAGTTTCTTCATACTGAGCTCGTTGATATTTCTAAAATTGATGTGAGAGAGTTTCTTGTGCCATAGCCAATGTAATTCTGGCTTGACTTTAGAAAGCAGGCATACTCGAATAGTTGGGTCTATTTCAGATAGGTTGACCACATATACGTCTTTTTCTCTTCTAGCAATGAGTACAGGCTGCCCTTTATCATTGTAGATGATTCCTGCAACCTTTCTGAATCGAGCTTCATTGTCAACATCACACATCTGGCTGATACTGAGCAGATTGTGTTTTAGACCCTCTACATAGGCAACTCTTTTAAAAGTTATGTTGCCTGCCTTGATCACACCATAACCTCTTGTCTTTCCCACCGAGTCATCTCCAAACTTGACAGAAGGACCCTTCTCTGGAGTATAATTGAGAAGGTATTCCATACTGCCTGTCATGTGTCTTGAGCAGCCACTATCTAAGTACCACTTTCTGTCACCCTGCACAAGACACAAAATAAGAGTTAGTTCTTTTTAGGAACCCATTTTTGAATGGGACCTTTGGTGGGATAAACACAATTTGACTTGATCTCTTTATGTGGAGAGGTCGGTATCACTTCAGGGGTAACTTTAGAAGTTTTCTTTGGTGATACTGACTTAGTTTCTCTCCTTTTCTTTGGTACTGAGTACCTAGGACTTGAGAGATCAGTCCAGCATTCATCTCCCTTATGACCAGTATGATGACATCTATAACATTTTCTAGGTCTATTTCTAAACATATTTTCATATGGTATTTTAGAAAAATGTTTCACTTTTGGTAGGTCAGTATGAACGAGTTTTGCAAATTGTTTACTTAAAGATTTGACCTGATCACCAAGTGTTTTTAAAATGTTAATTTTGTTATTTCTAATAGATGTATTAACATTGTTTTTAACTGGTTTAGGAGATGGAGGATCTGGTTGCTTATTTTTATTTGGCAGAGAAGTCTTTCTAATATTATTAGTGGTAGACTTCTTGTCTTTGCCAACCAAAGACCTAGTTGAAGTTGTCTTTTGTTTATCATGTTTTGAAGGAACAACTTTAACAGGTTCTTTAGATGTCTCAGTATATAATGTTTCTATTCCTGCAACTTCTGTATTTGATGAAACATGTGAGATAGAAGTTGTCTTATTATCATTATATAATTCAAAAGTTGTTGTATTAAATAATAATTCAAAAGGTGGAACAGCAGAAGTGTCATACTGAACTATTGGTAGCTCGGTATCAGAAATTTCTGTTATTTGAAATTCAATACTGAGTTCTTGTAGCTCAGTATAGCACTTTGAGCAGATGGAAGGACCAATAGGTTTTTCTAAAATTTCATTTTCTTCATCATCTGACTCAGTTTGACATCCAACTTCACATAAAGTTTTAGCTTTTACAAAATTAATAGGGTTCATAGTAGAAAACTCTTCAAATAAATCAGCAAAAATTGAGCCTGTTTTTAAATTGAGGATCAACACCAAGTGCAGCCCTCACATTTTCTGGAAATTGTTCATTTAAACATTTATTTAATTTTATTGAAGCATTTCCCCAAGATTTACACTGTTTTTCAAATTTCTCTTTTTCAAGTTTGTGTAAATGAGCTTTATCAGCTAATCTTTGGTTAATGTCTTTTAAATCTGAAAAGTTTAGTTCTAAATCTTTATATTTTGCTAATTTATCCAAGTTTTCATTATTTACCCTTTCAAGTTCTTTAATTGTTAATTTTAAAGCTTTTTCTTTTTGTACAGAAGTTTTAAGATCAACAAGCATATACTCAAAAATCTTGGTTTTTTCATTTATTGAATAAGTTTGAAAGGAACTTACCTTGTACAACTGAGTGGAATCCCAATCAGTATGAACACTCATCCTCTCAGCCTCTTTGATATCCTTTTCAAAGGAACTCTTCAAATCATCTTTAGTGAAAGCCATAAAGGCTTTATTCTCAATCTCTTCTTCATCATCACTTAACTCTTCATCCATCCAGGCTTCTGAGTAAAGTGCTTGATGAGGTGCTCCATTTCCTTCTGCCCTCTTTCCCTTGCTCCAATTCTTCAGCTTGACATATTTGTCTCTATATCTTTTTGCTCGGTATGCAATCTTGTCATTTTGGTCAGTCTCAGAAGACTTGGTATGACAATTTGCAGCAATATGTCCAGGCTTTCCACACCTATAGCACAGACCTGATCTTGGGTCAGTATTAGAAGAGCTAACACCAAGCCTCTTCTTCTTCAACTGATCCAGCTTCATAGACATGAGAGCCATTTGAGTTTCAAGCTCTTCTGCCTCAGCATCAGCAAGATCAACTTCTGGTTCATCTGGCTCAGTCACAGTATAAGCCTGTTGCACAACTAGAGCCATACCAGTGGAAGACTTGTCAGTTTTCTTCTAGTTGATCAGTCTTGCAGCATTATTCTCCTCATGATTCAGCATTAGACCATACAAAGTTTGAAGAGTGTATGACTCAATGTTGTTAGCAGCATTGACAGAGTTTGTCATGTCAAGAAATTGTTGAGGAAGACTATCCAGGAACTTTTGAACAAGCTCTCCTTCCTCTTTCACAATGCCTACACTAATTAAATCATGGATAACAGTATTGAACCTGTTATAGAGAGTGGTGATGTCTTCATTTGGAGTTGAAAAAAAAATTTCATATTTCCTTCTCATGTTGCTTTTTCTTTGCAACTTCACCTTTGCTGTACCTTCATAGGTGACTGATAGGCTATCCCACATAGCCTTTGTTGTTGGCAATTTCATAATTGCATTAAGTATCTCTTTGGTAACAGCATTACCAATCACCCCTTTAGCTCTGGAGTCTAAAGCATACAACTGACGGTCAGTATCAGTCCAGTTGTGCTTTAGTTTAGGTACAGATCTTATGCCCTCAGGAGCATCATCAGTAGCAGCAACAGGTTCCACAGTTTGTGGAATGATGGGACCATCATTTAGCACAGTGAGCATCTCATGGTGAATAGATTCAAGATACCACTGAGCTTTGAGCTTCCATTGATGGAAGTCTTTTCCATCAAAGATGGGTACTCCCTTTCCAGACATAATTGGTGCAACAATTGTAGACATTTTGGATTTTTGAGTGTTGGAGGGATAGATGTAGGAAATGGCTGCCAGGGTTATAGATCGACTAAATAAGAGATTATTTAGCCTGCTCTGATACCAGTTGTTAGGTCACAACACCCCTGGTTTGTTAGTTAATTGATTAGAATGATTATACAAAAGACAATTAAAGTGTAAAACACAGTATTAGAGTCGGTGTACAAATCCACTAAGTGTGGTATGCTGCGGAAAAGCAATACCACTGATCAATTACAAGATATGAAAGTGTAGAGTGAATTGGTGAGTACTCCTTTGCAAGATGATCTCTATTTATAATGTTATAGAGATCTTACATAATGAGCAAAGGAGTAACCGAAGGACTAAGCAAGGAAAATGACTAAGATCAAGGGATTTGATCTTAGTCTGTTACTATACTGAGTATCACCCAGTCCTTCTACTCAGTCCTTGTACTCAGTATCACTATCTGATACTGAGTACTGATACTGAGTTCCAATACTGATCACTCAGTATCAGACCTAAACTTAGCTATATTATTCTACATATAAATCAAAGCTAGTCTAGGTTGTTTTGTTATCTTAAGATCTAAAGGGGCAAGGCTTTTTGCCTTAACAATATTTGGGGATAGTTACCAGTCTCGACCAGGGATCTTTTTCTTTTAATTTATCGTATATACATATATATATAAAAATATAATTTGTTAAATTTTCTTTTATTATTAATAAAATTAAATTTTCAAATTCTATATATATATATATATCGAAAATTTCATTAACGAAGAATGACTTATACACACGTCAGTTGATAACTCGCTTTTCACCGAAGAATGACTTATACACACTTCAGTGTATAACTCGAGCCTCAACAGAATGGTTTATACACACTTCAGTGTATGACCCGAGCTTCAAAGAAATGGCTTTCAAGTATCTCAGCTTGAAACCCGATCTTCAACGGACAATGGCTTCTGATCAAAACAGATTCAAAACCCGCTCTCAACAGAAAGCACACAGCTCAATCAGCCTTCACCGCTAATACTCTCCTTCCACCCTCCGACGATGTATAAGGTACGTCCTCAAAACTTTTCATACTTTTGTTTTGTCGAGGGGGAGAAATATTAATTCTAGGGGGAGAATTGTTATTTCTAGGGGGAAAATTTAGAAAATCAAAACAAATTAACCAAATAAAAAGTGTTATGTTTGTAACGTTAATTATAAGTCGTTGTAATATCCGTAAACGATCTCTTTACTAGTTCCCTAGTAAAGATAGCATCTGTTTATTACAAATTCTTTTAATTCTCGTTACTTACTACTTCAAAAGACATACCTTCCCATGGTCTGCCAGATCCGGCCATACCTTCCCAGGGAAATATTTCTGCCAACTGGTAAATGTGAGGGTATACGTCTAGGGTATAGTACTAGGTGAGTGCAAGGTGATGTGAAAACATGATAAATTTAAGAAAACATACCTTTGAGTGCATCCAAACCGTTAAAAAACCGGGCAATCATACAAATAGGTGATCATTCATAACTTGAATGTTTCACTAGACTTTACTGGCCCAGTGAAGCAAATGCACGCCACCACCAACTACTCAAATTCCTCTCAACAGGAATTTGTTTCATTTCATTAGGGGACGTAGCACAAAAGCTACTGACTACTCATTCGGAGTACGTCGGTATTGAAACAAAATAACCTCCTGCCCCGGGTTAAGTCTCCTTGTATGCACAGTTTGTCTAGTTCTCACCCTCAAGAATCTTTCCAATATAGGACACTTACACTACAAAAATGGATCTCTGTGAATCCATCGGAACACTTGTAGTGGCATCACAATCTGATGTTTCACGAGGATCGAGTGGAAATCCTGCTAGAGCTAACATCACGCCAATTCTAAACGCATGTCACACATTTGAATCAACGGTTGTGCAAACGACTACCGATTCATACCGTGTGCTAACGAATACTCTAAGTGAGTCCGGTGTTTACCTAAAAATCCATGTGAATACTCCTTAATTGAAACATCTTTTGAAAGCTGATTAAAATGCACATGAGCGTAATAGTCCACTCTCAAATTAATCCTATGATCTGCTAAACCCGGCATAATCTTCCCCGGAGCCACCGACAATATAGGAACTAAAAAGTGAAGGTCCTAGGTCTAGGTGAGCAGAATCAAGTATCATGGGATCTTGATTGGGGTGCACTGAGGTAAAAATTGAGAGGGGGTATCAAGTATGGGGTGAAAATCAGCTTATCACATGGTAAAAACAAAAACGAGGGTGTGGTTGAAAATGAAAAAGTGAGTTGAGTGAGGAGCGTGTGTGAAAGGGATAAAGAAAACGGAAAACCCTCCCTAAACCGAACAAATGACCGGGTAGCCACATCTATATCAGACTGCATAAGTTGCTTTCTGATTAAGACATTATGGACCCAGTGATGCAATGCACAACCCCCACTGACCACTCAAGTACAAAAAGTACTTGTTTCAAAATCACGGAGATAACCACATTCACTATCGACATCTCATTTGGAGATTGTTGATATTGAAAAAGAGGACCCACCTCCAGTCCTCGCCTTCGTTTGTCCACGTATAGAGTCTAGAACCGATTTAAATCTCTCTAGGACACAGGCACTCTACCAAGCATATCTTTGGGATATTGCCGGAACATTCATAGTGATACCAAAAATATTTGTATTCCACGATGATTGAATGGAAATCCTACCAGTGCTAACATCGATGCCAACACTGAACGTAGGTTACACAGTTTATATAACTGTTGTGCTAACAGGCAATCTATGTGATCCTGGGTTACCCTGATACCTTCCCGTGCGAAGATCAGACGACCATACTCCATTGTTATCAACAACGGTCACTATGTCTGATAGAGGATCTGATGATTGTACTCCAATCTTATCAACAACAGTCAATACATCAGATAAGGGATTCTATGACCGTACTCCAACATTATCAACAACGGTCAGAAAATCCAAAATCATATCAATATTCCGCACCGCTTCGACTTCAACAAACATCAGGAACCGAGGATCAACAGCAAATCGACAAACGCCACAACTTCAAGAAAGGACTTCCGCTGCTAACCGCTCTATCTATGGGTCTACATTCCGTCGGTTTGCATGAAGTCTTCTGGAATACTTTATATTGGTTGAAAAGCCAATTAAAAGTATGTCTGTCACCGATGATCAAAAGCTGATGTTGATTTTTCAACAAAACTGCTCAACGGTTCAACACTCAGCTCCAACTTTACAAACAAAGAAGACTTCAAAGATATGCAACCTAGACTATTATTACAAAGGCGGAGATTGTTAGGTACTAAATTGTTGTAAAGAATAGTCTAGGGGGCAATGTGTAACATTGCATATTGTATTAGTTAAGCTTAGGATTAGTCTTAATTAAGTAGGGAATTAAGGACATGGTATATAAACCAAAGTGTAAGCCTTAATTCCCCAAATCTTGCAATTAACAAAGAATCATTTCTCTGCATTTGTTCTCTCTCTCTCTCTCTCTCTTATTTCTCACACTAAAACCCTAACCATCTTCACTAGTTTTTCCTCCATATTCATCATCAAACATCAAGTTATGGATTGATTGTGTTGATTTAAGATTTTCACCATCACATAACGTGCATGCATTGTACCCCGCAGGTATACCAATAAAATCTCTGATTATCATTTACCATTTCACCTACACATTAGTCACCCTTAACCGGTCCATTTCCTTATTACCGATTTCCAAACCTTTTGTCACCACTGGGGTAACCACTAATATATTCCTTTAACCATAGTTCACCGGTCAATCCGGTCATCTTTGAGTCAACCAATCGACTCCAGTCTACATTTGTAATCCGTGACTTGTCACCCATTAGCCCAACATTCCATGTTCTCGTCTTTGTACATCGCGATACTTTGAAATATTTATTTTCCAATCGTAGTCTCACGCGCACTATGTCATATTCTTTCACACCATTATTATGACATTTTGGCAATAATCGTCATTTTACCCTTAATATCTTATCAATCATCCCTGTCACAACACTTTGTTATGGTTACGTGCCAACTTTTACTCAACCATTTTTGACAATTAAAATATGTCATTCCTGACATTTACTATTTTCCACCTATGTTCCATTTATTAGTTCTAAGGCATCATTATACCTTTAATCATTCATTTCTTTACCATTTACGTATATTAACATTACATTACTTATCCGGATTCCCGTTGAATACTCAAGTTTCATTCCAAGGTTTCTATTTCCAAAATTTTCATCCTTACTACAACTCTTTCCAAAACTTAGTACTTTATTGTACTACTATCCCTTTGTTAAAAACATTTACCGTCCTTGCGGTTCATCTTTTGATACTACATAATAGTATCAACCCTTATATCCTTACTACCCGCGACACACCGGTCTATAATCCTTTCCAAAAATATAATTTCCATACACATAACTAACCGGGAAGACCATTCCCAAAATAAATATCCACATCATACAACTTATCTCCAATTCCTATAACAACCAATCCGTGCGACAACCCAATAATTAAGCTATAATCACACAATATCTTGGCTTGGTACATACCCAACCAATCCATACCGATGATCACATCAAAATCCTTCTTTCTCATGGTCAATAAATCAACTTTAAACTTTTCCCCATCTATTTCTAACTCACAATTTCTATAAACACATTCGACCGTTGAGATTTTCCCATTGGCTACCTCTATTTCATATTTTTCATCTAACAGCATCTATCGGCACATTTAACTTTCTACCAAACTCATGAGAGACAAACGAATAAGTAGAACCCGAATCAAATAATATAGAAGTTGGCATGAAGTTAAAGAATAAAGTACCTGATACTACATTGTGCGCCTCTTTTGCCTCCTCTCGAGTGAGTTGGAAGGAACGCCCATTCACTTTAGCCAGTTCCACCTTCTTTTGAGCCGTGGACACCATTGACTCGGTTCCCTTTTTCGGGCACACATTGCTATAGTGTCCCATCTCGTGACACGAGTAACACTCCACCTCGGAAAATGCCTTGGTTTTACAATCTCGGGCCAAATGCCCCATCTTGCCACAATTGTAACACGCCTTCGAATCTCCTTGGCATTCGTCGGCATGGCTCTTCCCGCATCTCTTCCACGGGGCAACACTTCCTTGCTTGGAGAAATTCGATGTGAAGTTCCCTTTTTTGTAAGTTCCCGAGCCACTCTCGGCTTTCCTTTTCTCGCCCGCATGGGCCCTCTCGGCATTCCTCGTCGCATTTACCTCTTCTACACCCCTGGCGGCACCAATGGCTTCATCGAGTGTGACCGCTCTCCTTACCTCCAATTGGTAATCCCAAGGTAGCCCACAAGCATACCAGACTACCCTCGATCTTTCCTCAAAATAAGTTTTAGCAACAAACGGGAGTAATCCTGTGAACTCCCTCGAGTACTCCTCAACCGACCTATCACCCTTATTTAGGCTCACAAACCTCTCATGCATCTTTTCCAAATCCCTTTCGGGGAAAAACTTTCTCTTCAACCTCGTGGTAAAGTCGTCCCATGACATCTTCTTCACCACCTCCCTCCCGAGGGTTTCATAGACAATATCCCACCATACCATTGCATCTTCTTTTAACAATTGTGACGCATACGTCACCATATCGGCTTTCTTACATTTTCTACTTCCGATGACCCGTTCGGTCTCTCGGATCCACCTCATAGTCACCTTCGGGTCCGAACTACCCGTGTACACGCTTGGTTTACAAGCCATAAAAGACTTAAAAGTACAACCATCTTTTTCATCGGGCCTTGCCCTAGCATCACCACCACCACCGGTTGAGGACTTATCCTCTCGGGTAACACTACCCCCGGTTCTCGCACCCGACCTAGCTTCGGATTCACGATCACTTCCCAACTTTTCACGGTCTCCCATAAGACGGTGCACTTCTTCGGCCACCATCCCTTTGATTTGATCAATGACAATTTGAAGGTCCGCCATGGTCACCGGGGTCTTGTTAGCTCTGACCCCCGACTCATCATGCATCGACGGTTGACTTCCTTGTTCAACCACAACCTCAACACGGGGTATCTCATCCCTTTGATCTTGTGGAGCCTTTCCACTTCTACGAGTATTTACCATTTTCTTTCGTTCAAGTCTATATGAAAGACATCAAACAATTTAGTACTCTTGGTACGATCCATTAGCACATAAGACTCACATTTCTTATACATAATAACTTCCATAGTTTTAACATCTTCTATAGGTCCCCTAGGTTCAACCCTAAACTTAACATAAAGTCTTAAGGTTAACCTATGATCTCAAGGAATCTTACATTCCTATAGCTACAGTCTAAGACTAGGATGGACATCCAACCTAATTCACTTAAACTATAGCTCTGATACCAAGTTGTAACACCTCAATTTTTAAAACAAAACATTTTCCAAAACCCTAGGTTTAACCAATCTTGATGATTTCCAAGTTGTAACACCTCACTTAAACGTTTTTATTATTAGAAAATCTTTGATAATACTTTCCCCCAATTTTGATGATTTCCAAAACCCTAGGTTTAACCAATCTTAAGATTCTTACAAATCTTAAGCATACATTTGTTTTCTTTGTTAAAACACCATCTATTAAGTGTATACAATATTTATTTAACCAGTAATCACCAAACCAAGAACTAGAGTTTCATACCCAAGCTTCCAAACCTATAGATCTAAAGCTACAACTATAAAGAAGTGAATATATACCTTTAATCTTCAACTAGGAGTGAAGAATCGCTAGATTTGACCAAGAAATCGGCTCCAAATGATGTTTTCCACTCAAAAACGTATACAAACTCGTTATGAGAGAAACTAGGGTTTTGATATGCATCAAATGATCAAAATCCCGACTTTAATGCCTGTCAGCGACGGACTTCGCGTCGCTATCTGCATGTTAGCGACGCTATCTGCACCCCGCCACTTTTCGCGACGCTAAATAGCGTCGCTATCCCCGACGCTATTTCCGGAAATCTCGTTTTCGCGACACTACCGAACGCTATCTTGAGTCGCTGATCGAAAACCACTATTTCGCGTCGCTATCTTTAAGATAGCGGCGCTATCTTGGTTAATGCAGCAAGGCTACAACTTTTGCTTCCCGTTTCGATCCGGTTTTGTCCATAACTTTCTCATACGGTGTCCAAATGACACGAAACCAATTGCTACGTTCTTTAAATGATTTATCCTTATTTATCATATTTTTTCATAATTTATTTAATACAAAATTCGGGTCGTTACAGTGGTGGTCGGTTGTGTGAATCAAATGTGGTTTAATACACAAGTGGTGGTGGTGGTGGTGGTGGACGTGGTCGGCTGTGTTAATCACATGTGATTGAATACACATGAGATGGTGGTGGTGTTGATGTTGATATGTTGAATCACATGTGATTCTAGTAGTAATGATTTGTAGATTGATTAATTCAATAACTGAGATTTATTTTTAGGACTTTATAAAAATCATTAACCTTCTTAAACGTTTCACCTACTTCATAAGTCATTTATCTATATGCAAATAGAGAGTTGTAATGTCCACGTCGACGACCTGCTTGTAGCTTCCAATTGAATTTCACCGGCTGTCCATGCCATCGTCAGGTATACTTCATGCTTCAGCTATCTGCCTGTATGTATCAGCAGTTATCTTCGCCGACATTTACACACAACCACCGCCTTCATCTTTCCTTGTTCTCAATTTCAGGTTAATAATCTTCAAATTAGGGCTTCAATTTAGGTACATAAGAAAATCAAATTTTTTATAGCAGAAATATTGAACACGAACTAATTTCTCCAATCAAAACAACACACTTGATTCAGAAATCAGGCACTGACAACCTTTTTTCCATGGGATTTACTCCTTTTCTTGTTATCATTCTTCTTCCCATCCCAAAGCTCATCCGGTAACAATCCTAAATTTCATTTTTTCCCCTTTCTAATATATGTTGAAGCTTTTTCCTTCTTTTTTCCCTTGGCTGGCAAGTTCTCATTTTAAGCAGTGTATTATTTTCCTTTTGACCTTTTAATGCGTAATATCTTACCTGACAACATCCGAATCATATTACCCTTTGTATTTGGACAATGTTTTTTCTTAAAGCAAATTGCAATGAAAGGCCTGCTTCCCTAACTCATGAAAAATAATATGGATTTATTGTGGTTGTTCATGTTGGTGTAGCTCTAATGTGTAGTTAGGTCAGATACCACTTTGTTTAATTTATGTATGCTATATTATTACGTTATGTTTGCCAACTACTGGATGACATTATGGTCTTATAGCATTTTTTTTAGTGGTTTTTATAATTAAGAAGTTTGATTATCTGTTGTACAGTTTTTATTTATTAATTTTGTTGTTGTTATCTACACGGTTCAAGTTTTGATCTTATCACCAACAAGAGGGCTTGCAGCTCAAACAAGGTGACTTCATCATTATCCAAGCCCATGCTTGCATTGGTGGAAAAAAGTGTCAGCTGAATATATTAGAAAATTGGCAGAGTTTGTGACACGATTAAGAGTAGAACATTGAGAACTAGAGCCATCAAATTGCTAATTCTTGTCAGTTATCCATTTTCTATCTTTTCACGATTCTTGTACTTATTGTGATGTTGTTTGGTTTTAATCTTTATATTAATGCATGTGAATAGTTAGATGAAATGTTGAGCAGAGGATTTAAGGATCAAATTATGATGTTTATTGATACCTTGCTAATTTTTATGTTACAATAATTTGGATATATGTTTAGCAACTTTTATTTCATTTTAATAATATTAATATTTGTTGCAGGTTCGTTTGGTATCCGTTAGGCTTCTTCACGAAATAATTGAAATGACACGCAAATTCATGACTGATCGTGTTCGAATCCTTGGAAAACACGATGAATTGACTCCTGAGGTAACACATATACTCCGATATAATAATAATAATAAAAATAAAAGTTTGCAAAGTAATATTTCAACTCAATAATAGCCCACGAAATTTTACGAGATAATACCCATGAAATTATAGGCAAATTCAAAGCAAAGAACAGAGATATATATATTCCTTTTTCTGGATAAGACCTAATATAGACACCCAAATGACACACTGGTTGGCGGGGGGGAATGTGCAACTTTTGGTAGTTAATTAAGTCGCCAGGGTCACAATGGTTAGGTAGCAATTAATTCTATTATATTCATACCATTTATGTTTCGGGGCACTCCCCGAACTTTTCTTTACACAAAATATATATGTTGCTGCTGAGCCCGTTGGAGTTTTCGCTGCAATTGCTATGTGCATACAAAGCGATTCTTGATTCTTCTACGAATAGTAATTCCTCATGGAATATGATGAAGGTAATCTCTTATTTCTAATAACCAAACCTGAAGTTGTTTCTATTCAAAGATTTAGAAATAATAATGTTTTTTTCTTTCTAAGTAACACATTAGTTTCTTTTTAAATGCACAACTCCGTCCTGGCTCAACCTAACCTAACCTAACCTAACCTAACCTGGCCCAGCCTGTTTCAGAGTAACCAACCTGTACTCCGACCCAGTGAAGACTCCCTGAATTCCTCCTTCAGGGAGAAGAAAAAAGTTAGTTAGCTATTCAAAAAATTAGCAAGGTATATATGTAATAATAATATATAATAATAATAATAATAATATTCTGCAGTTACGTGTCTACATCCTTACTCTCTTTGCGGTGATATGTCTTGTTAAATTCAGTTGTTACATAATTTTTTTTAACTTTTTTCCTTTTTCGATTGATTTTAAGTATATGTGGAAAACAGCTGGGTCGAGTAAAATGTCAAAACTCGTAATTTCTTTGTTAATCGTTGAATGGCCCGGTTTGGTTTGTTCACAACACAATCTGTCCAAAATATAAAAAATCTTATACATGATTTAACATGTAAAATAAGATGTTCAAAAATTATCTACTGTCAATAATTATACGAATTTTTTATACCAAAGAATTAGAAGATTTATGCATTATAAATACATTCTTGACAACTTTTGACCCGTTTGACTCTTTCTAATTTTCATGTAGGTCTTTCCAAAAATCAAAGGTTCTGTGCGGATATTATAATTATCACAATGCATAATCAACCAATTAAAATACTTTCACGTTTACTTACAAGCATTTAGTATTTTTCTTTCATGCAGGGTGGAATTGTGATCTTTATTAGTTCTTACTTCGAGTTTGAAATCATAAGACGCATCCATGTGTCTGTATTAAGAGAGTGAGTTTTTATTCCGTATGTTAGAATTCATTTATGTCTATATTCATTGTATGTCTCTTTGGTTGCCTGTGCAAAACAAAGTGATATGTCATTTTAATTGTCTAGGTACACAAAACAAAGTGATATATCTCGTTTATGAGTTTGGTTCTTTCAAGGAAAGAAAAGATCATAGAGAGAGCCTACTTCTACCATAGATACAAGGTAAATTTCTAAAGCGGGTCATTTTGGCTCGTATACATATGAATGGGTCAGTATGGGTGGTGTTGTTTTTTAATGAGAAAGTCACCCGAATTGTATCTTTTTAATGCATAAATCCTCTTGCATCATATTATTTAAAAAATAGATTGTAATTGAAATAAGGTTATTTTGATATCATAGTAGATCATAGACACACTTATTATCATAGATACAAGGTATTTTATGAAATGTTCTTAACTTGATGATATTAATTGGCAAAACAGTTGAGTCCCTATTAGTTAAAACTTATTTTCATTCAAGAATTTCTTTTCCATTTAAATAAATCATGTGTGATCAGTGGGACACAACCGCATTTTCATTTCTTCTCATGGGACCTACAAAGTGAAACCATGAAAATTTGTTTGTGTGAATTGCTATGTTTAGGAAAAAGTGGCAAAACTTGAGGAAGTTGAACCATTTATCAAGCATGCATCTCAAATGGCTTACATTGTATCGGTTGAAAATCACATTTATTCCCTCTTATTCTGGGATAGGCAAGTCTAAGTTCAGTTTCTTTTTATGAAATTTGCCAAGCGCCTAAATGGTCATAAAATTTGTAGATAATCACTCATTATTACTCTTCTTTTCTCTCTTTTATGCAGGATTTGATAGTTAATTTGCAAGGAATCTTGTTTGATTTCAGATGCAGCACTAGGAGCAATGCAATTAAGGTACTATTCTTCATGTTATTTGGCAAATATATATAGAAAGTATTGGATATAATATAGTGAGCTTAATAAGTTCAATTTCTTATGCAGGCGCATTCCACAAGTCTCATTGTTTAAATTACAAGTTGCCCATCCATTATAAGTATGCTTCAAAGTCTTCTTTTGAATTGATTTTATGGGCCGTGATTATCACGGCCCACCTAACTACCTAGTTTATTTATGTGCTAGATATATTACTGGGCCACATGCAAAATTAATTGGATAATATGGTAAATTACACATGTCGTGTTTTATATATCTACGTTTCACCTACTTCACAAGTTTATTTATGTGCTAGATATATTACTGGGCCACATGCAAAATTAATTGGATAATATCGTAAATTACACATGTCGTATTTTATATATGAGTAGATATATAAAGTAGAAAATTTTAATATTTTCCATTCTTTTCAAAGGCGTGATTCTTATTTTGAGTTTAAGTTACCCTTCCATCCATAAACTGCAACTTAAGCCAAATTATTATAAGAAAAACGTTGTTTGGATTCAACAAAATAAACTTAAACATATGTGTATAAGTGTATTATAAATATCACCTCAATATATTTTAATTCAATTATACTATCAATTACAACAAAATGGTATTCAAATTTGTAAAGCGAAACAATTACAAGCAAAATTGAAAAAAAACAATTATTATTAAAATTCAAAATAGTTATATTCAAAATTTTAAACTATTCTGGAATTTGGGGTTCTTTTTAACAAGGTCTCGAGTTTGAATATTGTTGAGGGTTTTTCTCAGGAGGAGAAGTGGGTAATGTTTATTCCCCTAAAGCGTGATTTCAAAGAAGGCATATTGTTCGTTTGGATGTCATTACAAACTCAAACTATTGACTAATAACTAAGTAGCGCCGTTCAAAAAGAAAATTAAATTTAGAAAGAAAAAATATATATATAGAAAGCAGCCCAAAATGAAGAATATGATGAAGTTGATTTTTCTGGTTAGTTAAATATGCAATGCATACTGTGTTAGTTATTTGTGATAGATAGAGTCGTTTTCGTGGTATTTGAAATCATTATTTTACATGTTTTAGAACGATATTCGATTGTTTATGTTAAAGATGTTCTAATCAATCGTTATGAACAAATAAGTAAGGTACATTAACTAATACTAGCAGGTTATCCGCACAATGCGGCGGCGGTTACCCTTTGAATAAATTTAACGGCCATCAAGTAGTGGGTGGTGACGATGGTATTGATAGTATTGCTGGTTGTAGTCATGCGGATAGTGGCTGATGGTAGTGGTTGCTGGTTGACTAGGCGTTTTAAGTTTATGCGTCATGTTAGATTTTTTTTGGGATAAAGCAAAGTATCAATTATATCAATTGGTTAACACACAGTTCGTACTCGCAAAAGGTCTTGAGTTCGAATTCCCTAAGCAATATTTTTTTTTATTTTGTGGTGTTTAAAATGTTTCCAAAGTAGAAATTTAAGATTAAGTTTAAGACTTTCTAAACTTAGAAGGCCTAAATGCTTTAAGAAGGAATAAGATAAGATTATGAGTAGGCTTATCGGCATACGATAATAAACATTTAATAAATTAAAATTTTATTAGTTAGCATAAAATGATATTCATAAATTATTAATGATTTTGTGTTAAACCGATTTTACTCTTATCATTATTTAAATTCAAGTATTCTGATGAATTAATACAAAGACATAAAAGATATCTAGTATTTACTATATAGGGAAACGTTCAACATATTCCTTGATTTTTATGTAGTCTTAAGGGACAAATCTCAGTACTTGGACTAATCAACCCACAGATCACCACCACCACTAGCATCACATGTGATTCAACACATCAACACTACCACCACCTCATGTGTATTAAATCACATGTGATTACACACCGCCGACCACCACCACCACCTCATGTGTATTAAATCACATGTGAATCACACCGCCGGCCACCACCCACCACCCCATGTGTATTAAATCATATGTGAATCAACACCGTCGACCACCACCACCACCACTCACCTTTGTTGGCTACTGTCTCCACCACCAGCAACCTCTCGCCACTGTCGGCTGCTTTCAGTCACATGTGATTGCGTATCCAGTCACATGTGATTGCGGCGGTCAGAGGCAGTCGACGGCAACAGTGACCGACGATGGTGGTTGTATATTGAATCACATGTGATTTCATGATGGTGGTGGTTAAGAGATTTTTTTAATCCAATAACTAAGATTTATCCCTTAGATATACATAAAAATTAAGGACTACCTTGAATACAACTCTTACTATATAAGACACATTAGGTTATGACCCCGTGAAAAATTACGGGTTATTATAATTTTGCTGAAAGTAAATATTATAGAAATATAAAATTTAATTGTTAATTTTATGTTAAATACGTATAAGATAATAAAACATATCGTAGATTTTAAAAGTTGAGTGTACAAATTATATAAACATGAGGAAATATAATAACATCATATAAAAAAATGTTTAATAAAAAAGAGTATGAAAATATAATGACAACTACAAGAAAACAATACATCTAATAATACATTACTAAAAAGTCTTTAATATAAAAAAAATGTCTATAAGATAAATTTATAAACATTTATCTAAATACAACGTATGATGTTTTATTATTAAACTGTCATCCTTATCTTGTACTTATATTTTCAATCCATGTCTGGTATTTACTGTAGATAAGGCTATTCACAATTGCCCGTGTGGAAAAAAAATGGCTCTCTCAAATACAGACCAACCTTTGACAATGATTGTCATTGACTCTTGTTAATTGTCATAGCAAAATAAAGAGAATGTGGAAATTGTCTTCTTTTAAACTTAAAAGGAATATTATGGTCAGAAGGCGTACAAGACAATCTTATTATAAAAGTACGATATCCAACATTATTTCTAGATATAACAATTGCTTCTATAATATGAGTACTCAAAACGATAATACGAAGTCTAGTACCATTATATAAACAATTTTTCTAGTCAATGTTTCTTAGTAACATAAAACCAAATTTTAAAACTAACTAATGATTTGACAATCCAGATAGTTTAATATCGTTTAACATATCTGGTGGATAAAAACTTTCATCACATTGTTCATTCAAGAACACTTCTGGACAAATGCTATCTGAACTTAAACATTCTTTGCCTTCTCCTATGAAAATTGCTAAAAATTGATCATTAATAACCCTAACGACTTTGTTTTTAGGTGTATGTATTGCTCTTTCTTGAGAATAGCCAGAAGTATTTATGTTTTCAAGCAACAAAAGATAACCAAATGAATCAACGAACTTAAATGGTGAGATGATTTAAGAATTGTCAATTTATAGTGAAATAGCCAAAGCAGGGACTGAAATGTTGACTGTATTGACTAATAATAAGGTCAAAATTGACAATTTTGACTATTTAAGTCACAAATTTTAATCATATTTTGACCAATTTGACTAAATTTTTTAATCAAATTGTTTTGAAGTAATGTAAATAAATTTAAGAAATTCACAAAAACCAATAAAAAATAAATTGTAAATACAATATTAATATTATTGTTATTAAATTGAGAACGTTCAAATTGTTTAGACTACTAACAAAAATCTTAAATAGTCAAACTGTTTTTGACTTTGGACAAAAATCAGTTTTATTCAGCAAATCTTAAACATCAGCTTACATATTCAAAACAATGTGTTAAAAGTCAAACCCTAACTAACTTAGTAATGATATGTTGACTTTAAAACTCAAAATCTTACTTCATATTTTAGTTTAAAATTTTGAATTTCAATAAACAAAATAGCAGTTAATTTAAAAAAATAATAATAAATAGTATTAGAATGGATTAGGGTTAAAAATTGGGATATTACTTAGACAGACTTTTATAACTTAATCTTCTTATCATGACTTTATTAGTCAAATTAAAAATGTTGACTTTAAAAATAAACTTTAAAAGTAAAGTTATTGTTAAAGATAAACAATAACCTTAACTCAACTTATGTCATGTTAAGTCTCACAACTTCATAAACATTTTTTTTTCAAATTTCCAAATATATTTATGATTTATCATTAGAGTGTTTATACAAAATAAGATATCGAACTATTACAGTCAACTATGACTTTGCTTATTTATATACACTGTTAAATTCAACAATTTAAAATTGTCTAATAAAGTCAAAATTAATTAGACATGTTTAGGTTTTAATATTTTCAGCACTATATTTTTCATTAAGTTTATTTCAATGTCAATTTAATTTAATTTATTTTTTACCTTTTTCAATTGTTTATATTAACATTTTTTACAATCAAATGTCAATTTATATACCTTTGATTTTATTATTGTTTTTGTTAGTAATATAATCATAGTTTGACTTTGTAAATTACTTTTTTGGTAAATAATTTCTAATTTTGACTTTCTATATTCTATGTATTACCTATCAATAGAATTGAATTTAAAACTGTTTTGACTACATTCAAAAGTCAAACTTTTTTATTCAACTATGAATTTTTAGAAAGTAATAAAAAAAATTCTTAAACTGCAGTTACCATATAATTGAATTATGAATTTTTTAAGAAGTATAAAAAAATTAAGAAATATGAAACTGTAAAAAAGTATAATTGAGTTCAGAATAGTTTTGATTACATAAAAAAGTCAAGCTTTTTTTAGTGAATTAAGAATTATTAAGATGTATACAAATTAAAGTTCAAAAAATGTAATTACATTATAATCGAATTGAATACTTATCTGACTAAATATTAAAGTTAAAGTTTATGATTCAAAATACTAAATTGCCAGAATGCATGCAACAGAATACATAAAACTATTGTTACAAAATTTCCAGAACTGAAATACTACATTGCCAGAATAATTACATTATATGAAGTACATACTTTGTAGAATAATGATAAACATAATTATGATTCGTACACGTAAGATTGTAATTAAGTTTCAAAATTGTTGTAATAATAATTCAAGTTCACATATGATATTTACCTGGTCGCATGTGAAAGAAATCAGAAAACACGACAGAGAGGCAGTGAGTCTTCTTAAAAAATGAATACAAATGATGAAAAGATAGGTTTAAATAAGAGGAAGGTAGATGAAGATTTTTTGACTAATTTTCCTCAATATCAAATTGTTAAAATTATAAACATTCCTTATTTTCAGAATGTTAGTTAATGAATTTTTGAAATCTCCCCACAAAAACCGGAAACTGTAAAGTTTGTTTCTAAGATTATGGGTTTAATTTGTAGATATATAACATTGTATTATAACTGAGTTGCAGAATCATTAAAAATCGTATATGCTGTAGAATCAAAGTGTATGTTGGAGAATCAAATCGCATTATATAGATAGCATGTATTATAACCCAGTACAACAACCTTTAAATACACTAAATTAGGATGCATGAATAGGGTATGTTCCGTTAATTAAGGTAAATTTGAAATCCTTAATTCCTTACTAAAATAAATTAGATAATTAAGGTAAATATAAAATCAATACTAAATTAAATAAGTTATTTTAAGAATCCGGTCCGGATAATTTCCCGTGATAAATGAAATTCTGTTCGGTTATGATAAATACATCAAATTCATGGAATTAAAAATTGGAATTTAAACAATGAGTGGGAAAACGAAATTCTAGGAGAATATGGGATTGACACGTGTCAAATGGTAGTCTAAGAAGATGCCACTTGGCCATATAAAATTTGTTTTATTATAATATAGATAATAGAAAAACTCGTATTAAGCAATAGGAGATATATTTTATTAGATGTTAAAGTCGCTACAGAGGTATAAGACCATTGTCAACCATTTCGTCGGTTGTAGTTTGTTAGTTTGGGGATGGAATCTTACCATTGGCACAGAGACGTCACTTGATGTCGTCGGTTGCATCAAGTGAGTTTGGGGACGTGAGTGAGGGAGGGGTCAGTGGGTTCAAGGTGGGGTCAAAGGGGGTATTTTGTGTGTGTATATTTTGTAATGGTGGATTCTAAAAAGCTGAAGGGACGATTTATTGTTGGCATGTGTACGTTGGTTTAATGTCGGTTGGAGGGTGAGCTGACGTGACGCTGATTTGATAAAAACTAACGGTGTCAGTTTTACTTACTATTGGGAGTGGTCTAATGGTTTTAAGAATACTTGAAATTCATTTTACTGGTGGAAATAAAAGAATTAAAAAAAGAGTTTTGGGCTTTTTTGTCTGATGGGCTCTAAATTTAAATTAGAAAAACGAAAAGAAAATTACAAATGGGGTTGTGGGTGAGTCTAAAGTAATCAGTTTGGGTGGTATCTTCTGGGCTGCTATTGGCTGGGCCAACACCCAAGCAGGCCAGGCCTACAGGTAGAGAAGAAATGGGTGGAGAGGGGCAATAATCTTTGGCTTGATTTATTTGATGTCTAGTTTTTACTCTCAAATCCGAATTCTGCTAGAATTTTTTGTTTGTGTTGTGTTCACGAATTGAATCAGTTTATGGGCAATATTGATATGGTTTTATTTTCGTTCATTTTCTTTGAAAGCTACTGCAACTTAGTTTCCCGATGTTGATCGAAGTTTAGCTATTTGGTTGTTCGATTTTCCAGGTGAACCAAATCGGTTTAGTTAGAGAAATCATGGAAGCTGTGAGGATGTTAAAACATGGTGGTTTTGTTTCTTCATCTCATCCTTTAACCACATATGAGAGATTACAACATTCTCCCAAGTCCCAACATTCTACCAATTCAACTCTTGGATTATAACATGTGAAAGAATCGTAATATTTTCTAAAACAGAAAATTAATGGTATGATTTCACTTTCTTGAGTGTATTTATTCATATTTTAATCTTTTAACTAATATCGTTTGGAATTGAGCATTACTTTTGGGTGCCCACTAAGTGTTTGATAAAATGCCTATGAAACCACATTGCTTTAAATTCACACACGACCTTTTTCTTGTAGTCTTGTAGAACCATCATGTCAAATATTATTACTATTTCTGTTATAGATTTCATACAAGAACATTGATCACCAATCTCCAGTACTTTACGTATAAATTAAATATTAATATTGCAACATGTTGATCCCGATTTATGATCTATGACTATCTGATTCTGAACAAGCATAAATTAATATGATTTGCTATTAATAAGCTTTCGAATAGAAAGACAATTACAAATAGTAGTAGTATGTACATATATGACTTTATTTTTAAAATGAAAATTAAACCATCTCGACCGATCGATCCGTCTCCACATTATAATCAAACATCCTAAAACACGAGCAAAGAATTCTTGATATCATACCCCATCTTTTCCAAATTAGGGTTTATGGCAAATTGAATCATGGGCGGTGGTCCACAAGCCAATGCCAATGTATCTTCTGAAACTTCTGGGATATGTGCTCTCATAATATCTTCAGTAATGAATCCTTCACTGTATTTCCACCCTTCTCTAATTGATTTTGCAACAACATACCACACCTTCACTCTCTCTGGATACTTCTCTGCCCATTCATCAAGTTCATTCCACAATAATATGTCGTCTTCGGTTCGGTTTGCATAAACGACAAACATTTGTGTATCGTCTTCGGGATCCTTTAAAATAGCTTGCATAACTTGGTATATCGGTGTAATTCCAGTCCCACCAGCAAACATGGCTAATTTTGTTGCAAACTTTTGTTTACCGTGCACCGAAAACGTACCCCTGCCCATGTACTCGATGTGGCCTAATGGGCCTTTAATGTCGAGTAAAGAACCGAGTGGCATCGACTCTAAATATTGTGACATGAGCCCGCCGTTTGGGAACTTGGGTTCGACTCCTTTGAAGTAGATCTTGACTAGCAACTCAAAGTATCCAACTTCATCAATGGTGCTTGTTGGTGTGTATGCTCTCATGCATAGCTTGTCGTCAATGGTGGCACATAAGAAGATGTGTTTACCCACGGGTAACCCGAGGACTTGATCCGGTGACGGGAGGGCGAACCGGAATAGCCTCACGTCATGAGAAACCGAAGTTTTGGCAATGAGTTTGCACGGGATCTTTTCACGCGGGATTAGGGCTATGCTCCGTGTGGGCACGATTTCTTTGATGGTGGCCAAGTGTGAGGTGAGGTAATTGGTGGCACCGTGGACCGAGTTGTTTGGTGAGGATGCAGCCGAGTCAGAGCTATAGCCCATGGTTATGAGCTCACCGATCCGGTACTCTTCTAGAAGCTTCTTGGCTTTGTCGGAATGGATTGCATCAAACTCTTCAGTGCAATCGGTTCCTGCATTGATGAGAATGCTATCACTGCCACCCGGGTGGTCTTTGAGGAAGGAGGTGCAATCATAGATGTGACCATGGACCACGATCCAAGCCGAGTCAGCCGAGTTGTGTTTCTTGACTTCCGACATTGTGAATGTTAAAGAAGTGGTGTTCATGAAAGGAGATGAAACACTCTTTTTAAGAGTCGGGTGAGCCGCTTCGGTTGAAATCTCGAGGTGTTTTTCACGAGCCATCCATCCTCCCGATTGGTTTCCTGGTTGGGTCGGGTGCTCAAACACGATACCGATCTCGCCTTTGTGCGGTTTGCACATGTTGGTCTTCACTCGGAACCAACAGTTGTTCATCATACCCTACATGTCATATAAAGATGAAGAGATTAATTTAATATTCAAACAGCATAACTTTATATCATTTGTTACCATTGCCCAAAAATAAAAATTTATGGCTTCCAAAAACAATTTTGTTGCGGTAGGTACGTAAAATTCCTTGGCCACGTATATAAAAACAAAAATACACAGCGTAAAACAATTATTGGGTATACTATAAATTGTGTAAAGTTACATCAAAAAAGTTAAAAAAGCAAGTCAAAAAGGAAATGTTTGACCGAGAATTGGTCAGTGGCAAATGAAAAGGTTATCTCAATTTTTTATGAGCCACAAATGAAAACTATGCTTGATGTAACCAACCAAAACGTCACCATTTCGATCATTTAATTTTATTGTCGTTTATATGACGTAAGAACATAGAATCTCCTATATTAATAAAATAAAAAGTTACCATTTGAATAATTAAATAAAAAAATTATCTTGTGTAATTCTAACTTTTTATAATTTATTTTCCTAAACATAAAATGATTAGCATGTTAAATGTAGTAATTTTTCCTTTCGAAAAGATTAGTGAATGCATATAAAAAGAAAATGGTTTTAAGATGGGAAAAGATGGTACCATGAGATTCCATATGAGTTTGTCGGGTTGAGTGTTGAGAGTCTCGTCCCAAGCTCGAACCGCAATCTCTTTGGCGCTAAGCAAGTCGAGAACCTCAACTTCCAGCGACCAAAAGCACCAGCACCAATATTTCCCATACTTGTTTGGTTTCTCTTTACGGTCCAAGGTGCAGATGTTCCACGTCTCACCTCCGTCCAATGTTACCTCCACACGTGTCACTTTCTTCCCACCTCCTGCAAACATTTAATTGTAAATGTTAATTCATAGTTAATCACACCACTAACTAATTTCTGCTTAGAAAAGTCAAATTAAGTTTTAGCATTGACCCTCAAACCCTGGAAACTTAAAATATATCCAAGTGAAACCTTATTAATTTAAAATACAACACAAGTTGCCAACATAATAATTAAAATGAATGGTCATAGTCATCTATTTTCTAATCTACAGAGAATCTAGTGTTTTTTTATAACCACTTGACCTTTTTAAATGTTAAAGGTTGTATTAAAACAAAGGGCAAATTTCATGTCAAATTTGTAAAAATACATGATATTATATATTTTTTTAATTATTATTTATGTACGGTATATTTCCCTCTAATAAAATTTATTTAGTTAATTATTATTGGTCTCCAACTATCACTACACTGAATGCTTAATATTTTAATTGTATCCAATAACTATATTTCAGTTCATGAATGTAGTGTAAATATTCTCTTATTCACATAAAGTATCTTTGCAAGTTGTAATCCATGTGGTTTGACTGCCAAAAACAGTGGTTAAGACTTTTCTTTTTATCTCTGTTGTCCCTTTCTTACTACATTTCAGTATTACTAAATATTTAAAAAATATTTAAAAGTTTAAATTAGATCTATAAAAACAAAACAGGAATACTTGAGGACCACTAACAAGTTTAGTAATTTAAAGTGAAGATTACTAAATACCAAGTAAATTATGATTGGAGACTTAAGAACATTATACCCTCTTTAACACAATATAAAAATAAACAGTGTCTTGCTTCTATTGGTAAGAGATGTGGACCGCGATGCACGACTTTTATAAAACTAATTCTACAAAGTTTATAATCTATTAAATAAATGTTTACTGTTTCTCACAAATTAATATCTAACGTATAATAATAATATGTATTTTTAATTATTAATTGATCTAAAGTTGTAGAATTAAGCAATTACCGGAATAAGCATAGCCCCTCATGGTGTAAGGCCTCTGAGTAGTCCAGGCATTAATGGGTAATATCTCCTCATGGCAAGGGGTTGTTATCACCGAGTTTATGTTCAACTCGTTAATAATGTACTCTGGCTTATACCACCAACCTGCACCATATACATACAATTTAATACATATCCCGAGTATCTTTTAAAGAATCTAATCTAAAACCAAATATAGTAGCCGTATAGTAATTTATGAGAAATGATATTTCTGCCTCTCATTTGTGTCTACCCACTCCTAAACTTAACATAAGTCATCAACTAGTTTTCTCTTCATATCATCATTTGATTTTGACATTTGTCATGATCATATTGATAGGCACATGAGTATGCACCAATACCATTACTCGTAATTTATTATGGTTGGAAATATTTACATTAGGTCGAGATCAAACACATGATCTTTAAGGTCTAGAGACTTCTTTACCACTAAGCTATCACAGGATAGGTAAAAATGATTTCAATGGTTTGTGAACATTTAACTTTTACTACCAAAGGTTATAAACATCATCATTTCCCACCAATTAAAACATTTATGTTACGTATTGTTACAATATAGTTGAAATTAAAAAGAGATATATACACGGATATATTTCTTACTATATCCTTTCTAAAAATATAAACATGATAGGTATGTATTTATGACCATCGAGATACGGCTTATGTCATCTACAAAGTTCTTGATATGACGGATAAAACTCAATTCGCAGTAAATGTCCATAATTTCATATAGCATAGATAATTATATATACTTATATTTATTTGGAAAATGATATAATTATGACATACGTACCTTCGGAGTTGGCTAGCTCAGCATCCACGTGTGACGGCAGCACACGGTTGTCTTTGAAATGGTAATAATTTTCCGATTCCGGCGTCGTTACTATAATACGCTTCAACCACTTCACCATCCTACCGCCAATGAATCCCGGAATAATCATCCTCACCGGAAATCCGTGATCAGGCGCCAACTTTTCCCCGTTTTGCATGTACGCCAATATGATATCTCTCGCCGGATCCATTGCCATCTCTATACTTATACTGGTACCGTATTTAGAACCGCCGCCGCCGGGGAGATCCTCCGCCCCCTCGAAACACACATTCAACGCTCCTTTCTTCCTGCTGTAAAGCCCACATCTTTTCAACACGTGGACCAATGGGACCCCTTTCCAAACTGAAGTCGATATCCCGGCAGAACCCCAGTTGAATCCGATGGTCTGCTTGGTCAGGTTCTGCTCCTTCCGGCGGTTTCCGGCACAGACCAAGGACACCGGGAACTCCCTGGCGGGGAAGTCTTTGGCGAGTTGCGTCATGGTGAAACGAGCAGGCCGTTTAACCAATCCACAGATCTCGACCGTCCAGTCCTCCCAGGATGCATTAGGCACGGGACCGTGGTTACGGACGTAGTGAAGAGGGGCGGGGGTGATGAACCCATGTTGCATGAGTTTAGTCAAAGGTGGCTCGGAGTTGAACGGGTGCTTCCCGGTGAGCCGAACCATGGATGGGTTACGCTCGATCCATTGATCTGCGGTCCCCACATCTCGTGGGTCGAAAACCGAGCTTTCCAACTCGGAGTTAGCCTTTCTAATCGCATCACGGTAGTCAACTTCGTCTTCTTCATCTTCACTGGAATAACACATCTCGGAGTCAACCTTCTTACGCGTGAACTCTCTACTAGCCGCCGGATAATTGAAGCTGCGGATGGGTGAATCGGAACGCTTGTGGTTAGGACTGTAGGAGCGAACAACACCGGCCGGTGATAGACCGGGTTCATGCCTGAACTGCCGGTTTTCAACGGAAGCCGCCATATATGATGATTAATAAAAAAAACACCTTGGGTTTCTCAGCTTTCTTTCCTGGTGGTTTGGTTTGTATCCGATGTGCTGATAAATGTGAGACACAAGGTGCCTTAAACAACACACATACTTGATGTATATATATATATATATAAGAAGAAAACCATGGGACTGGTGAAGATCTGGCTATTTGTTTACATTATAAATAAGTAGTGACGTAAAAAAGACCCATTCACTTAATCCAAATATGTTTATTTACTCATCCACATATCGTATAATATAATATTTCTATTTATATATAGAAAAAAAGGCCGGAAAGAAAGAGAGGAGAAAGTAGAGACGTGTGGATGTTGGGAGTTGAAAGAGAGAAAATAGGGGGAAATGAGCGAGCGACAGAAAGGTCTTGGGCATTTACCCACTTGCTACAAGAGGAAAAAGAAAACAAATTGGAGGGCCTAAGATTTACCCACACCACATATACAATTGTATTTTGTACGTAATATTTACTATATAACTTCCCCATCGTATATGGCATTTTTTCTCTCATAAACACAATCAAAATAATGTGTAATTTAATTTCTAGCATAACTATTGTGGGTTCCAAAAAAATTAATGTAGATTTAGGTGTAGTATGTGTTAATCGTTCGAAATTTAATGGGCCTAATACACTTTCTGGAGTTGTATGTTAATATATTTGTGTATTTACAATCTTTAGTAAGTTTATTTGCTTGCACATAAAAATGTATTTTCATTAGTAAGTTTATTTGCTTGCACATAAACATGTATTTTCAGTTAAACTTTAAATTTGGGAAATGAAAATCAATAGTTAAAAGCATTTACTAAGGCTCGGAAAACACTTAACCTACAAACTGTTAATATTGTAAAAGAGAAAATAAAACTGATGTTTCTTGTAATTTACCTTAAGTTTCACGAATGGTTTTTACTTTAAAATATGACATCAACAGTTCTTATTGATATCAACTTTACAATGTCGATTGTTTTAGCTTACATCGTTTAATATTTCCATCAACTCCCCATTGGTATGGTTCAATGGAGGACACGCCGCAGCGGGCTCCAGATGTGTAGGTGAGATAAAACAATGCTCAAACAAAGTTGTGGAATCTCATAAATTTAGAAGTTTTACCTCATTATCACCGTTTTATACATTTATATATGTAAAAAAATAAAATCTCGAGCTTTTCAAGTCGATCTTAACCCCGAATTCAACTTCTCTAGAGCTGATCTCAAACCTATCCAGAGTAAGTCGAGCCAGTCTCGAGCCCTGTCAAACAATCTCAGCTTAATTCGGATGTGTTAGTATGTTAAAGTTATGTCAAAGTGTGCTTTCAGGCACAAAATCGTATAACATACCGTCATGGTCATGGCATTTGCATGTTAAAAGCGGACAAGGTGTGGTGTTATAGCCTTTGGTGCTATTAAAGGAGCTATAATATGATATGATATTTTTTATCGGCAAATACACACTCCCTAGTTTTATATCATTTTGTTTATTCCGGAGTTTAAACTCACATTCTTATGGGACACCTAATCACCTGTTGGAGTATAAGTCATTAACATGTTGTATATGCTCTAATATTTAATTAAATGTTGTAAAGTGCATCGATAGATGATAAAGGTATCGAATAACACCTCTCCCAAATCAACCTATTAGATCACTTGGACTTATTTGTTTCACCCCTGGACCCCCTTTACCAATAACCACAGTATTTCATTAATGTTTCCACACAAAAATAATTATTCATGCTTTTAATTCTTTATTTAAATTAAATTATTAGAAAATAATTAATATTTGGGCTTTTCTAACATGTGCCCCTAGGCACATGTTTAGGTCCAATAAATGATATCAACTCTCCGTTCAAGTTAAAAAAATACATTCAATACATGTCTTGAAAGTGTAACATATGGGCTTCATTAATATTTTATAAGATTATATTTAGAAACTTTGAGTCATTTATTGCACCTAAATATGTGTCTAGGGAGCACATGTTAGAAAACCCCTTAATATTTAATCATCTAATAATTTATTTGACTAATGTATAACCCCGTGTTTCAAGTTTCGATCTATTAAATTCTTAAACTCAATTACACCCAAGCGGCCAAGCCACATAAATAAAAGTTTGTTATGTATATCATAAATGGGTTTGGCTAACTCATGCCTTAAGGCATGCGATTAAAAGCATTAGTTAAACAAAATATTTTCTAACAAATCAAAAAATGCATTAAATAAAGTCTAATTTTTACAAATAATAAATACAATTTTCAATATAAAAGGTAAATGTAACTTCAATCAATGCCGAGTTAGAAAAAACCCATCATAAATAACTTGTGTTATTGTACTACTAAGGCCTCTCACAACCCTTACCCATCACTAAACCCATCACTAGCGCCACGTCATCGCATCCTTACTGACCCGCTACTGACACGTTCGTGCCAACCCTACCCATCACTAACCCATCACTAAACCCATCCTTTCCACATCATCATTTCCACATCACCATTTTAATTAATAAAAAAACACATTACATTAAATAAAAACAAATTACATTAAATAAAAAAACATTACATTAATTAAAAAAAATTACATTAAATTATAAAAAGACATTAAAATTAAAAAAAAAACATTAAAATTTAAAAAAAAAACATTAAACTTAAAAAAAAACATTAGACAAAAAAAAATGGTGGTGACGGGATACGGGTGTTTAACAAATTTTGGCGAATATGCTGGTGACGGGATACGGGTGTTTAACAAATTTTGGAAGTGATCATTTGACGGGGAGGAGTTCGATCTACGACTCATGATGAAAATCTGGAAAATAGGTAATGAAGGTAATGAAGAAGTGGGAGAAGTGGTGTAAAATTATGAATGGGAGGGTGTTGTATTTATAGGTAAAAAATAGGTTAAAGGAAAAAAAATAAAAATTGAATTTTGAATTCAATTTTGGACGCTCCCCGACCCCACACACGCTCCCCGACGCCTTCTCTCTTCCGTCGAAAACACGACGTGTTCGCCACGACGCCGGCCACGACGGCTCGGTGCCAACGCCGTCGTGGCTCGACGCCCCCCGACGCGTCCCCCCGACGTCCCGTTGGCAGCGGTCTAACTTTCGCCAAATTCTAGTTTTAATGATCCGAATTTCTACTTAGGCCTCTCCCAATAGTGACGCGTCACTAAACACATCACTAAACCCTTCCCTACCGACGGGGTATTGACGAGGTCGTGCTAACAGCAACTCATCACTAACCCATCCTCACTTAAAAAATATTAATATAATACCCAACCCCCCTCCCTCTCCCCTCACAACATGCACCACGTCCACCATCTCCCGTCGTCTACATGACGTGCAGCTACCGACGTCGGCTACCAACGCCCCCGTGCCATTGGTGACGCCCTCCTTTTGCCCTGACGCCACCTCAATGACAGGGGTTGGCACAAGTCTTATAGATTTCAAAAACTTCTATTTCGTTAGCGGTTACATTGACCGTACTGACGTTTTAAAACATCTGACTGGTGAACTTTACAACATGCAAGTGATAAATTATCTTTCTAAATTTTCAAAGCGTTGGATATAACAAATGATTTTTTAATTGGTAAAAGATAAAGTATAATTATAGATTAATGACACCTGTTATTAATATTATTATTATTATTAGTGTAAATTACGTATTCTAACTTTATGACTTGGTTACAATACGAAGTAATGTCATTTCTACATTCCAAATTATTACGGAAATGATGTAGTTTGAAAGTTTATACAAATTTATCTTTCCGTCATTAAACTCACTACTCAGTGCTGAAATGTTAAATTAATTGACATTACAGTATTACCCATCTTTTACTTAATTGCTAAATATTTTATTGACATCATTTTTATTAATTGCTATTTCAATTAAAAAAATTGAGCGGTAAAAATAAGCAAACAAAAAGAGAGTTTCGATAAAATCATCACCCTTCTCAAGCAAGTAAAACGAGAACTAAATAAAAAAACTCTAAGAAGATGTTACAAAACAGAGTTACATTTGAAGTAAATGATTACAACACCACTAAATTAATGAAAAATATTTAGCCCCAAACTTCATGTAAGTGAAAAGAGCAACATGAATGTTCACCTTGATAGTGAGGCTGAGAACGTCAAATTGTTAAAAAGCAGATTATTACGGATTTTTCATATAAAACCAACAAATATTAACACTAGTGGCCGCTAAAAAAAATTCTAGCTTCTTTCCAGAAGTGAAATGGGGTTGAATCTCGCAAATCATCTCCAAATTTTAAATTTATGGATATCAAAGATTATACTCCGTATGTATATTTGATATGAAGTTATCAGGATTTTTTAATATTTTATGGATTTTGTTAATTACATCTCTTAGGCTGTCACTAACATGTATAAAAGGCTTATACATTCATTGATGGAGTAGCGATCCTAAAATTCAGGGGGCGGTTTTTACTTTGATTTTGCCTTCTTATTGACAGTTCTTAGGGCTGTTATTATCATTTTCAATATACGCAGTATTTAAATTTAGTATTAATTTCCTTGAACTGGTTGAACTGCATGTATTTATTTACAATTGTTAATTTAGTAAATGGTTCAGGACACTTTTTAGGTTCAAAGCATGATTTGACTTTGCCTCATATACTTTATATATCATAGAGAAAAAGGCAACAAAACTAGTTACAAGTAAATACAAATTTCTCTAGCTTGGTCTATAAAATACACTTAAATGAACTTTACTAATTCAACAGTACTTAGCATAGTGATATGCACGTGTTCTATCAATTAAGAGGTTAGCATGGGTTGCTTGATTCAAATTGAGTTTCTAGGAGCATTTCTTATAGTATTTCTTTACCATTAACATTGCTAGGTTCATAAAAAATATAAACATGAATATTATACATATGTCCATGTATGTATATATATGTGTATATGTATGTACGTGTAAGTTTGAGAATTGGAAAAATGGTGAGAATGTGATAATTTTTGTAATCATGGGGTAATCATCGATGATTACACATTAATCATCGATGATTAAACAGGGCACATATGCCCCCCTCGTGCCGCGCGGCAGACTTTGCCGGGCCGTGAGCCCCAAATCCACCTTAATCAACAGATGAGATCTATTCACACATTCTCACCCAATATATTAATTCTCATTAGAACTCATTCATGTACGTGTATATGTGTACATATGTATGTGTGTGCATGTGTCATTTTTGTTATCCTCTAATACCCCAAACAAGCACCTATTATATGTAATTTACGCTATTCAATTACAGCAAATAAGGCAAGGCACCTATAAGGTGTACCAAAACAAGTCCTATAATTGTTACATGTCATTCAATTATGGTATCCCCTTATACAACGTTTATTTTGTATTTCCATTTAGTTTAATTATGTATTTTCAATTTAACGTCTCCTAATTGTATGTATACGGTTTTTGTTAGCCCCGGACCTAATTTGTATAGATCTGATTAAACAAATATTAGATTAAAATATCTTAAGTATGTTTCAGCTGATAATAGATTTAGCTGGTGACGTTCCATCATAATATTGTATAGTGAAATAAACTAAGGCCCCGTTTGTTTTGACGTAATCCTCCGTAATCGTAATTCAATTACATTACGGAAGGACGTTTGGATCGACTTTTTTTTCGTAATTCATTTACAACATAATTTCAAAATACGATATTCGTTGTAATTCAAATCCGTCCCAACACCCTATGTGTAACGACCCGAAATTTGAATAAATAAAATATGTAAAAAATATGATAATTATGGATAAATCATATAGAACACGTGGAAATTGGTTTCGTGTCGTTTGGACACCGTACGAGAAAGTTACGGGCAAAACCGGGTCGAGACAAGTTGGAAAAAGTGCAGCCTTGCTGCCATCGATAGTTCGCGACGCGAACCATACTTCGCGATCGCGAAGTAGGACCAGAGAATTTGGTAATCGGGCGTGAAGAGATCGCGTTTGGATAACGATCGCTAAGTATTGCCGTATACGCAAAGTTAGCGACGCGAACTATGTTCGCGCCGTGAACTCTGGACGACCAGCATTAAATTCGGGTTTGAGCTCATTTATTGCATATCAAAACCCTAGTTTACTCTCTTGGCGATTTTCGAGCATAGAAGCTGTTCTTGGGTGATTTCTTCATCAAAGCTTGGTAGATTTCACTCCTAAGTGAAGATTAAAGGTATATCTTCAATCCTTTGTAGTTGTAGCTTTAGATCTATGGATCTTGAAGCTAGGGTTTGAAACCCTAGTTCTTGGGTTGGTGATTTTGGTGAAATAAATGGTGTATACACTTAATAGATGGTATATTAACAAGGAAAACGAGTGTATGATTATGATTTGTAAGAATCTTAAGGGTTGGTTAAACCTAGGGTTTGGTAATCACCATATTTGGGGAAAATGGATTGATGGGTGTTATCTAGAGGTAGATGAACACATTGTTAGTAGATTGTAATGTTGATCATTGTATGATCATTGTTTTAGGCTTTCGGTGACATCTTGGAAAGTCGGTGGAATTGTGAAGCAAGAGCTTTGGTGTCAAGAACACAGTTGGAGCATCTTTATTACTAAGGTGAGTACGTGTGGAATTTATTGAGTACATAGCCCTTTTAAATGTTTTCACTACTTGTGTTATGGTCTATTTGCTTAATTGTGTAGACTAGTAGTTGATAGTTAGTTATACCGATGATAGTATTGAACTAACTTGTTGATGATGAAAGTGATAGCCGAGAGCTAGATTGGCATAACCATAGGGTTATGGTGAGAACGAGATGACGTGATGCTAGTTAGTTCGGGGGCAATCCGATAACTAGACATGGTGATGTTTCTAACTAGTTCGGGGGCAACCCGATAGTTAGATAGGATAGTGCTTCTAGCTAGTTCGGGGGCAACCCGATAGTTGGATGTTTGGGTGCTTTTAGCTAGTTCGGGGGCAACCCGATAGTTGGGCACGTTAGTGATGCTAGTTAGCTCGGGGGCAACCCGATAACTAGATAAGTGATGCTAGGAAAGCAAGGTTTGGAGTCACCACGGGGTGACTATATATATATGTATAGAGGGACGAAATTACTTATTTGTTGATTATTTGAATAACGATTATTATTATCAATGGGTCTAAACCCATGTAACTCACGAGACGTTTTTGTCTCACGTACTCCTTGTTATTTGCTATGTACTCAGGTTCGGGATCGAAGGCTTAGGTTCGCACGGATAGAGTTGCGGGACCTAGAGTAGAGGAACTTTAGATTGGATTTATGCTTAGCTTTGGTTTTGATATATTTTGTAACACCGAAACTTTATACTCTGATTCATACCAAAGGTTTTTGTAAATCCATATTTTTGGGATAGTTCTTCTATTTATGAAAAATGTTTTATTTTGGGCAAATGTTTTGTGTTTAAAATTTGAGGTGTTACAACTTGGTATCAGAGCTATAGTTTAAGTGAATTAGGTTGGATGACCATCCTAGACTTAGACTGTAGCATTAGGAATGTAAGATTCCTTGAGATCATAGGTTGACCTTGAGACTCTATATTAAGTTTAGGGTTGAACCTAGGGGACCGATGAAAGTTGATATGATATTGAATGTTGAGTGTTATGAGACTAATGGGTTGTACATGGGATGCTAAATGTTTAATGTCTTTCGTATAGTATTGATCGAAAGAAATGGTGAACACTCGAAGAAGTGGGAAAGCCCCGGAGAACCGGGAGGAGGAAGTACCTCCTGTTGAGAGGGTGGTTGAGCAAGAAAGTCAACCATCAATGCATCGGGTTGACGAATCGGAGGTCGGAGCTAATAGAACTCCGGTGACCATGGCGGATCTCCAAACTATTATCGACCAAATCAAGGGAACGGTGGCCGAAGAAGTGCACCGAATTATTGGAGACCGTGAAAGGTCGGGTGGAGACCGTGAATCCGAGGCTAAGTCGGATGAGAAAACGGGAGGTAGTGGCACCGGGGAGATGAAGTCCTCCACGGGTGGCCAAAGTGATGCTAGGGCTAGGCCCGTTGTGAAAGAAGGTTGTTCGTTTAAATCCTTCATGGCTTGTAAGCCAAATGTGTACACGGGTAGTTCGGACCCGAAAGTAACGATGAGATGGATCCGAGAAACCGAGAGGGTTATCGGAAGTAGCAAATGTAAGGATGTTGATATGGTGACGTATGCGTCACAATTGTTAAAAGAAGATGCCATGGTGTGGTGGGATATTGTGTATGAGACCCTCGGGAAGGAGGTGGTTGAAAGGATGTCGTGGGATGAGTTCACCACAAGGTTGAAAAAGAAGTTTTGTCCCGAGAGGGATTTGGAGAAAATGCACGAGAAGTTCGTGACCCTCAAAAAGGGTGATTTGTCGATTGAAGAATACTCGAGAGAGTTCACGGGATTGCTCCCGTTTGTTGCTAAAACCTACTCGGATGAGAGGTTGAGGGTGGTCCGGTATGCTAGTGGGTTACCGTGGGACTACCAATTGGAAGTAAAGAGGGCGGTTTCACTTGATGAAGCTATTAGTGCCGCCCGGAGTGTTGAGGAAGTAAATGAGGCACGTGTTGCCGAAAGGGCCCATGTGGGCGAGAAGAGGAAGGCCGATAGCGGCTCAAGTTCGTTCAAAAAGGGGAAGTCCACTTCGAGCTTCTCTAAACAAGGGAGTGTTGCCTCGTGCAAGAAGTGCGGGAAGAATCATACCGGCGAGTGCCGAAGTGGGTCGAGGTCTTGTTTTAGTTGTGGTAGACCGGGGCATGTAGCCCGGGATTGTAAGGTCAAGTCGTTGGCCGATGTGGAGTGTTTCTCGTGCCACGAGAAGGGGCACTATAGCAATGCGTGCCCGAAGAAGGGAATCGAGTCGATGGTGTCCACGGCTCAAAAGAAAGTGGAACCGGCGAAGGTGAAGGGGCGATCCTTCCAACTCACTCGGGAGGAGGCGAAGGAGGCACACGATGTGGTGTCAGGTATTCTATTCATTAACTCGTTGCCAACTCATATTTTATTTGATTCGGGTTCCAATTATTCGTTTGTGTCTTATGAGTTCGGTTGTAAATTGAATGTACCGTCCGAAAAGTTAGATGAAATGTATGAGATAGAAGTAGCCGACGGGAAAACGTCTATGGTTGATTGTGTTTATAGAAATTGCGAAATAGAAATAGACGGTAGAAAGTTTAAGGTGGATTTGTTGCCCATGGGAATTAAGGCGTTTGATGTGGTTATCGGTATGGATTGGTTGGGTATGCACCAAGCCAAGATTTTGTGTGGAAAGAAAATAGTGTCGATTAGGACACCCGAGAACGAGAAAGTGTATGTGTATGGGGAGAAACGACATCACATGCCTAATGTGATTACCGCCATTAAGGCGAGGAAGAGTATATCGAAAGGTTGTGCATCGTTTATTGCATATGTATTAGATGGCCGAAAGGAAAAGAAGTCGATGGATAATGTTAAAATTATTCGGGATTTCCCCGAGGTATTTCCCGATGACTTGCCCGGTTTGCCACCGGAGAGACAAGTCGAATTTAAAATTGATTTAGTTCCGGGGGCGACGCCGATTGCTCGTGCTCCCTATCGTTTAGCTCCCACCGAAATGCGGGAATTAATGACCCAATTGCAAGATTTGTTAGACAAAGGTTTTATTCGTCCGAGTTCGTCACCGTGGGGTGCACCGGTTTTATTTGTTAAAAAGAAAGACGGGTCGATGAGAATGTGTATCGACTACCGAGAGTTGAACAAGGTAACAATTAAGAATCGTTACCCGTTGCCGAGAATTGATGACTTATTCGACCAATTGCAAGGTGCTAGTTATTTCTCGAAAATTGATTTGAGGTCGGGTTATCACCAAGTTCGGGTGAAAGAGGGCGACACCGAGAAGACGGCTTTTCGTACACGTTATGGTCATTATGAATTTCTAGTGATGCCGTTTGGTCTTACAAACGCGCCGGCGATTTTTATGGATTTGATGAATCGGGTTTGTAAACCGTTTCTTGATAAGTTTTTGATCGTGTTTATTGACGACATTTTGATTTATTCGAAAACCGAAGAAGAACACGAAGGTCATTTGAGGCTTGTTCTAGACGTGTTGAAACGGGAGAAGTTGTATGCTAAGTTTTCAAAGTGTGAGTTTTGGTTGCGGGAAGTGCAATTTTTAGGTCACATGGTGACGTGTGAGGGTATTAAGGTTGACCCATCCAAGATTGAAGCGGTGTCAAATTGGGAGCCTCCGAGGACTCCTACCGAGGTTAGAAGTTTTCTTGGGTTAGCCGGTTATTACCGGAGATTTATACAAGATTTCTCGAGAATCGCGATTCCACTCACGAAGTTAACGAGAAAAAGTGAGAAGTTTGTGTGGGAGAAGAAGCAAGAAGAGGCGTTTAAATTGCTGAAAGAAAAGTTATGTAACGCACCTATCCTTACGTTACCGGATGGTATGGAGGATTTTGTGGTTTATAGTGATGCTTCGAATCAAGGGCTCGGTTGTGTGTTGATGCAAAGAGGAAAGGTGATCGCGTATGCCTCGCGACAATTAAAGAATGCGGAATTAAGGTACACGACACACGACTTGGAATTGGCGGCGATTATTTTTGCCTTGAAATTGTGGAGGCATTATTTGTATGGTACTCGGTGTACGTTGTACACGGATCATAAGAGTTTGCAATATGTGTTCACACAAAAAGATCTTAATATGCGACAAAGAAGGTGGATCGAGTTGATTGCCGATTACGATTGTGAGATTGTGTATCACGCGGGAAAGGCTAATGTGGTGGCCGATGCCTTGAGCCGAAAAGTTTATGAAAACCCGAACCGGGGAATTTTATCACGAATAGAAGTCGTCTCGAGTATTATTGAAAGGATCAAGAATGCCCAACGGGAGGTTATGGGAAAAGATGAGTTAAGGCAAGAACGGTTAGGTAAGAACCAACATTTTCTCGAGAGTGCACAAGGGTTGAAGACCGTAGGCGGTCGTATTTGGGTGCCTAAGTTCGGTGGTATCCGAAAGGAGTTGTTGTATGATGTGCACAAATCGAAGTATTCGATTCACCCGGGAAGTACAAAGACGTATCAAGATATGAAACGGGTTTATTGGTGGCCCGGAATGAAGGCGAGAGTGGCCAAGTATATCTCTAAGTGTGCCACGTGTGCACAAGTGAAAGCCGAGCATCAAGTACCGTATGGGGTAGCTCAATCATTAGTTGTACCGGCCGGGAAGTGGGAAGATATAACTATGGATTTCATAGTAGGTTTACCGAAGACGAGTAGAGGTCACGATGCCATTTGGGTCATAGTTGACCGGTTGACCAAGAGTGCATTATTTTTAGCAATTCGGGAAACGTTGCCACTTGAGAAATTGGCTAAGTTGTATGTTGATGAGGTGGTTCGACTCCACGGGGTTCCGTTATCAATTGTATCCGATAGAGACGCGAGGTTTACCTCGAGATTTTGGCGGTCATTACAAGAAGAGTTGGGTACAAAGTTGCGGTTGAGCACGGCCTATCATCCGCAAACCGACGGTCAAAGTGAAAGGACGATTCAAACGGTTGAAGATATGTTGAGGTCGTGTGTGTTAGATTTCGGTGGTAAATGGGATGAACATTTACCATTGGTCGAGTTTTCGTATAATAATAGTTATCACTCGACTATTAAGATGCCGCCTTATGAGGCGTTGTATGGGAGAAAATGTAGAACTCCATCTTGTTGGTTGGAAGCGGGGGAGACGAAACTCACGGGTCCCGAGATCGTGAGAGTGACGAATGAAAAGATTGGTATTATTCAAAACAACATGAAAGTCGCCCAAGATAGACAACGAAGTTATTCGGGTTTAAAGAAAAGACCATACGACTTGGATGTCGGTGATATGGTGATGTTGAAAGTGTCACCTTGGAAAGGTGTGATGCGGTTTGGTAAAAGGGGAAAGTTAAGTCCAAGGTATGTTGGACCGTTTAAAATATTGAAACGGGTCGGGCTTCAAGCTTTTAAGTTGGAACTCCCACCCGAGCTTCAAGGTGTGCATGACACCTTCCACGTGAGTTATTTGAAGAAGTTTATCGGGGAAGTTGAAAATATTATTCCATTGCAAGAGTTGCGGGTTGACGGCCCGAACCGGTTGATTGAGGAGCCCGAGGCTATATTAGAAACGAAAACAAAGAAGCTTCGGAATAAGGAGATCGAGTTGGTATTGGTCAAGTGGAAGCATTCACTTGGACCGAATTTGACTTGGGAAGTCAAAGACGAGATTCGGAAGAGGTACCCGGATTTCGTGAACTATGATGAGATTCCGAGGACGGAATCTTCTTAAGGGGTAGATAGTTGTAACGACCCGAAATTTGAATAAATAAAATATGTAAAAAATATGATAATTATGGATAAATCATATAGAACACGTGGAAATTGGTTTCGTGTCGTTTGGACACCGTACGAGAAAGTTACGGGCAAAACCGGGTCGAGACAAGTTGGAAAAAGTGCAGCCTTGCTGCCATCGATAGTTCGCGACGCGAACCATACTTCGCGATCGCGAAGTAGGACCAGAGAATTTGGTAATCGGGCGTGAAGAGATCGCGTTTGGATAACGATCGCTAAGTATTGCCGTATACGCAAAGTTAGCGACGCGAACTATGTTCGCGCCGTGAACTCTGGACGACCAGCATTAAATTCGGGTTTGAGCTCATTTATTGCATATCAAAACCCTAGTTTACTCTCTTGGCGATTTTCGAGCATAGAAGCTGTTCTTGGGTGATTTCTTCATCAAAGCTTGGTAGATTTCACTCCTAAGTGAAGATTAAAGGTATATCTTCAATCCTTTGTAGTTGTAGCTTTAGATCTATGGATCTTGAAGCTAGGGTTTGAAACCCTAGTTCTTGGGTTGGTGATTTTGGTGAAATAAATGGTGTATACACTTAATAGATGGTATATTAACAAGGAAAACGAGTGTATGATTATGATTTGTAAGAATCTTAAGGGTTGGTTAAACCTAGGGTTTGGTAATCACCATATTTGGGGAAAATGGATTGATGGGTGTTATCTAGAGGTAGATGAACACATTGTTAGTAGATTGTAATGTTGATCATTGTATGATCATTGTTTTAGGCTTTCGGTGACATCTTGGAAAGTCGGTGGAATTGTGAAGCAAGAGCTTTGGTGTCAAGAACACAGTTGGAGCATCTTTATTACTAAGGTGAGTACGTGTGGAATTTATTGAGTACATAGCCCTTTTAAATGTTTTCACTACTTGTGTTATGGTCTATTTGCTTAATTGTGTAGACTAGTAGTTGATAGTTAGTTATACCGATGATAGTATTGAACTAACTTGTTGATGATGAAAGTGATAGCCGAGAGCTAGATTGGCATAACCATAGGGTTATGGTGAGAACGAGATGACGTGATGCTAGTTAGTTCGGGGGCAATCCGATAACTAGACATGGTGATGTTTCTAACTAGTTCGGGGGCAACCCGATAGTTAGATAGGATAGTGCTTCTAGCTAGTTCGGGGGCAACCCGATAGTTGGATGTTTGGGTGCTTTTAGCTAGTTCGGGGGCAACCCGATAGTTGGGCACGTTAGTGATGCTAGTTAGCTCGGGGGCAACCCGATAACTAGATAAGTGATGCTAGGAAAGCAAGGTTTGGAGTCACCACGGGGTGACTATATATATATGTATAGAGGGACGAAATTACTTATTTGTTGATTATTTGAATAACGATTATTATTATCAATGGGTCTAAACCCATGTAACTCACGAGACGTTTTTGTCTCACGTACTCCTTGTTATTTGCTATGTACTCAGGTTCGGGATCGAAGGCTTAGGTTCGCACGGATAGAGTTGCGGGACCTAGAGTAGAGGAACTTTAGATTGGATTTATGCTTAGCTTTGGTTTTGATATATTTTGTAACACCGAAACTTTATACTCTGATTCATACCAAAGGTTTTTGTAAATCCATATTTTTGGGATAGTTCTTCTATTTATGAAAAATGTTTTATTTTGGGCAAATGTTTTGTGTTTAAAATTTGAGGTGTTACACTATGAATTCAATTACGGTCTTTTAGTAAACTAACAAATTTGAATATTTTGTATGCTTCAGATTTTAAAATCGTATAAAAATATAAACTAAAAAAAAAAAAAAAAAAATTAACTAAAAAAAACTAAAAATAAATAATTTTACAAAATTAAATTAAATTTTTTTAATAAATTAAATTTTAAAAAAATAATAATAATAATAAAAAAGAATCTAAAATTTTAAAAAAAATGCATAAGTATTGATTTGAATTTCAACTCAAAATTTTGGTAGCCAAACGCGTAACCGTATTCAATTACAACAAAATTTAATTCCAACCGAATTCAATTACATTACGGAAGATAACATTGAGCCAAACGCCCCCTAAGTGTTCATCAGCTCGTATCAGTCATCATCTAAAGCATTCTCTATACAAGATCATCCTCTAGATGATAAATGAATATTAGAACATTCTCTTTCAAAATCGAAGGTTGGAGAAAGAAAATAGAAGAAAGATGTAGGTGTTGTTTTGTAAGCCTCTTAATGATTTAGTTAAGATGACAGCCTCTTAATCGGACAGATTCAGAACGTTTGGTAAGACCTCTTAATCCGCCCCTGAATAAAAAATTAAACATGTATTACCTCTTAATCAGACAGATTCAGAACGCTTGGTAAGACCTCTTAATCAGCCTCTGAATAAAAAATTAAACATGTATTGCCTCTTAATCAGACAGATATCAGGCAATCAGCTGGCAACTATCAACTGCGAAGAAGAACAATAGTTAGAAAGTTTTTGACAAATTTATTAAATACTATGGTGTGTTCTAAGTCGCGTCTCGCTAGGTATATTTTACATTAGTCGGACCAACAATTCCAACTTAAATTTAAAGTTGTCATATACTGTTATACTACATCTTATGGTTTTGATAATTTAGTCTTGTATTGCATGATATATAGTTCATTGTAGTACAAAATAGTCAATCATGCATTATTAGACAAATTAAGTTGAATAACAGCTTAAAAGTATTATATTTAAAATTAAATAATAATAGTTAAAACACCAATAAAATGGGAGGAATATGGTCTTATATGAATTTTATGTGGCTTGTAATGGTCGAAAATAAAAACAAAAGAAAAGAGACGTGTAGCAATGCACGATATATTATCCAAGTAGGAACCGTCCATTATTTTTACGAAGTTTCGAGAAACAAATCTCAACTATTGATCAATTAGATTTAATGGTCAAGATGAATCACATATTTTATACATGAAGAGGTATTTTGGTCATTTGACAATTAAAAAAAAAGTTAACTTATTTTATTTTTTATTTTAATTTTTTTTATTTTTTCGTTAAAAAATAATATTTATTTGATAATTACGTGTAGTACTTAATTACATGTGATTCTAGTGTAAAATCACATGTGATTATATACTTAATCATATTTGATATTTTAGTTCGATCACATGTGATTCAGTACACAATCACATGTGATTCAGTATGCAATCACGTGTGATTCAGTATGTAATCACATTTTGTGTTATTAATAAAAAAATAATTTAAAAATAATAATAATAATAAAATTAATAATTATAAAATAATAAATAATAAATAATAATAAATTTTATATTTTTTAAAATGACCAAAATACCCCTCAATGTATAAAATATGTGATTAAACTTGATCATCAGATCTTATTGATCAATGGTTGAAACTTGTTCTTCATTACTTTATAAAAATAATAGATCTCTTTGAACTCAACTCTATCCAAATATGTCAAACTTCCACATTAATGTTTTGCGTTTAATTTTATGTCTTAAAGAACAGAACATGTATTAGACTTGACATTCAACATTTTAAAAATCACACAACTTCATCTCATTGATATGTGGATATGAACGAGTTACATATATTTACAAATGTGATAATAAACTACTGTTACATGTGTTAGTCCCAAGACTAAGTAAATAAGATTTGATGATCGATAGCTAAGAACAGGGGCGGATGTAGTATGTAGCACACGGTGGCACGTGCTACTACTTGAAAATTTTCGGTACGATAAATTTTTGAAACTTTTTTTTTTGTTATTGTATTTTGAATACATTAATATATATCCGAAAAGTCATAATAATACATGTATGTTGGCTAGCACAGCTGGCTAACACCTTGTGCATCTATAGAGGAGGTCTAGAGTACGTATTTAGCTTTAGGAAACCAAGTCAAATCAGCAACCATTCACGAGAGCTCATTCGAAGTCTATGACCAAAGGACAAAGACAAGAAGAAGACTATTCAGTTGATTGTGGAATCAGCTGATAGTACATGCTGCTGATGAAGACTTAAAGGAAATATTCTTGACACTTTGAACATTTCCCGTTCCCGCTCAAAGAAGAAGAAAGCGATGAGGATCTTCTATTTTGGAATAGGAGATAATGTCAGTACATCATCATCGTTTGTCCCTCCAAGCATGTAAAGGGAAAGTCAACTATTTATGTACTTATGTAGTACACCTTTCATTGTGCGTCAGAAAGGGTACCGGAAGTAGTTGACACAAAGTACACTTGGGACAATAACTTATGCAAGAGCATTTAATGCTCCATGGATAAGTCCACATCGACGAATAAAATGTTTACACGTCGTTTAACTTGTGGGCAAAGGAACATGGATCTTGGGCTATATATATATAGGCGTAAATGCTTGCATTTACACACACCTTTTGAGCATTCATAGCACAAGAACATTCTCTGAGAGTTAGTTATTTGTCTAAGTATTAACTCCTTCATAGTTATTACTAGGACATTGATATCAGTTGTTAGTATCAGCTGATATAACTCTCCTTGCATAGTCTTCTAGTTTTGAGCGATTTAAAGTGTCATTTCAAGTATAGAGTTTTAGTTAGTGTGTACTATCTATTTCCGCAAACTTTATACTGTATTAAGTTGTTTTAATAAACTCTTAATCATTGAAATCTTATTGTTCATTATCTTATTTTCGTAAATCAGTCTTAACGCAACACGTTAATATTGTTGGGAGTTAATGTTGTTGGGATCCAACAACATGTTCATCAAATCCATGATGTAAATATCAAATTCTATAAAAGATTTTTTACTTTAAAAAATTACACAGTTAATTTTTTGAAACCTTTTGCACATATAGTAGTTAAATATTTGTTAAATTTTTCTGTTGATAAAAATTAAACCGGTAGTTTTTTAAAATACGCATGTAGTCCTTTTTGTTAAAACAATAAACAGATGTTAGACTAAAGAACTATTAGTGCGATTAGTTTCTTAAAAACTATCAATATAATTTTAGAAAAATGATATTTAGTCCTTTCATTTGGTCATATTAATAGTCATACTAACTTGATATGATGACATATGTAATCCATTAATTCTCTCTTTTAATATTATCCATTGATTTTAATATATGTCTCCATCTAATAAGTAGCACAATAAATTGAAGAAACGATAAGATTAAATACAATTACTCATAATTTTAAACTAAATGATTACACGCCCAAATATTAACTACTCAATACGACTACTCACCTTTATGTCAAAATAAGAAAAACGATGCGAAAATCAAATATAAATACTCGAATATATCATTTAATAGACGTATGAGTAAAGTTTTAGAAAGCGTATGGTGTGACGGCACCATCAAGCCTCAAGCCATGGCGGGCCACGACGTTTTTTAAGGCGTGAGTTAACGCGACAAAATTTTTATATAATTCATATATATACACGTATATCAAATTAAAAATATACATAAATCTATTAATTTATATAACAATTCATATATTAAGTTCACAAAAAGTGTTGTATTCAAATTTATAATTATATATGTCATCATTTAAAAAAAAAATCAATTTCCCAGCCGCCTTACTAAAAACTCGTCATAAGGCGCGCCTTATCACGCCTTATCTCACGTCACGCCTAGCCTAGCCGCCATGGTGTGTTTTGTAACGTCGACGTCGCGCCTCACGCCTTGGCGCCGCCATGACGCGTTTTTATAACCTTGGTATTGAGTCTTACGATTTGTGCCTACTTATGGGCCTACAAACTTGATCATGACAATTGTCGAAATCAATGGATAATATGAGAAAAAAGAATTAGTTGATTATACATGTCAAGTTTAGAAATGAGTAGACACATGAATATGCACAAATGATAGAATTCAATATCATTTCTCTTTTTCAACTTCAAAATAAGTGATAACATTTTGAAAACTTACTTTATTTGCTAAAATGTAGTAACGCATACACTCATTAATTATCTCTTTTAATATATTGAAAATGATAAATTTATCTTTATTTATATTTTTAAACATTATTAATTTCAGTTTAATCAAATAATCATTTTTATTGACTATTCAATTTAATCTAATATAATCTTTATCATAACTTTTTATCTAAAACCAAGAAATTAATATCACATAAAAGATCATTTGTGTAATTATTTTTGGGGATTAAAATCACAATTTAGTATTCTTGTTCAATTTATTATTTATGGTCACGTGAGAGATAACAATGGGATTGTAATCATGGATCTGGGACATAAAAATTATGTCAAAACGTTTTCGAATGAAAAATCAAAATGGTTGATTTTAGGTTCTATGGAAACTTAACACTCAAAATTAAATTTCCAAGTTCTCATTTCCCATGTGTACATACTTATAAAAAAGTTTTCATTTCTTATGTGTACAGACTTTTAAGAGGTAGTTAGTGATGGAGTCCTTAGTAATACTTTTGATTAAAATATAAGGTTAGATTGGAGAGCAATAGTATTTTAATGGTGGAATCATGTATAATAATATTATTTTATTAAGTGGACCCCTTAAATTTGGGAAATGATAACTTTTTTGTGGGACAACATTTTAGAGATAAATGAGAACTTTTTTGTGGGACGGATGGAGTAAAATGTTAAAACTACTACAATTTTTTTTGCCAAATAGGGGCATAAAATTTTAGTGAAGTGGTGGTGGTGGCAGCGGTAGTAATTGTGGTGTGGTTTTGGTGAGTGGTGATGATAATGGCAATGATGATCAATAAAATGATACACCCTCCGTTCCAACTTTATTGTCCATCTTTCCTTTTTGGTTTGTCTTAAAATTATTGTCAACTTGAAAATTTCACAAATAAAAAAATAGTTAAGTGGTAAAGATAACATATTATTGATTAAACACTGTAATAAATGCACTTTTCTTAAACTGTGTGATTTTTGTCTGTGGTCAATATTTTTGGGACTAAGGAAGTATGAGTTTAGTGATTAATAAAGATAACATTGTAATAAGCAACCGCATACAACTAAACAAAAGTTGACATAATAGCTCAATTGGTTAGAGCACCTTACTAATAATATATATGTCGCAAGTTCGAATCTTAAGGTTGCCCATTTTTTATAAGCACAAATTTCTACTTTTTCAAAATAGCAAGTCGGTTGGAGGTGAGCGCAGTTGTATGTCCGTGTTAAAAAATAAGGACTATAGCTTTGATTTTCATCAAATCTATGGAAATTTTCGTTAGGCTGGCGACTCACACTAAATTTTTTGCCATTATTAGATAACACCTAAGCAATCACTACACTATGTCACTTTTCAGGAAATATCCAACACATCAGCAAACTCACACATATGAAGAAGTACCCACCAAATACTCATCACTTTGCAAACCATGGAATTCACCCCCTTCACAACCCCCCCCCCCCCCCCCCCGAGGGGTGCGGTGTTCCCTCTCCTTCCACGCTAGAAAGAACCCTCCACGTCAGAGTCCACACCACAGACATATGCCCATATTGCATAGCCTTAAGGATGAGCATAAACCTTTTCAGACCAACAAAATGAAGTGAAACCAAATTGAATTAATAGTTCATACTTCACCCATTCACATATACTACCTTATTGTTATCGTGTGTGTATATGATTAATCGAAGTGTAACAAAATATCATTGTAGCTTTTCTTTTTTATGTTCAGTGTTATTACATAGAGAAACTTAAACTTATAAAATTATAATTATTTACTTCCTCCGATTTAAAATAAGTGATATATTGTTGATTTCATGGTTTTTGATGCAAAAGATTATAATGATTATTAAATTAGATTAATTTGATAGTTAGTGACAAATGAGTCTCACACCTTTTGAATAAAGTGAAGTTAATAATGTTTAAAAATTAAAGTAAGGGTTCAGTGGTCATTTTATTATATTAAAGTAGATAGTTAGTGGATGTTGTTCCTACTATTTTTTGCCAAATAAGGTAATTTTTCAAAGTGTATCACTTATTTTGAATCACTACAAATATAAAAGTGTATCATTTATTTTAATCGGAGGAAGTATTATTTTTTTATTTCTAACGCATAACATATACTTCTAAGGAAGTGAGATCGAGTGAGGACTCTTTTTCCGGTGAGGACTGCGAGGACAAATCTGGGCCTTGGATCAAAGAAAATCAATGACTAGGATCTAATGTGAAGAAAAGTAACAATGTTAGAAGGTTAGGGGGTTTTGTGTTAAGTTTCACAAAATAGTGGGGGGTAAAAAGAAATTTTGTAAGATTAAAATGGTCATTTCCGCACACATACTCTCTCTCGCCTCGCCATATGTCAATTTCTGATTTGGTGGGTTTTATTTTTACCCCCAAGTTCGTATTTCAGCTATAACTTTTTTTTTCTTTGTAAAAAAAATACTAAAAATGCCAAAGTTCTTATAACTAAATTTTCTACAAAATGAGTATAGTCATGAAAGTTTGAAAAAAAGAACCCGGATAAAATATTGGATCATTTTGTTAAATCGGGATCATTGTCATAATTTTGGATCATTTTTTTATTTTTGGATCATTGTTAATCTTGAATATAATTTTGTATAAATAATTAGTCAAATAATATATCATATATAATTTTGGATCATTTTGTTCATTCATGGTCATTTTCTTTACTTTGTACTATTGTTAATTTTTGGATTATTTTGTTATTTATGGATTATTGTCAATTTTGGATCATTTTTTTTCTTCAAATTTTCATGACTATACTCAATTTGTAGAAAATTTAATTTTAATATTTTTGGCATTTTTAAATTTTTAATTTTACAAGAAAAAAAAAGTTATGGGCGAAAAACAAAGTGCGGGGGAAAAAACTCATTTCCAATTATAAGAGGACAAGTGGCAAAAGGAGGAAATGGAGTTTCGAAAATGACATTTATGCTCTTTTTAAGATGAGTGGACGAAAATTGTCCTCGCAGTTCTCACCGGGAAAAGAGTCCTCACCGGATCCGGGCCCCACTTCTAAATATACATATTTTTAGCGACATATCATAATTTACTCCTAAGTAATATCTATGTCAACAACAAAATTTGAACCCCGGCCACAAAGATAAGAAACGAACACTATACCATTAGGACAATAACCCTTTGGTATCCACAACAATACTTTAATTCATAACTTTTGAATACACTTAAATATAGACACTTTGGCTGTAAACTCTCTAGTTTATTACCTCCCAGATCATTTTTTTTGGAACTTAAAGTTAGTACGGGTGGGGAGCATGTGAAGTTACCATAATGGTGGAAGGGGCAAAATGTGGAAAATTCGAGTCGGGGGTGACTTCTGATTCACTAAAGGGCCAACTTGATCTTCTGTTATGTGATGCCATAACATAACCCTAACCCCCAACCTCTATTAGCCGCCTTTTATGTGGCGACCTTTTCCTAAATATCACCCCACACAACCCCTTATTTTAGCTAAACGACAAAAACAATATGTGAAGAGCACAACAGTTGGTTTGGGCTTGGGTTGCGTTGCGCCCCATGTTGCTACGATTGGCTGGCTGTTCGGATCTCCATGCGCCACTTCTCAATCTCCTTACCCCCATTATTTACCCCCTCATTTTTAGGAACCAATACATGTTTATTTTAATTTCCGAATCCTTTTTACGTATTCATATCGTCCGTGATTATTATTAAATAATACACCAAACGTAATGTTTATATTATCATTGCTTTTTTATAAATTATAAGGCGTTAGAGTCTAGATCTGTATATGCTTCTTTTTGACAAAATTACAATATATTTAATCGTTATCATCATTGCTGATGAATTAACAATTTTTGTTTATTTGTCGTCATTTGACATAACATTTAGATATTTGATAGATATTTATACATTTTTCTAAATATACAAGCGTGTAATGTTTCAATTTACAAAAAAAAAGTACAAGAAAGCAACATTGATATTAAAATAAATGTTTTCTCACTAATTTATAATAATTTCAAGATCTTTTTACTTATTATTAAATGATGGTCAATTTTAGAAGTAAATGAAGTACAATGTTTAGGTTTTCGTCTTACCCAAATAATTGGAGTTATAGGCTATTGAGTTTGGGGTTGTTATCGAAATTATTGAATTGATTGTTGTTATGTTTGACAAAAACTAACAATTTATATACTTCGTATGTTTTATGAAAATTCCTATGTGCTCTACACCTTTGATCATCATCATCAACCTGATAATTAACTTCATAACACTAGTGAATTTTTCATTTTTGTAATGGAAAAGCGTTATGATAATTTGCTTATATTTTTTGTAAATTCCTATATACTTCAGTACTGATTTAAATTTATAAAATTGGATCCTTTTTATCAATAATTTACTTGTAATTTTTGTAATGGAAAATCGTTCTGATATTTTGCTTATATAACACCCATAATGAACAGAAGAAGTACGTGAACATGATGAGGTAAACATACGATTCAAACTTACTCCAACATCATATGGAAAACCAAAAATGTCATGTAAGGGTTTGGAGTGACCGAGAACAACGACTGATTTAGAATAAAAAAAACTTTATAAAAGGTATGAAGTGAACTAAATCCTGTATCGAGTCCATCAAACCGATAATACAAAAAAAAAAAAAAAAAAAAAAAAAACAACAACCTACGTCCGTCATTACTATAAATTATATTTTAGTTTGTTTATCTTAAGTACGTGTTAGTATACCCATTGAGCTAAAATATAACCTTAAACTATACAAAGTTTATATAAATTGGAGGAGAAAACAGAACGCTTATGCAATTGTGATTTCCAAAATTTAAGCTTTTTTCTCATATGAAATCTGCGATGTTTGTTTACAAATTACAAAATCGAACAATAAAATAGCCCCAACAGAATGGTTATATTGAATAATCAACAATATAAAAAGGGGGTTTTAATTTAGTCAATTATAAATAGCCAAACTAATAACAATTCCACAATCCGAAAAGGAAAACATTCATGGATTAATCAATATCGCCTATGTTAACAATTCAACAACAATGATACCAATTCAATATAGGAGGTTCTTGGCAGGCTCGCGGGTCATAAAAAGGATACTTAGCAGGTGTGGTTAGACGACATGCTATTTTTTTTTTTTTTTGTAACATAGAAACGACCACCTGACCTTCGAGATTTTGCATGTGTTAGAATTATTTGGATAACTCGATATGCTAGCTCACAAAAAACCCTATATCATAACAAAAGTTATAAACAAGGTATTAAAGTGCCGCGCTTTGCCGTGAAATTTTTAATCAAGTATATTTTTTTTGTTTTATCCTAAGTCATAAAAGTAAACAAATGACTTTTTAATGCTAACTTATATGTTTATAGTGAAATATTCAAAGTAGTTCATTAATTTTATCTAGTTTCAAGGAACAATTATTAGCCCTTGAATCAAGAAAAATCAATAGTCAAGATTAAGATTCAAACCACCACCACCACTACAAACACATGTGCTTCTCCGGCGGCCGGAGACGGCGGCCCGCGGACGGCGGCTGACGGCGGCGGACGGCGGGGATGGGCGGCGGTGGTGACCGGTGGTGGTGGTCGTGACTGGAAGCACATGTGTTTGAAACACATGTGTTTTGAAAATAAATGAGTGTATACGTACAGCCAAGCACATGTGTTTCAAGTAATGAAGCACATATGTTTCATAACGTTAAGCACATGTGGTTCGTGATTTAAAGACAAATGAATTGCTTGTAAGTTACATGTGTTCAGGAACAAAAACACATGTGTTTGGCTTTATGAAGCACATGTGCTTCATAATGATATGTTTGTCACTTGTTTTGACTTATTTTCTTGTGTAGTGAAGCACATGTGTTTCATAACGTCAAGCACATGTGCTTCATGATTCAAACACAAATGACTTGCTTGTAAGTTACAAGTGTTCAGGAACAAAAACACATGTGCTTGGCTTTATGAAGCACATGTGCTTCATAATGATATCTTCGTCACTTGTTTTGATATTTTTTTCTGTGTAGTGAAGCACATGTGTTTAATAACGTCAAGCACATGCGCTTCGTGATTCAAACACAAATAACTTGCTTGTAAGTTACATGTGTTTAGGAACAAAAACACATGTGCTTGGCTTTATGAAGCACATGTGCTTCATAATGATATGTTCATCACTTGTTTGATTTTTTTTCTGTGTAGTGAAGCACATGTGTTTCATAACGTCAAACACATGCGCTTCGTATGCTCCCTTGTGTGTTTAGAAACTCATGTTTTTAGTGACTTGAAGCACATGTGTTTCGTGACCTGAAGCACATGTGCTTCGAAGTAATATGTTGTGTTTTAGTGAAGCACATGTGCTTCGATACATCAATACCACCACCGCCCCCATTACCACCAACATCTTCACTGTCAGCCACCACCACCACCACCACCGCCGCCGGCCGGCGGTGGCGGACGGAGGTGGCCGGAGGCGGCGGCCGGTGGTGGACGGCGGCCGGAGGCGGCGGCCGATGATGACTGTAGGTGGGGGATTTGATCTTGATCATCTTAATCCAATGGTTAGGATTTATCCCTTAAGACTAAACAAATCATTTGGATTTCTTAAAATACAACTCTATGTTTATAATCTCAAGTAACACCAATACCTCATTTATAAAATGCTTTAGTTTATATGTGTTGCCGTTATTTAAGAACCTCATAAAGTATTGATTTGGATTTTTTGGGGTACGTCTAGTTTTTTAAATTTTTGTGTAACTTTTAGTATAACTAAATTTGAAGATCAATCATGAGATAAAAGTATGAAATTATAAATATTTATATACAAATCTTTTTACGATAACCTGTCATTTTCTTTTTTCTTTGTAATTTTAGTTTCATAGATATTAAAATTTTACAAATATGAACCAATAATAAGTATCTACGTGATGATAATATATAATGGAAATGTTAATAAAAATGGGATAGCTTAGGTATTTCATGGGATAGTCTGGCGTGATATCCATTTTCCAATCTTCCACAGTTCCACGTATTAGTTATCATGAGTTGAATAAATTAAACATTTAAACCAATATAAACATGAGAAAATGTATGGTTAATGTATATATAAAGAAATAATAGACAATAACCTAAAGTCCTAAATTATGGAATCAATGTGTCGAATGATTATCATGGAATAAAAACCTCAAGTATTGTAGCGGAATTACAATACTTGATCATATGACCTACGATCTATATCTCAATTTATAAACACATCTCACAAAGCAACTTTTATTCTAATATTAAATGATCTACTGCCAAATTTGATGTCCAGGCCTCAATCCAACATTTGTCTAAAAAATTTACTTATATGCGAGTTAAAATCATTTCATTATTATCGAATATACACTCCATATGCAAAGATTATAGTATCAACGCTAGGCTGGTGAAATATTTTGGTGGTAGTACAGTTATATTTTGGTGGTAGTACATTTATATTTGAATAATATTTTGGTGAAATAGTTAGCAAGTTCTTTACAGAAACCGTTTTAGTCGAATGAACCTATGGGCTATGATATATGGTCCAGTCCAGTTAGGAAATTGGTTTTTTCCTTACGTCCATTGACCCACCAAGCCACTTTCGGCGTCACATTTACACATTGAACCCTCACACTTCAAAATTAGTTTCTTTTAGTCCCTAAATTGTGACTTACAAAACAATATCTTGTAGGCGGAAGTTTTGTGATTCGCAAAGGAGAAACAGCAGTAGAAACCCTAGAACGTGTTTTTTCTCCTTTGCCTACGAATCAAATCGAATAAACAAAATACAGAGATTGAGAGATAGAGAGAGAGTCTGGTGAGCGAGCTCGTCTTCGTGCGTGTGTTTGGCACGATGGGGAAGAAGAAGAAGAGAGTATCGTCAGACGTATGGTGTTATTATTGTGACAGAGAATTCGATGATGAAAAGATCTTGGTTCAGCATCAGAAAGCGAAGCATTTTAAGTGTCATGTTTGCCATAAGAAGCTTTCAACCGCTGGCGGTATGGCCATCCATGTCCTGCAAGTCCATAAAGAAACCGTTTCAAAGTAAGCCCTAATTTTTTATTTTTTATTTTGCGAATTAATTTTTTCTGATAATGTTTTAGAAGCAGATTATACGATCAGGATACATTAGTATGTCTCTTATTAAGTTTTTGTTTCAATTGATTCTACTTGGTGGGGTTTGATTCACAAAGGCAGGGGCTTTAATTGTAATATAAGTATATGGACATTACATAAAATTCATTCCTGTCAAACATCATGCAGGACGTTTTTGTAGCATTAAGCTCATCTGCTAGATGCAGTTTACATTGTATGCATGTTTGTTACTTTTTTTCTCTTCTTTTTTAGTCTTGAGATTGGTCAACTTAGCATACCATGCCCCATAATATATGATAATTCCAGTAAGATTGTAACTGTTTCCAAACTTTGAGCCACGTGAATTGATTTTACTATACACTTCTGAGCAGGTGAATCAATTGAAGGACGACAATAGAATGTATAAGCTTTTTTAGTCTTGGTAGTTGATACATATACCCCTGATCTCATCTCTAATTATCTATCTTGTTGGCTAAAATATTAAGCATAAATCTGTGGGTGAATCTACTGCTTTAATAAATCTGTGATTATTTGTAACTTGATTATTTCTGTTGAGCATAATAATATCATATGTACTAATAATATGTTTTACAGGGTTCCAAATGCTAAAGAAGACAGAGAATCAACAGATATTGAAATTTATGGCATGCAGGGAATTCCACCTCATGTCTTAGCAGCTCATTATGGAGAGGAAGGTAGTTAATATACCCTTTCTTAATTACTTTTATTTTTTCTCTACTTTTTATTTTACTTATTGAGGTTCTAATATACATTTTTCATCTTTTAATGGATGATGATGATAGTTAAGTCTAAGTTAATTAGCTTAATCCAAGAAGTAAAGTCTTCATTCATTTGTTTATTCTTTTGAGATATACAGCAGCACTGATTATTTTCTTTCACTTGACTTTATTAATTTAATTAATAATTTATTTGCAGACAACGGTAATCCAAGCAAAGTTGGAAAATTGGGTATTCCTCCTGCCCAGGTTGGCATGGTACCAGGATCATTAGGATATCCACCATCAACAATGCAGTCGATGTAAGTAACACCATTGTCATAAATTATGTGACTATATATATTCATTTTCTCATTTGAAATAATTTATAATAAATATTTTTTGCTTTATATAAAACAGTTACAATCCTGGGTTAGCTGCACCCCGTGCTGGTTGGCCTGTGCCACCTCGCCCACAACCATGGTTTGCACAAACCCCACTTGGGTCAGTTCCTCCAGCACCTGCACCTTTGCCTTTAGGAATGGTTCAGCAGCAGCAGCAGCCCTTATTCCCGGTTCAAACCATGAGGCCTTCACCAGGGGTACAACCGTCATTTCCAGTTGGTCCGCCTGGACTGTCAGCATCATCACCTGTATCTCAGCCGCTGTTTCCTGTTCTTGCAAGTAATGGAATGCCTTCTCAAACTACTTCTGCATATTCTGCTTCTACACTTTCAACAACTGTTCCATTAGGCTTCCAAGGTTTGACTTTTTTTTAAATATCTGACTAGAAATTATGTAGTTTTGTTTGTATCTGGATTGTGTCTCTATATTAAGTAGGAACAAATTTCTTTTATATCCTTATAAAATTCATAAATTATTTTTATATCCTTCCAAAAATTACAAATTATTTTTATGTCCTTCTAAAATATTTAATTACATACATATCCAACATTTAAAATTGTCCTTTATGTTCAAAAACATATCTTGATATTTATTGTATCATTATAATATGAATAATTGTTACTATAAAATATATATTTAATAAATTACTATATTGCCCTTATTCTACTCTATCCAAACCAAATTTAAAAGTCTACCTATTAACGTAAGTAAATCACAGTACTAAAAGGTAAAATATTGAATTAACATCTTGAAAACCCCAAAATCATGTATATATGTGATCAAATTATATATAATATAGTGATATTTAAAATAAATGAATGTTATGATAATGAATATTGATTTTATAATGATTTAATAAATTTGAAAATAGGTTTTTGGATGTAAAAGAGAGTTTTAAAAGTTTGAAAGGATATGTAGGTAATTAAAAAGTTTAGAAGGATATAAAGATAATTTATGATTTTTGAGAGGGCATAAAAATAATTTATGAATTTTGAAAGGATATAAAACCATCTTTCCCTATTAAGTATATATATGAATTTGTGCAGGTGGAGTAGCAGTTAGTTCACATTCGTATGCTTCTGGGCCAAATACTGGTGGGCCTTCAATTGGGCCACCTCCTGTAATTGCAAATAAGGCCCCTGTTATTCAGCCTGCAACAAATGAGGTCTACTTAGTCTGGGATGATGAAGCAATGTCCATGGTTCATATTTTCTCTCTCTAAACATGTCTATTATTTTCATTATTAATAAAATCCTCATTTAGTCCTCTTAATTAATTAATTAATTAATAAATTTACAGGAGGAAAGAAGAATGTCTTTACCAAAGTATCAGGTGCATGATGAAACAAGCCAGGTAAGTCGTACCTTCTTAATTCTCCATTTTTAATTGTTTTTTTTTCCCAAAATAATTATAATATTGTTGGAGAAGAGTTGAGATGTTCATCTGTTTTTGGCCATTCTCCGGTTGGCAAGCAAATTCACCAATTTTGTGAGCATCAAAGTTCAAGTTAGTATTTACATTATATTACTGTTTCTAGCTAGTAAATTATAGTTATAATTATAATTATAAGCATAGCTATAATTATGGTTATAATTATAATTGTCCTGAGGTTGCGGCAATCAACTTTGAGGAGTCTTCAACCAAAGTGTATGTATTTGCTATATAGAACATTGTTATATGTCTAATTCTCCAATGCTTTATTATTGTCAAGTGTTGGATTATGGGCAGAACAACTCATTATAATTTTATGGATACAAATTTGGGCCAGGTCAGCTTCTTCTGGAATATTCTGGAACATGTAGATATAGATACAAAGTAGTAGTAGTGAAATATATATCTTTATGAATGTTGATATATGCTTATATATGTGATTTGAAGGATTTTAATTGCATTTTTTATATTCAGATGAGCTCGATTGATGCAGCCATTGATAGAAGGATATCAGAAGGCAGGCTTGCTGGTCGAATGGCCTTCTAGAAGGTTTATTATTGAAGAAAAGACATGCATTATTTGAATCATTTGTTGGTAGAAAGAAGCAGAAAGATGGAATTTGTGTTTTCTTCTTCATATTATAATTAAGAAAGAAAAATGAAGTTTGTTACTTGTCTTGTGGAGATGTTTGTATTAATCGGGCACATTCTGTTTAGGGTTGGTTTAGTTATTGGTTAATGTTAATTGGTAGTGATGACTTGAAACCAAATGTTTAATCTTTCAGAACTCTGAAAAATATAGAATTTATCGTTTAGTTTAGTCTTGCTAGAAATACTTTTTAGGTTTTAAACTCAAGTTGACATATATCAGGTCAAACTCTAACTCAAAGATGTTAGAAGACATGTTTTGCTTGTACATCACTTGCATGATTGCATCATATTATCATATAATTAGTTTGAAACCTTAGTGTGATATATGAGCTGGCTAAAAATAGTTGCAAATAAAATTAAATGTTTTCTTTTTTTGTGTATGTTATGTTTCTTTTTTTAATTTAAAATCTATGCCATGCGTTTTTGGGATATCATCCAAGTTTTGATATATCTACAATACTAATGTTGATAGTGAGGGTATATTGCAATTATAAGACTACTCTCATGGGGTTGGGTCACTCAATAAAATAATAATAAAAAGAGAAGAGGGTCACCAAAAATGATGACTTAGGTTGTGGGAGAGAACCAAGGTTGGGGAAAGATCACTCAAATTGTGTACATTTTTTTTTTTTTAATATAGTATATAATTTTCTTATTGGTAATTTGGTTTAGGTTGGGTTGGGTTGTTAATGTGTGAAAAATTAGGTTGGATTGGGTTGTGTAGGTGGAAGTGAGAGAAACTATTTTTATTAAAAAAAATAGGGTTAGGTTGCTAATGAGGATAGTCTAATAATTACATGTACATAAAAGGTAAACCGAAACGTGACATACATATAAGAATACACGATTTCTGTACAATCTACGCCAAATGCAATATGGCAGGGCCAAAGCTTGCCTTACCATACCGGTGATGGCGCCAAATGCAATATGGCACGTTAAAGTCATTTTCTCTCTCTTAAAAACATGTAATTGATTTTAAGTATTTTTTTAGGATCAAAATGGATGTTATATGTTTGTTAATCGAGAGAGTAATTTTTGGGTCAATGTTAAAAGCATTTTAGAAAGACGAAAATGTTTTTAATACTCACCATCACATTGTGCTTTAAGAGGTAAGAGTACATAGATAACATGCAAACCAAAGTTTCTTTTTTAGCAGGGCTGGTCCAAGGGATGTTTGAAACATGCATGTGAACAGCCTACCAAAATAAGGGCCCCAATAATTTTCTTGCGTATGTATTAGTCTAGGTTAATTATTGGCACAAGTAATGTTACACTATATTATTAATAGCCAGCGAGAGTAATAAGCGAGCTCGGAAAACCAAATATTAGAATTTTTTAATTATAATTTTCAATCGCTTAAGTTTAGGGCGTGATTTTTTTAAAAATTATCAGGCTTCCAAAAGCTCTAGATCAGCCCAATGTTTCAGACCTTCAAGCGGCCTCCTAGGTTTCATGGCTGATTTCGTCTTGCATGAATATATGAATTATAGTTGTTTTTTGAGTTAATTACACAAATGGTCCTTTAAGATGATACCACATTGCAAGTGTGGTCCTAATCTTTTAATTTCGACAAGTGTAGTCCTTTATGTTTACCGATTTTGCACGTATGGTCCTTTAGGCCAAACGGTGTTAATTGTTTTTGTTAAGTGACCTCATGTGCAATGCACATAAGGGTATTTTTGTCTTTTAGCACTTCATCTCCTTCCCCCACTTCATTTTTTCCCTCAAAATCAAAACCCTACACTCAATTTCACTATCCTCTTCTTCTCTATCAACAACCCTACCCTACCCTTTGTCATCGCCGGCGACCATCGCCGTACGCAACCACCGCTGTACGCCGGCGTCACTATCTCGCATCAAAACAAATTGTGAGTGAAATTCGTTAATGGTCAAACCAACTTCTGCAGCTGTACGGCGCCATCGCTAATCAACAGCTTCGATCTACCACTTGCCCTGAAGAAAATGAGGCGAGATTCGAATGGTTTCGTTTCTTCATCCTAATTTTTACAGATGGAGAAATCAACAGCTTCGATCCAAATATCAAAATCGATCGACCTAATTCATTGAATCCATCGATTCTGAGTTATGAAATTGATCGACCCAACCCAATAATCAAACGACCCAAATCGTTTTTGTCAAATTGACCAATAATTTTGACGGTCGGGAAGTGAAACGATTCTGAGTTCTGACGTTCCAAAATCCAATCAATTTCAAAACTAAATTGATTCAATTACTTCTTCTACTCTATAAAATGGTTCGTTACTTCATTACACACTACAACATTCCAATAATCCAATCAATTTCAACAAATCATCAAGAATCAGAGGTTATTTAAACTGATTTTCAGGTTTTGGCTTTTGATTTTGTATCTGGGTTTTGATTTAGTAGGGAGATGGAGAAGAGAGGTGGTGGTGACAAGAAATGTATATGGATTTTTCACTTTCTTTAGTTGTCGATGTCTTCTTCCTCACGTTTTTCCTCCGCTAACGGGCCTCATATTTTTTAGTTTGTGGTGGAGATTGGAGATTAAGTTTTGAGTAAATATTTTGCTTGGGTTCATGTTGAAGAAGATGAATAGCAGGGATTTGATTTTGGGGGGATTTGATTTTGGGTTTCTAGGGTTTTGCAAGATCTGAAAAGATTAATAGAATAATATATGTCCAAGTCAAAATGGTAATAAAATGAGAAAAGATGAAAAATACTCTCATGTGCATTGCACATGGGGGGCTTTAACAGAAAAAGTTAACACCGTTTGGTCTAAAGGACCAAACGTGCAAAATCGGTAAACATAAAGGACTACACTTGTCGAAATTAAAAGATTAGGACCACACTTGCAATGTGGTATCGTCTTAAAGGACCATTTGTGTAATTAACTCTTGTTTTTTGGTATCTTCTACCCTAGGAGGCTATGACGAACCCTTCTTTTTATAAGTGGTTAAAAATATAGAAATTAATCACATATTTTATAATTTATATATAAATGAATATTTTTATCATTTAACACTCACATAAATTTTATTATTTTTATAATGTTAATATGTATTATAATTACTTCCTCCGTTTCAAAATAAGTGATACACTTTTCATTTTGGGGTGTTTCAAAATAAGTGATACACTTTGAAAACTTACCATATTTGGTAAAAGGTAGTGGGGACCACACCCACTAACTATCTCCTTTAATAGAGTGAAAAGACACATGTATCTTTACTTTTACTTTTAAACATCATTAAATTCACTTTAATCAATATATGTGTGACTCATCCTCCACTAACTATCAAATTTAATCTAAGAGCATCCCCAATGGTTAACCTTACAATAGCTTATTACTTTTGTCATATCAACAATCTAAAAATAATATATTTAGTAAGGATGTAATAAAAAGTGTCAAATTACATAAATAGCATCTCCAATGGTTAAGCTTTCTATAAGCTTTTTCTATTACAATATTTCTAATTTACCTTTATCTATCTTAAATATTTTATAAATACCCCTTATATAATTTGACACTTTTTATTACATCCTTACTAAATATATTATTTTTTAAAATATCTCATACAAATATATTATAATAATTGACACTAAATATTATATAATATATTTATTAACAAATAAAAATATAATAAAGAATTGATGTACAATATATCTATGGTTTAAAATGAAAGACTATTATACATAAGGGACTAAATATGACAAACATTGAAAGTCCATTAAAAGCTTAGTAGAAAAAAAGTCTTTGCAATAAGCTTTTAAAAAAGCTCACCATTGCAATGGTAAAAAGTCATATAAAAGCTTATTGTAATAGTAATAAGTTTTTAAAAAAGCTACCATTGGAGATGCTCTAATTAACATTCATTATCATATTTTGCCTCAAAAACCGTGCACTCTAATTTGTATCACTTATTTTGAAACGGAGGAAATATTATTCTATAATAATAATATGAATATTTAGTTACATATTTTGAATTTATGACCTACTATGATAGAGCCTCTAGTTGTAACATTACGTTGATGTGCAATGATAACATCATTTGTATCTCATCGGTGAATAGTGTACAAATCTTATTTTATATGGACGCATGATCTTGTTGGGAACTTATCTATATAAAAAAATGTACTTTAAGATTTCATTTACATTGTTTCCGTTTAAAGTGGTTAATAATGAAGTATACTTTTTCATGGAAGTTCAAAAACGGAAAGAAACAAATCCAATCCATCAAGAAACCTCCACTTCTGGATTGAAGTTTCAGTATTCAGATTTTCTAAAATACTCATTAGATTCTCACCTGTACTTTCTTCACCCCCCTCTTCTCTCTCTGTGATTTCCTTACTTTATTCTCTTTACCTTTTGGGCATATACATGTGTTAACAAAGTCTCTTGCATCCTAATTGATACATCTAAAATTTAATACTATTTTCATATCACACTTAATGATTTTTTATTTTTGAGATATAAAATGTAATGAAAGTTAAAGATGAATTATTAGTGTATAAGGAATCTCGCTCATTTATAAGTGATGTTAATAACATTTATAAGTAAAAATAAAGGTAAAATGTTATTAAAGAGAACGATTAGTGAAGAAAAAGTCTCAATTATTTACTTAAAAAGGTAAAATATAAAATATATAACTTATTTTGAAACTTCAAAAAAAGATAAGTGTATCAATTATTGAGATACATAAGTAATAATGTTTCACCATTTTGAAAGCTGGACCGGGCATCGAGCTAGCTATCATCCACAATAGCCGGTTTAGCGTTCAAGCGACCACATGCAAATTCATGAGTTGTTATGAATAGGATCATGCTCTTATAGAGTTATATGAGCTCGAAATTCTTACATTTATTTATCAATATATATGTTGAGTACCAGGCCTCTAAATTCTGCCCCCAATTACAAATGCCATTTAGTTACCAAAAACAAATGTAGCAGAAAGTCTCTTGAGATTAAATAAATTTGTTAAGTAGATCTATTATTATAAACCCTATTGCCTAGAGCCGATGTGTGTTTAATTACCATCAATTTTCTATTTAGATCCTATTCGTTCTTTCCCATGAACTACTTGTCCTTTCTTCCTCGATCGGCCATTGACATGAAAACACTGAAATGATAGATGCATCCATCAGACTGACAACACCCCCCCGATTCACTTCTACTCCTGTATCTTTACATCTGTTCAGGTGGCCCTATATTAACACAATCTGCATCTCAAAAAACAACGGTAAATAGAAGTAACCCTAACTTAACCCCTTTTTCTTCTTTCTTTCGTCAATCCTTCACTATCACCACTTTCCCTCTTTATATAGTCCATCGAGCTCCAATGAAATTGAGACAAACCAACAACAATCACTCCCTTTCGATCTTTAGAATAACCTTAAATTTCCCAATACATTAACCTTTTTAACTTCCTATGGAAGCTTTTGATCATACCCATTACATCACAACCATGACCACCTTTCCCTTTTCTTACCCTTTTCCTACGGTCAACACCTTAACCACCACCACACCCACCACAAACCAACCATGGATGGACACCAGGATATGGAGCAGACTTCCCCAAAGGCTTATAGATCGAGTCATCGCCTTTCTGCCACCACCCGCCTTTTTTCGAGCTCGATCCGTATGCAAGAGATGGTATTCTCTCTTATTCTCTCACGCCTTCTTACAAATGTACCTCCAAATCAACCCTAAACCCCACTATTTCATCTTCTTTAAGCAAAAACCCACAAACCCTAAAACGCCAACAACCACCACTATCTTTAAGACTAGCAACACTACCAGTAACACGGATAACGTTGTTCCCCATGAAGGTTACGTCTTTGATCCCGAAACGCTTACGTGGCATCGTCTTGTTTTTCCATTAATCCCACCTGGGTTTTCTCCCACGTGTTCGTCTGGAGGGCTTATTTGTTGGGTATCAGATGAAGCTGGTTCGAAAGGCTTACTTCTTTCCAACCCGTTTTTCCCGACATTAGTGACGTCACTTCCTTCAACGCTAAGGCCTAGGTTATTCCCTTCTGTCGGTTTAACCATCACAAACTCTTCCATCGATGTTATGGTAGCTGGGGACGATTTAATTTCACCATATGCCGTCAAGAACCTGACTACTGAAAGCTTTCACATAGACGTTGGTGGGTTTTACTCCATTTGGGGGACAACTTCTTCTCTGCCGAGATTGTGCAGTTTGGAGTCCGGAAAGATGGTGTACGTGCAGCATCGACACGGGCAAAATGGTAAATACTACTGCATGAATTACAGCCCTTTTAGCGTGTTGGGGTACGACATGGGGCGAAATGAGTGGTGTAAGATTCAGGCGCCGATGAGGAGGTTTCTGAGGTCTCCGAGCTTGGTGGAGAGCAGAGGGAAGCTGGTGTTGATAGCGGCGGTCGAGAAGAGTAAGCTGAATGTTCCGAGGAGTTTAAGGATGTGGGGGCTGCAGAGTTGTGGGACAACGTGGGCGGAGATCGAGAGGATGCCGCAGCATCTGTATGCGCAGTTTGCGGAGTGGGAAGGAGGGCGGGGGTTTACGTGTGTTGGAAATGGGGATTTTGTGGTGGTGATGATTATGGGGACGGCGGCGGCGGAGAAGGCTTTGTTGTTTGATTTTCAGAGGAAGAGGTGGGCTTGGATTCCGCCGTGTCCGTATGTGAACGGTGGTGGTGAGTTGAATGGTTTGGCCTATGAGCCTAGGCTGGCTACCCCTGTGACTGGACTTCTAGACCAGCTGACTACCCTAAATCCTTTTTAGTATCTTTTCATCAGTGTTAATTTGTGTACCACCTAGCTACTTCCCTTTCTAGGGTTAATTATGTGAAAGATTCTAATGATATATTTGACCATGATGTGTTTCTAAGGAAAAAAAAAAAAACAATGTGGAATCTTCTTATGAAAGCCCCATACTAGATTAATTCTTTATCGTTCTATGCATTTAATCTTCGAACACAAAGGTGTGTGGTTTATCTAAACCTCACTTCCAACTTATTTTGTAAGCCGAATAATCCCAGAATGGTCACTCATATTGCGATAGTTTGGAGTTAGCGTAGATAAACTTCCTTAGCCATATAGGGGGTTTTCTCTCATACAGATTGAATATGGATCTCTATGGGAAATACTCTTATGGAGATAATTCTATTCATTAGACTGGTCACCCCTGTCACATCTGCGCCACATCAGCTTTCTCTCTCCTGATCAAACACACGACCAGACAGCGACCAAATGCCCGTAATGGGTGACCGATCGACTTTTTTTTTAAATTTAAATTTCATTAATAATTAAAACATTACATTAAACATATTATGGGTGGTTTTGTCGATTCCAAATGTGTTCGACCAAATCAGATCTAAGATTAAGATGAGTTTGTTGATTATTGATCTCCCTGATAACTTGCAATACTTCTTCATGTGATCGTACGGGGTCGGCTTCACTATGTCGCTCTTCCGGATGAAAATCGGGACATATGACCCTGCCTTTATCTTTGATTATCATATTATGTAATATGATACAAGTGTACATTATATCCCTTATTTTGTTAACATTTGGGTACCTTGCAGCCGTTTTTATTATACCCCATTTTTTCTTTAGAACGCCAAATGCTCGTTCTACGTCTTTCCTTGCAGCTTCGTGTGCTTTTTTGTAGTTCACTAGCTTAACATCATTCGCATTTGGGTGTGAAATGGACTTAACAAGAACATACCACTCCGGATATATCCCGTAAGTAAGATAATATCCCCATTTGTAAGACACCCCGTTTGCCAAAAAGGGTACCTCAGGTGCTTTCCCGTCTTTGAGATCATTGAAAATATGGGACGCTCGTAACACGTTGATGTCGTTGTTCGACCCGGCGACACCAAAGAACGCGTGCCAAATCCACAAATCTTGTGAGGCAACCGCTTCAAGTAAGATGAATGGTTCGTTCCCGTGATCCCATCTAACATATTGCCCACGGTAAGCATTTGGACATTGAGCCAAGGCCAATCAGTACAATCTATGCTTCCTAGCATACCGGGAAACCCATGTTTCTCCTCATGAAAAGCGTATAGCTTCGCCACATCAGTATGAGTATGCTTTCGCAGAAACTCATCTCCATACAAGTGCATAACCCCTTTACAGAACTCTGCGAGACTATCACGGCTAGTTTTCTCACCAATTTGTAAGTATTCGTCTAGAGCATCCGGTACGGTCCCGTATGCTAACTGACGAATTGCAGACGTGCACCTCATTAGCGGAGAAGTACCTGGATTCCCAAGTGCATCATATCGTTGCGCAAATAATGGGACGGTATTAGTGAGATCGCGAACAATGCGTGTGAAAAGATCACGACTCATCCTGAAACGTTTGCGAAAATCATGCTCGTTATACGTCGGATTTTCAGCGAAGTAAGCTGTCACGAGACGGTCATTCGCACCGCCACGGTCCCTATTCACGTATCTTCTAGGAGTTCTAGGGATAGTAGAACTAGAACCTTCAAGAAACGCGACCGCCGTTTGTAAAAAACCGAGATGTATAACCCTGTCCTCTTCCTCGTCGCCAAAAATGAAATTAGCGACATCCATTTCATCGTCGGAACTCATTTTTAGGATAGTGTGTGTGATGTGTGAAAGTTTTTAGGATAGTGTGAGTAAGTATGAAGAAAAGAAATGAGAAGTGTGAATGTTTTTAGAAAAGGATTGGGTATTTATAAGGTAAAAAAAGAGGGTAAAAATGGAAGAGATGTGGGGGCAAACTAGCCGTTAATAGCTGTTGCCCCATTATTTCCTTCGTTTTCCAGCCGTTCACCAACGGTTGACTCCCCGACCGTTCAAGGGGGTCGACGCGTCGAGCATGAGGCCTTGTAACGGGGGCGACGCGTCGAGCAAGCCTATGTGGCCGGTCACGACCCCCAATTCGGTCATGCATAACGGACGGTCTTAGGTTCATAACCATTTTAGTTGTGTCGAAGCTATGTTTAGGTCATGTTAAAATCAAAATAGATATATAACATTGTTATAACATCTATCTCAAAATTACTTTCCTTTATTTTAACATTTTTGTAACATTCATTTGAAATTTACAAAAATACTACTCCTTCCGTCCCACAAAAAAGTTCTATTTTTTCCTTATAATTTTGTCCTACAAAAAAGTTATCATTTTTTAAATTTTTAGTAACCCACTCAATAAAATATTATTACTACCAATGATTCTACCAATAAACACTTTCTCTCTCCAATCTAACATTATATTTTAATTAAAAGTATTACCAAGGACCCTATCACTAACTATCTTCTAAAATCTTCTGCCTAAATGAAATGAGAACGTTTTTATGAGACGGAGGGAGTATAAACTAATTACAAGTTACCAAAAAAGCAAAAATACCTCAACATCTGTTTTGTTTGGATGTGCGTTAAAGTATTGGCTTGGAAGATTTAGCCAGTTTAATATGGGTGCCAGTGTAATGTTGGCGGTGTTAAAGCTTTTAAGTTGGCGTTTGACGGTCGATACCTATGCTCTTATATTTGTGATATGATACATATGACTTATAATATGACCAATGGAGACAAAATGAGGAACAGTAAAACTTGATTTCTTTACAATATTATACTCCCTCCGTTCCTAAATAAAGTTCTCATTTCTCCTTCAAGTTTTGTCCCTAAATAAAGTTTCATTTCTCAAACTTAAGGAGTCTACTTAATATAATAATATTATTGTCAATACTTTCACCACTAACTATATCCTAAAACATTTTCTCTCTCCAATCAAATCTTATATTTTAAACAAAAGTAATACCAAATACCCCACCACTAACTATCTTCTAAAAAGTTGTGCCCAAGAGAAATGAGAATTTTATTTAGGGACGGAGGGAGTAGTATTTAAATTTTAATTAGAGAAAAGGATAATTAATTGTCGATGAATTTTGTAATGGTATTAGATAAAAACGGTCTTGTTCTATTATTATTATGAAGTTCATAGTTCTCGGTATACTGTTGTTCAACAAGAATATATATCTTTCATATCTCGTCATCAAATAGCTGCAACGTGTATAACATCCGATACATAACATATGTAATCTAAGACATCACATCTCTTGTAGATTACATAGCATATATTTTACGTCTTTGAAACAACACGTATGATTACTCTGTACTGTATCAAAAGCATTTATCATTTTCCATCTACATAAATTAATGCACGAAAGAGTTAATGAGTCCACCACTCGTTACCATTGCAGTTACTTAAACATATCCCATGTCTGCGTTGTTTTCAATTAGTACTTAGACCGGCCATCAATTAAATCAAGTGTTTTTTTTTTAACGACAAATCTGAATCTATTCATAATTTCAACCTATGTCCACGATAGCTGTTGAACCCCCGACCTCGACCTCAAGAATGGAGGCAAACACCTAGGATAAACGCCCTTTGGTAATCAAAGGTTTTTTTAACTTATAAATTTCTTAAGCAATTGAAAATGTATTTAATACATCTTGTAAATTGATAACAAAATAAATGGAGTTTATTGATTTTGGAAATTTTAAGATCCTTAAATGCGAGTTAGACCGGTGCCAATGGTGACGGCAACTGACGCCGTCAGTTGCTGCCAACTCAGCGCCACGTCAGCATACAAACTAACTAACACTAAACTGACGTACCCATGCCAACAGCACTCCGTCACTTCACCAAATTTGGGCCCCACCATTTACTTTTCTTTTTCTAATAAAAATATACAACTAATAAAAAAATATAACTAATAAAAATACATTTCATTAATTAAAAAAGACATTAATAAAAAAAAGACATTAAAATAATTAAAAAAAGACATTAATAAAAAAAGACATTAAAATAATTAAAAAAAGACATTAATAATTAAAAAAAAAGAAATTCAAACTAAAAAAAACTACTAGTCAAGAGATTCATTGTCGTCTTCGTCTTCCCAACCGGTCCTTGTGTTCCCGAACCCTCACCGGCACCCCCCTCCTCATCCTCGTGAAAAATCGCCAAATCCTTATGAAATTGCTTTGCAATTGATTCTTGAGCGTTTTCAAGCATTTGCTTACGACTTTCGTCAAGGTCGTCCGGTACTTTTGTGGCTAGGAATTTCTAAGTTTTCAAAATCATTTTTTTATGTGTCATTTTTGCAACCTTAGCGATAATGTTTGTATGCTTATGTGAGGTTTGTCTAACCACGTCCAAAGTGTCCAACTTAATGGACCTTTGGGAACTTGCGGCATCGGAAGAAGACGAAGTTTTTTGACTTTTCTTGCTAAGACTGTGGCCGGGGGCGCCTCAACGGGTCATCTTGGAACAACACATGCATGTTAGCCGGTGCCGTCGTCCTTGGATCCATGCTCGACGGTTCGGTGTCTTCATCGAGGCTTATCGGCTCGGTATCCATGACGCCCACTGAAAAATAGAACTTTGGGCTATCTCTTACCACTTCCCAACAGTCTTCGTATATAAAATTACGGCCAACATTTTCACGGAATTGTTGACGAGAAGCTTTTAGAACGTCCTCGTCTCGCGTACCGCTTCCACGCATGTCGTTTAAAGAATTGTATATAGCACTGAAAATTTTCACGTCTTGTGCTATTTTGGACCATTTGCCCGTTAGTTGGTTCATGTTACGCTTCACAGAAGCAGCCGAGTTGAAGTCCGCGAGAATTTGACCCCAATGGACGATATTTTTTTTTTTGCTATTCCCCTTAACACCATCTTCAGAGTTATGAATCCAACGTTGGGCTAAAATCACCCCGTCAGGGGTTGACCACTTTGTTTGTGCCCTTTTTGGCGCCGCTTTTTCTTTCCCTTTTTCCATCCTTTTTTCTTTCCCTTTTCTTGTGGGTGTCGGTTCTGGTGGGGTGTCCCCCACATTTTCGGTTGGTGATGGTGATTGAAAATTATGTGAATAGATAGGTGTGTTTGGAGGAGGTTGTTGGAATTGGAAGTTGGGTGGTGGTTGTTGGTATTGAAAGTTTGGTGGTGGTTGTTGGTATTGAAAGTTTGGTGGTTGAGAGTAATGGAAGTTGGGTGGTGGTTGTTGGTATTGAAAGTTTGGTGGTGGTTGTTGGTATTGGTAGTTTGGTGGTGGTTGAGAGTAAGCCCCAAAACCAAGCGATGGTGCCGGGTTGCTTGTTTGACCCGACGAAGAACCGGCCGGTGAGGGTGGGGCGTCAATCGGTGTTGAATTAAATAGCTCCCACACGTCGTTGGATACCGATGATTGACGTCTTTTGGACATTTTTGAAAAATTTGGGAGGAGATATGATTTTTTTGAGAGAGAACGAAGGTGAATGTGATGTAAAAAATAGAAGAAATGAGTGGGTATTTATAGATGTAAATGAGGGGGAATTTTTTTTGAATTTTTTCGAATTTATTACCGTTTTTTTGTATTTATTACCATTTATTTCGAAATTATTACCGTTTAAAAAAAAGAGGTTTTTTTTATTGGTTGAAAGGTACATGCGGGCCCCACAAAGACGCCCCTCCTCCGTCTCTTCTCTCGTCTCGAAACCGGCTGGCGGAAAACCGGCGGACCAACCGGCGGTCCGTGCCAACGGTGCCGTTTCCTGTGGCCAACCGGCGGACCGTTGGCACCGGTCTGAAACAATTCTTTTAACAAATTAAGTTAGGGTTGCTTCTATTTACCGTTGTTTTTTAAGATGCAAATCGTACGTGTTAATATAGGGCAACCTGAACAGAACGAAGTAAAGATACAGGAGTAGAAGTGAATCGGGGGTGTGTCAGGTAGGTGAAGTCTGATGGTTGCATCTATCAATTCAGTGTTTTCATGTCAATGGCCGATCGAGGAAGAAAGGACAAGTAGTTCATGGGAAAGAACGAACGAGATCTGATTAGAACAATGACACAAGACAATATAGGGTTTATAATAATAATTCTGACTTACGAATTTAATGACAGGACACTTTAATTGGGTAGATTTGTTTTTAGTAATTATATATTTGTATATTTCTGGGTATGTTTAATTATGCCATATTATGTGTTCAAGAAAATCAACATTTTTAATAAATATACTATTTCGTTATTTATAGAAACGAGGAGTACTTAAATGAATCAACTGCATAGCTAGACATATCAAGTTCAATTCCAAAATAATGTTCATTTATAGATAAAAATGTAAATGTGTTAGAAAGATGTGCAAAAGACTAACCTAGTATTCTTTAATTGATTTAATTTTTCTAATAATTTGTACGTAAAATAATATCTACATGTTTAACAGCAATTAGCAGGGGTGAACATTGGCGGTTTTTAACTAAAACCAAACTCCGCCCTAAATATCCAGGTTTTAAGAATTATACCCCATTCAGTTTCGGGTTTTCCGGTTTCGGTTTTTCGGTTTTTTCGGGTCGGTTTCGGGTTTTTTTGGATATTTTGTTTTCCTTAAAGTTTACCAATTTGTTACCTTAAAAATTAATATTATGATTCAAACCCCCAAACCTTAACACATTTCGTTATAAATAAAAAATAACTAGTAGGTTTAATATAATGTAATACTAATAAATTTCAACTAACATAATTTGAATAAGATTAACAGTAATATATTTTTATTTAAAAGATAATTAAATGTAAAATCTTCTATAAATATAAGAATATTTTTATAAAATTTGAAAGATATATATAATGGTGGGGTGTGGCCGGGTTTTCGGTCGGGTTTTTCGTATGCCCCCGAAAACCGTCCCAAACATTCGGATTTTCCAAAAATCAAAACCGTTGACATCGGTTTTTCAAGTGGTTCGTTTTTTCGGGTTTTCCGGTTTCGGTTCGGTTTTTCGATTTTTATGCTCAGCCCTAATTGTCTAGGGGTAATAACACGTAAAATGATCTCCTATAAGTCATGTGTTTTGTAACTTTCGTATGTAAATATTTATCAGATTATCATGTGAAAGTTTTATATACATATTTTGGGTATATATATAAAAGGACAAACAAGAGGACTAAATTAAATAGGAATATGATTTTTACGGGCAGTGTGGTAACTTTACATAGTTAAAAGCTCCAACTCTTTTTAAAAAGTTACTTAAGTAGCTTTTTGTTTTAGAGTTTTTTTTTTACCGAACAAAGCTTGAGAAGAGCTTAATCATTTATTTAAAAATCGTTACCAGTAAGATTGAAGTCATTGCATTATATATCTCGGTTGACCACAGCTGATAAAACTAACTCCTCTTGCTTTCCTAACATTTTGACTGACCATTAACCTTCTAATCTTTTCTGCATCATCCCACTTTTCACCCATAATAAACAAATCAGCAATAAGACTATAAACACCGCCATCTTTCTCTGGATTCAACATCTCAATCACTCTATTAATCACCTTTTCTGCCATCTTAAAATTGTTATGTACCTTACAAGAATTAAGAAAAGATCCCAAAACATTCATATTAGCCTCCAATTTCATCTTCTTTATAACATCATATGCTTCTTCTAGCTCCCCTGCTTTCCCAAACAAATCAACCATACAACCATAATGATGAATTTTAGGTTTTAATCCGTATTTTTCCATTTGTTTAAAGTACATACGTCCCTCTTCAACTAACCCTGCTTGCACACAACCAGTTAGGATTCCCGTGAAAGTGAATTCATTCGGTTTAATACCAACTTTTTGCATTCTTTCGAATAGACTTATTGCTTCATTAATGTCAGCGTGATTTGCAGCCCCACAAATTAACGCAGTCCAAGAAACAACGTTTGTTTCTCGCATCGTCTCAAAAACAGTTTTAGCAACTTTTAAGAATCCACATTTCGCATACATGTCTATTAATGTGGTCCCGAGTTCTATGTTGAGCTCCCATTTGTTCTTGATGATGAATCCGTGTATGGACTTCCCTAAAATTAGCCCAATTGCACCCATGTGACCACACGCTCCTAAGATAGCACACAAAGTGAACTCATCAGGTTTCAAGTTTTCATCCATTAACATATTGCCAAAAAGTGCAAGCCCTTTTTTTTTATCACCATTATTGATGTAGGCTGATATCATTGCAGACCAAGAAGCAATATTTTTTACCGGTATTTGATCGAACAGAAACCTTGCTTTGTCTCCATCCCCTGATCTCGATAAGCCAGTGATCATTGTATTCCAAGTGACAGTGGTTCTCTCAGGCATTTCATCGAACACCTTACACGCGTCATTGAAACAAGCATTTGAGTAGCCGTGCAAAAGTGAAGACATGATGTAGACATTGGAAGTGAAACCGAGTTTTGAAATATGAGCATGAAAGTGACGAATAAGAGGGGCGTTGTTCAATTGCGTACATGCTGTAAGCGTGTGGAGGACAGTGAAGCTGTCCACAGGGATGAATTCACGGTTCATTTGTTTGTAAATTTGTAAAGTTTTCTGAGGTGAAGATGCATTTTTGATGGCTGAATTCCATTTTGATGGTGATGGTGATGATGATGTTGATATTGTTAATTTTTGGAGGAAAGTAACTTGATAGAGTAATGATTTTCTTAATGTGCGACACAAAATCAGTTTCATTATTTGCAATTCACACATTCTGCAGACCTGTAATCATTAGAAGCATCCTCATTTTGTACTCAATCAGAACCTACATGAATCTAAGAAGCTTAAAAAAACTGATTGCAACAAATGAATAAAGTGCTGAAAAGGTGAGAAGTACTTTCGAATTGTAATACAACATGGAGGGAAGAAAAAACCCTTAAGTAAAGGGACCGTTTCGATAATTAGATCAAAATTGAGGGACTAAAGATATAAAGCCGCTTCTTTCTTCTCCAAGCCGGGTGCCCTGCTATGACCACCACCGCCTCCCGCCTCCATTCTGTTATTTATTCAAAATACTTTTAGCGACACCATCCTTTTTGTCTTCATTGCGATAAAATAATAAAAGATGCCACAAGGTTTTCCCTCTAAACTTGCATACATGTGTATTTGTGCTTTGAGCTATTTCGTGAGTGAAATTGATTGATTGATTATTGTTGATAGATCTTCCAGGGTTCTATTATGATGCCGCAAGAAACAGATATTTCCCTATGCAATCACCGATTCCGGGTTCTTCATCCAGAAACACGTCTTCTGCTTCAACCAGTGCTCAAAAAGAACCCCCCAAATCCAAACAGGTAATACTAATTCACTTTCGATAGACGCACTTCGATTATAATGTCAGGCCTAATATTCTTCAAATGCAAATATAATTTATATGGATTTTATAGCAAAGTAAACTATTGCTGGCATACGTAGGGAATTAATCAGAGATTAGAGTATGCATTTAGCTTTTAAGAGTGAGACCTAGTGCATACAATTATAAATAATCTTAGGTTCTTCATTTATATTCCCCTCTATTTTATAACAAAAGAAAAATCAAGTGTCTTCATGTCTAGGTTTTAAGAGGTTTTCTAGGGCTGCAAGCATAGTTATTTCACTGCTCATATTCATGCTTTAAGCCATTGACTACATTTTAAACTTTGGATCATAGGCAAATGATGGAGAGGGGGCCAAAGTTGTTAGAATGGTTCATGATAGGGAATTATGCGGTAATTCAATCAGCTGCAACAAGAAGAAGGTGAACTTTCAAGACGAATACGAAAAGAAACGAATATCAAAACCTACAGTAAGTCAAAATTTATGAAAAAAAATGTATCCTGTCTTGATGTTGTTACATAGTACACACGTACATATAATTTAAATCTTTTAACCAGATATGGAAATACGAATGGACAGAGAGGATGGCTGAAACTGCATTGGAACATGTATATGTCAACATCCAGACTCCACAAGGCCTTAAGGAATCACAAGTATTACTCACTGGTCGTCTTGATAGCACCTTTTGGTATTGTTTCCACTATCCTGTATACATATATACATGTTGTTTAAATTACTAAAAATACCGAGTTTTGACTTTTTAAACTTAGTACCTATGAAGTTGGACCTTTTGGAGAACGCGCTGATTACGCGACACAATTCCTACCAGATCTTGTCAACTTAGAAAAAAAAACAGAATCATTAAAACCACCAGGTCTTCTTTGGCGGGCGATTAGTGCTAATGTTACAATGACTTCAAATGTATCCTCTATAAAGATTCATCACTCTCAACCAACTGATAACAATTCATCCCCCTCATATGCTTTGTATCCTTTGCATCTTTATACTCTAATAATATTAATCATATCTCTGACTGACTGACAATGTTATATACTTTGTTAGTAAACTTTAACTGAAAGTAAACAGAATAACTACTCTGGGACACGAGACATCTGGTGGATCTGTTTATCTAATGGACCTTAGTGAACCATTGGATTATGTTTTGGAGATTGATGTGTTAGGCCGAAGAATTAATTGGATTTATTCTATGTCTAATTCCACAATTTGGACAGCAGATTGCAGTTCAGATGGAAATCGAGCAGTAGTCGGTAGGTTCATTTATTCGGTTGTTGGTCAAAAAGTCAATGCATTACTATTTGTATAAATTTGGATTTTTTTAGGCACCAATAGCGGAGCTGCTTTGGTAAATATAGAATCTGGAAGAAGAACATGGATATTGCGTTCCAAGAGTGACGTTTTATCTTCACAATTTGATTCTTCGGTAAGAACATGTTATAAAAATTAATTTATTTTACAATTTTGTGTATTGTTGTGAAGCCTATGTTTTTTTTCAGGGGAATATTGTTTTATGTGGACTTAGAAACGGAGCTATTTTGACAGTTGATACTCGCCAAAAACCTCAAGATTTGCAAAATAGACTTCCTAAACATCAAATTAATTTTCCGTCCCTTAAAACAAGTGAAATTTCAAGTAAAAAACGAGAGAAACAATGGTTTGAGGTAACGTTTTATTTTTATAAGAAAATAAATTTACTATTTTGCCCTTCAAAAATTAGTGTAACTTGAGTGTAGAGTTGATGCATGTAGGTTAAAGGGAATATTCATCACTCTCGAATGATGTATATGCCCTCATCAGTTTCCTGGTTAGTACACAAACTATTCAAAGTAAAGCACTATTTTATTATAATTTTTATTATTATTTTCATTTTTATGCAGTTTGGTAGGACTTAAGCTGTATGATCAGTATTTCTTGGCCAGCTCAATGGACGGAACGGTACTTTTTTTGCATATTTATTCTGAAATGTATTGATAATATTTTTGTTGTTGCTATCTGAGCTGCGTTTGATGTTTGAGTTTTTATAGGTGAGACTTTATGATCATCGTTTGACTAAAAAGGGGGCTGTACAATTCTATGAGGGAAATGTTAATTCTCATACTCGTACACAAATGGGTGTGGATCCATCAGAGAGATTTTTCATGTCAGGTATCCTGGGTTTTAATTCCAACCCGTTTATATTTAAAAAAAAATTAATAATATAGTTTTAAAATGATATGTAATTAGGGGGAGAGGATTTGTGTTTGCGGGCATGGAGTATAAAGTCAGGTGAAATGTTATATGAAGATAATTTCATGGATTCGGTGGCCTCAGTTGTGTGCTGGGAACGTAGGGGAGGACATGATTTTCCAGGGCCAGGGGTTTGGTTAGGGTCTCGAGAAGGGATATATTATGTGAACACTTGATTGATCACACTTCCAACTAACTTAAGATATGACATGTAACCAGGGTTGGATTAATATGGGTTTAACTGTTGAATGAATATATTATAAAGAGAAATGATATTTAGTCTTGCTATTTGTTTATATTTATAGTCGTTGATAGGATGACATGAGTAGGAATAAATGGTAAGACTCAATACTATTACTCTATATGAAAATATGCTCTTGCAGCCATTGTCATTTCAAGATTCATTCTTTATTCATGAAAAATATTTTCTTCTAAATTTCTCTTCTTTTATCTTTATTTTCCTTGCTTTCACTCCTCTTACCTTCTCTTTTTTATTATAAGAGTATGTAGCACAACGTTAAGGGCTTCCGCTTGATATTTTTTTAACCGGCGTTTTGGTCGTTTTTAGCTAAAATCGAGTGCAAAGTGAAAAGGTTTTGTTTCTTAGGTTCGGTTTTTCAGTTTTAAACATGTTTGGGTGTTGGTATCGGTCGTTTTGGACTTTGGTGATCTTTTCCAACTTTAAAAACCCCAAAAAATACTTTTAGTAATGGCATCCGTGATTAACAACGTCTTCACCACTAAGAGAATCCGGTGTGGTGGCGAGAGGGGGTGGGCGCCGGACGCCACCTCGGCGCGCCGGCCAAGCGAGCGAGGGTTTGCGCCGGATGGTCGACGGATGCAGCGGGCCAATGAGCGAGTGCCACGTGGACTAGCCGTTGGCAACGGCTAGTTTTCCAGAATTTTAACTTTTTTTATTTATTTTTTATTTTTAAATAAACCTATTATAAATAACCCATTTAACCATTATCTTTTTTCACACCATTTCTTACACTTTCACTCTCTAAAACTCTTTACAATTTCTTACCCTTTCACTCTCAAAAACTCTCCAAAATGTCTCAACCACCACACCCCAATTGGATGAACGGTATTCTCGGCTGGGGAGGTTCCGGCTCACCGGCGTCTAATCCGTCAACACCTTCGTCCCAACAATCGGTATCATCCACCCAAAACACCGTGATGCCGACATTTTCCCAAGAGCAATACAACCACTTTATGCTTCAACAACAATTTCAAAACTTCAACAACAACAATTTCAACAAAACCAGCCCCCTCCTCAAATATGGTCACAACACCAATGGTCACAACCACAATCTTCACAACCACAATAATTTCAACAAAACCAACCCCCTCAAGACACCGACGCCGTTGAAAAGGCGAGAAGAAAGGGGGAAAAAGTTGCCGTCAACTTAAGTCGGAAGGTTATGCGGTGGGACGCCGCCGAAGAAGTTTTATTGGCGGAGTGTTGGGTTAGCGTTTCCGAGGACCGCGAAAAGGGCGCCGACCAATCGGATGAATGTTTTTGGAACAAAATCCTTGTTGAGTTCAACAAGGATGTTGGTACGCCGCGTACCAAAGACATGTTGACGGGGAAGTGGTCGACCTTAAATGGTAATTGTCAAAAATTCAACGGTATCTACAAACGTCTACAACGTACAAGTCGAAGCGGTGAAAATGAGGTCGACTTTATGGCCCGTGTCCGACAAGCGTACCGTGACGAGTCGTCGTCAAAAAAACAATTTAACAACGAAGGTGCGTGGGAAGTTTTGCAACATTGCCCGAAATGGGACGCCCGCGCACCCATTTCGCTCTCCGATAACGAAGAACTTTTCGGAGAAGATACAAGACCACGTCGGGCGGGAAAGTCTCGTAAGGCAAAAAAAAAGTAGGTCGGAAAGTTCATCCGGCGCTAACACCGCCGGAAGTGCCGCACCGCCGGACCTTGGCGAGGCTATGATGGCCGAGTTTAGGCGGAAAAGTGAAGCCGCTCAATCGGCTTACGAAAGGTCAAAGGCACGGGATGACGTTTTCGTGCGTTTGGAGGAATTGCGATTCCTAAGCACTAACACCCAAGGTTTGGGGCGCCAAGATAAGGCGAGAATCGTCAAAGAAAAAAAGGCGATCCGCGAAAAATACCCCGTCGACGAAGATGAACTTGACGTGGACGATGACGACGAGTAGTTTTTTTTTTTTTTGTTTAATTTTCGGTATTTTTTTCCTAATTTTCGGTATTTTTTTTATTTTTTCGGTAATTTTTTTTTATTTTCGGTAATTTTTTTATTTTTTAGGTATTTTTATTTTGTATTGTGTAATATTTATTTTAATGAAGTATTATGTTTTTAAAAAAAGAAAAAAGAAAAAAATGGTGGTGGGGCCCAAATGACTTAAATGATGTTAGAGGGGGTATTTGGGGGGTTTTGAATGTGAAATGTGAAATGGTGATGTGGCGCATAGGTGGCGCAGATGTGACGAAGTGACTTAAGCCACCACACCCATTGCTCTAACAAGATATTCATGGTTTGAAAAACTCAAGTTTGTAACCTGTTGGCGATTGAAATTGAGATTATACAAAACTAAATTAGGCCCCGTTATATTTTATTTTTCATATATTCGTGTTTGGGGCGAAAAGAGAAAGAGGTCCTAACTAAAGGGTTGGTAATGAGTGATGATGTGGTCCCTACGTTCATAACGGCCTCTCCTTGTCTTGAACAAAATTTCAATCCTTCCCTTTCCCTCCTCCGGCGCCTTCCTCCGGCACCGGATCTCCAACTTCTTTTCGTTTCCATTATTCCTACAACAGCAAAATGGCAATTTTTAGAATCATTTGGTTTTAGCTGTTTGAATGAAGTCGTAGTTCTATGGCGGAATTTGCTTCACGCATGCTAAATCGGCTATCGAAAACCACAACTTCAAATTCAGGGCATAAGAAAAACATCGAAAGTGTTGATCACCCCGATTCATGCATCAACTCCACCGATTCTAATTCTCAACCTCTAAATTCGAAGTCGCAAAACGATGCCGATTTATCATGCCCTCCTGATCACAATGACAACGCACCCCATTCCGATCATAAGAATGAAGAAAATTCTGATGATTCATGGCTTCCTAATAATAAGAGCAACAATTTAACAGCCCCTTCCAGGCCAAATAATCCACAGAAAACTGTGAACGATTCAGATGATTACGAATATGAAAATGAAAACAAGAAACATCATTCATGGCTTCCTAACTATCATTCCAAAAGGAATTCCTCCAAAATAGCTTCTAGATCATTTAATTCGAATCTCTCTCGGAAAACAGAACGCTTAATACACATTTTGAAACTTGAAGATAAAAACAACAGCAGCGACAAGATTCATAACAAATCAAGTAACCACGATCAAATCCATTTGAACAAGGAACCTTCAATCTCTCAACAAAAAGATTCTTGTGACTCAAAATGCTCGGTTGAAACTGAAAGTTCAGGTGGTGTTTCAACCCTCGTAAGAAGATGGAAGAACATTACCGAAACAAAAGACACAAAATCAAACCATTCATCCCAAAACAAATCAGATGACTCTTCTGCTGAATTAACATCACCCAAAACGAACCCGCTTTCACAACTAGCTGCTTCTCTGGGTAGGGATGATTCGAAAGCGGTTGATAAGAGTCCTTCAGAAACAACAGAAACGACCTCAAATGATGATACCACGGATCCAAGGTACACCACATTACATTATTGCTTTTGAATGCGTCGTTTGTAAGCTTTTGATTTTTGAATTTAACTCACTATTTATATGAAAAATAGAATATTATTCTAAGTTCTTACATGTTTTCAAGTGAGACTGATGAAAAGGGGCTAGAACTAGAAGACTATAATCAGTTGATTAGTGCATATTCTAGACCAAAAAGTGAACTCGATGAAGAAGAAGAAGAAGATCATGAAGAAGAAGATTATTATAATCATGATGATTGGATTAGTAACATTGCTAAACCAAAAAGTAATTGGGAATGTTTGAGGCAGGCTAGATACAAAGAGATGCTTCATACATATAAATCCTACAATACGGACATTCACCACCTTCTAAAAACGTAAGAAAAAACATTCTAGCTAATTTTTGTTACACAATATGAATATGTTGCATGTTGCAGAAAAAGTGTTTCGAATTTTCTTTCAAGTGATCAGCGAGACAAGCTAGAGCTGTTAATGGTGAGTCAGGCACAAGGAGTTGAGTCAATGAAAGAAAAGGGAAAATATAAAAAAGAAGAAAACGAGATTGATCAAAACATAACACGATCAAGATCGTGTGGCCATCCTAATCCTGTTTATGAATCTTCATCTCTTTGGCAAAACAACACTCCGAAATCGTCTTCTATTGTTAGTTGTTAATTAGCATCTATTTCTTTGATTTAACTCTTAATTAATGAGTTAATGTATAATTAACATTTTGTGACAGGAGATGGAACTCATATATGATTTGAGAGGATATGTGGAGCAACTCCATCAAGAAATCTTGGACCTAAGGGAAACTATAACTAGTCATGTTAACATGCAACATGAGTCAGGTTAATTAGCTACCAGTTAATTAAACATCTGAATAAGACGGTTTAGTAGGTTGTATACATTAAAATTAGAATTTGGGTTGAAAACCCAATGTTAAACAATAAACATATGACCCCACCGATAATGCAATTATTTTATAAGATTCTATATTCAATGATTATTATGTTGAGAGGGTTGTAAGTGATTAGTTTACAAGTTTTATTTTTTGCTTATATACTGATCGGGTATTAATGTTTTGAACGAGTATAGTTCAAAAGAAGAGAATGAGCACCAAACAGAACTGTTGTGTGTGCAATACAACGCAAGCAGATTCTTTTCTGTACAGGTGTGAAGTTCGTTTAACAGTAAATAGTAATATCTTTCTATCAAATAAACCCTTTTAAGTATATGAAAATAAATGTCTGTGTTTCAGATGTGGGCACGTGTGCACATGCTATGATTGTGGTCTGGAATTGCAATATACGAGTGGGAAATGCCCAATTTGTGAGGCTCCAATAGTGGATGTCGTTAGGGCATGTGGTTATGGTGATTGAATTGCATACAAGTAATTCATATAAATTGGTGGATTCTAATCTTCCTTAGTTTCAATGTATAGATACTTTTTCTTTCTTCGAATAATGTATATACACAAACAGGCTGTTGAGTTTGTAAATGCAACTCACTGCCTAAAATTTTATTCCTCTTGTCAGTATAGTTTTTTCTTTTGTCATATATATTATTATTATTATTATTATTATTATTTATTATTATTATTTGCAATGAGAGGTTGAAATCTGACCGAACTCGGAGCAATATTGTAAAGTATATGGTTCAGAATTGGTTCAATATAAAAGATATTTCTTATATGCAAGATATAAATATAAAACCATTGTTGTTTCTAAGTTTTAAAAACTAATATAGATTAAAAACAAGATAAAAATAAACTGGATCTATTGATTCACACGAATACCATGAATAAATCTTTCTAATTATCGTTGATTCAAATAATGCCAATAATAAGGGCAATCAAACATAAATTATGTTAACAGAAAGAAAAAAAAATGAAATTTCATAAAAAAAATTAACGGAGTGTTCCAAAATCAAATTAAAACCCTAAAATAGCACATCGTTTTGAATGGGCCAAAAGTGACCCATAAACAGAGTTAAAAAAACATGAAAAATCTTAAAATGCAAATAACTCTAATATTTTTGGGCTTGAAAATTTCAATTTGACTTGTCAAAAGTTTGGATTTGATTTGTCATGGGCCTCAAATGGAGCCCGTAACTCAAATTATGCTCATTTTAGCAGTCCTTTATTTATGTGATCTTGGACCTACATGAAACAAACTGGTCCGTTACTCCACGCTTGGGCCTGCATAAATAACATTCTTGGAACGCATCCAATTTTGAGATAACAAAACCACACAAAATTAATTTGAATATATGTTTTAAAACCCAACAGCAAACCGGACTCAAATAAACTTCGTTAGGCCTTCAATCAAGAACCATATTATATCCTTGAACCAAGCTACTTCAATTTGCATTTTTAAGTGCACTGCACAGTCATTAAACCTTGTTTTTATTCTCTTCTGCTTTTATATCGGCATAAAGTAATATTTGTGTACTCAAACAACCATTAATTTATAAGTAGATCTTTATCAACATGCAACAACCCAAGTTTTATTTATATTTTAAAATGGTTACTCTCTTTGTTCATTCTCCGTTCGCATCAACGAAACTACCTTAAAAGGACCAGATGTTTTCCATTAATGTTAACAGGCGAGGAAGCAACGCTTTATCTCCAAAATTTTATGACAAATTCATCTTTATAATAATAAGATCATGATCCAATCCATTAGCATGCCTTGATTTTCGGAGGGACAAACAAAAGTTCCTTTTATATATGTGGGAGATTTCTAAGGTATGTCCTAAAAAATTTCTTATGTATGATTTTTTTTAATACGTACATTTGATAAACAATTATTTCTTAAATATTTACTGAATAACATAAATGAACTTTAATTCTGTCATTTTAGAAAATACACTAAATATGATTTTTTATTTAAATACATCGTAGGTATACTCCTAATATATACATTATAAAAACTCTTGTATGTAAAATAAATGTGTATATCTTTAAATGAAGATTTATTACCCAATGAGACCCACTTACTTGTATGTGTTGTATGAGCCTCTCATTTTGTTAGTGTTAGTCTTTGCAAAGGTGGTGTTGAGGCGGGTAGTCTCTAGTACTCTAGTAGGGCCGTTGTCTCAACTCTCAACTCTTGAGTATAAAAAAAATATAAGAAGGCGGAAGGGATGAGAGCTAATTCGTACAAAACAATTTTTATCAATATAGAGTAAATTCATTTCAAATGATAATCATATTCTTAATGGGAGGGGTGAAATGCAAAATGTGTTAAAAAGTAAAAGAAGGACATGAAAAAAAAGTGACTCATAAACAAAAAAAGAGCATGACAATCATTTAGAATCAGTAATTAAAAATTTATTGATTTACTTGAATATCAACCTGAGTTTGAGATTTTTCGAGTCTTTATTTGAGCTTGGTTTTCTTTGTTTTTTACTCAAACTAGGTCCTCCGCACGGGTTTCAGGGATTTTTTTCTACAACCTATATATGTATGAACTTTTTATACCAATTTTTTTTAACAAAAAGTTCGACGATAATATTTAATTAACTTTTAAATATTTTAATTATATCAAATTAATTTAAAACTAGCAGGGTATCCGCGCAATGCGGCGGCGGGTGCCCGTAACTATATTTCGAAGTGATGACGGTACCGGTGGTGGTGACAATAGAGATGGTATTCAGTGGTGGTGCGTAGTGATGGTAGGTGCTGACATTAGTGATTGTAGGATTAGATCCGAAATTGGCTTTTTTTGTGAAAGTAAATATGAACCTTTTAAATAGAGAAATGATGGTTTAATTCTGGTGACGTTAAAGGTTATATATATTAGTATCTGGAATAAATCAAAATAATTAAGTAGTTGAAGCGGTTAACACACAGTGACTACTTAGAAGAGGTCTTGTGTTCGAATCATGTAAGCAACACTTTATTTTTTTAGTTAAATAACTTACTAAAAGTAGAAATCTCATTAAACTTAAAATTAAGGAGTTCCTTAAACTTACTAAAAGAAGTAGGCCTAAATGCATTAGTAAGTAGTAATATAATGAAACCATCAGATTTAAATGTAATTATAACAATTTTAAATAGAAATAATACTGAAATTCAACCAACACTTTTACCAAATTTAAAAACCTAATGAAAATTTTGTTTTTAATTCTATGCAACAAAATTTATACCAAAGTTATACAAAACAACTAAATATAAGAACGCCATAAACCGGTAAAAAAAGCGCTCAAGGTGATAATATTTTGGCCAAAATGCATCTTAGTACCCTTAACTTGGCCGACTGGAATTTCTACTACCCTGAACTATTTAAGGTGCACCATGGTACCCTGAACTTGACAAAATGATCGATTTAGTACCTTGACTCATAAATTTGATCTCGTTTTCTTACTTGATTTAATTTTGTTGGAGCATTAAACAGACTATAAATGTATGTTTATCTCAATATATTGATATTGGAAGCAAATGATATGAGAAAACAAGAGCAAATTAGTAAGCCAGGGTACTAAATTGACCATTTTGTCAAGTTCAGGGTACCATGGTGCACCTTTAATAGTTCAGGGTAGTAAAAATTCTGCTCAGCCAAGTTCAAGGTACTAAAATGTATTTTGGTCTAATATTTTTGTATGTGTCGGTGTCGGTATGCCAACCTATAGACACCGCGTTTCTCCTCCAGAGTGTGCCAGCATCTTCCCATACCATGACAAAAAACACACAATCATTACTTTACTTTCCCAATTTTCTCTATATTTGTTTTACCTATAATATAGTTGAAATATAAAATTCATTTATTTCTTTTTCTAAGTTTATAATCTAATTTGGACAACTATATTAATTAAAAAAGTAACAAAATAATTATCAAAATTTAGTAAAAATCAATACCTTTTCTCTTTCACGTATCGTCAACAAACGTGAATGGTACATATTTTAAAGAAGTTATAAATAATAGAAAAATAGTTTCCTATCAGTCTATTATTCCTACATAACAAAACTATTCTATTAGTTGATCGATTTGACAAGATCTTCCTATCATTACTTCATTACATTAGCTTTTCACGGATGTAACGATCAAGTTTATGATATAACATCTGTCGAAATACACATTAAAACCATTTGCTTCCAACAGTACTGCTCTTCTATACGAACCACTCAACCTCCTACTTTTACCATCATATTCTATACGATTGCTTAATGTTCAGCTCCCACAAATGATTGGAGTCGAATGTGAAGGATTTAGAAAACTGATAAAAAGTTCACGATGGCTACAAAAGTTAATGATAGAGTTCAGACAAACCAAAAAGTTCAATGATATTATTAGATGGATACCAATATATATGTGTAAGATATGGTAAATATTTGAATTATTAATGGTGATCCCTTCCATAATTATATATAGAAGACATCATTGTAACTTATATATACTTGTGTAAATTAATAGAGAAGTTATCGATTTCATTCTGTGTGATGGCTGTAGTGAGCTTAACCACATCATAAACTCTAATTATTTTCAAGTTTTTGTCAGCGGGATCCTCTCCTTTTACCTAGTCGGTTTGATCTACATTTCTTTTCAAGATTCGTGATCTAGCTTGCCGTTCTTTGACTTTATCAGACCTTATTTCGTTTGTGTCGATTTCATGAAATATTAATACGTACAAAGAATAAATACGAGAGGAGATGTGTACTCATCTTAAACGAATGTAACGTTTTCTATCCTGAGTTAAAGAAAATACGAACATATAAAAGAAACCAAATCGTATATTATTATTATTTATTTTTTTATTTTTGGTAGGAAAGGAATATTAATACGAAGTACTCCCTGCGTCCCACAAAAAAATTCCCATTTGACCTTAATTTTTTGTCCCACAAAAAACTTCCCATTTCATTTAATTGATGGGCTCCACATAATAAAATACTATTATTACTAAGGACCTCACCACTAACTATTCACTAACCATCTTTCTCTCTCCAAATCAATCTTATATTTTAATCAAAATTATTACCAATGACCCCACCACTAACTATTCCCTTAAAACTTATGCCCATATCAAATGGGAAGTTTTTCGTGGGACGGAGGGAGTAATAATTTAATTTCAAAAGCCACTTTAAAACATTACCCATTGGTTTATGAAGCAGAGAGTAGGAAAAGTAAATAGGCCCATAATTATTGTTTCTACACATTTTGTTTCTCCTCTTTTTGAGGTGGGTGTGGGTGTGTGTGTGTGTGAGACTCTGCAACAACTCTGTGTTTTCTCCTTTCTCACCGTCGTCTGAAAATGGTGAAGGATAGAGAAGCAATTGAGAACTCTAATCTTAAAAACAACAAAATGTTTATCGGAATCGTATGGAATTGTGCTCCTGAGCTTAAACTTTTACTCTCTGCTCTCTTATTCTTCTGTTCCCTTGTCACCCTCTTCCAATTCTTCCCTTCCCATCTCTCGTTTTCCGTTCAAGATCTCCGCCACTGCGCTGCCCTACCACCACCGTCCGCCGCATCCCTGTCACCACCCTCCACATCCCTACCACCACCGGTTGAAATCCAACACGATGTAGTCCTTCAGGGTGGTGTAATTAAGAGAAACTTCAACACGTACGGCTCCGCCGCTTACAATTTTATACTCATGTCGGCGTACAGAGGCGGTGCTAACACCTTCGCTGTCATCGGCCTTTCTTCTAAACCCCTTCACGTCTTCGCCAAACCGACTTACCTCTGCGAGTGGGTCCCACACAACGCCACCGGAAAAAACATCACCGTCTCAGGCACTAAAATTCTCCCAGACTGGGGTTACGGCCGTGTTTACACCGTCGTCGTTGTCAACTGCACCTTCCCTGAATCTGTCGGTCACGACGGCGCCGGTGGAAGACTAATCGTCCATGCCTCTACTTCCGGTGGCGGAGACGCCAATTTCAACATCACCGACACCATTGAGGCGTTACAGGAAACTCCGGGAAGCTTAAATCTTAAACAGTTTACAGATTCGCCGAAGTACGATTACCTGTATTGCGGATCCCCGCTGTACGGTAACCTGAGCCCACAACGAATTCGGGAATGGTTAGCTTACCACGTGAAAATGTTCGGGGAGAAATCGCATTTTGTGATTCACGACGCCGGCGGTGTACATCCAGAAGTTATGGAGGTTCTCCGGCCGTGGATCGAGAAGGGTTACGTGACGGTGCAGGATATACGTGATGAAGAGAGATTTGATGGGTATTATCACAATCAGTTTTTAGTTGTGAATGATTGTTTGCATAGATACAGATTCATGGCGAAATGGATGTTTTTCTTCGATGTTGATGAATTCATTTTTGTCCCTAAAAAAAGCACCATTAAAACTGTCATGGATTCATTATCTGAGTACACACAGTTCACCATTGAACAGAGGACAATGTCTAACAAGCTCTGTTACCTCGATGATCATGCCGGTAAAATCTACAGGTATGTTTTTATTTTAATTATTGATTTTTGTGTTAATTAAAATATTCGTTGATTAAGGAACCTGTTGACGTTTGTCAAACTCGAATGATTGTTGGTCTTGTGACATGTGAACTCGAATAATTGGTTACCAATTGCAGAATGTGCGCTGTTGGGTGTATAGATCTGAACTAGATTATTAACCCTAGTTATATTCTAAAAGTTTTAGTAGAATATTACTCCTAAATTACGATGGCTTAAAGGGAAAATTAGAAATTAGAAATATAGAAAATTAAAGTAATGGTGTGGCCAAATTTGGGATTATATTTGCAACAATAAACCTTTAGGATATCCAGCTGTAAATTTGGCTTCTATTCCATTTACACCACTTTCTAAACAGTGCCATACCAACCCATTAACATTCATTTAGGGTTCCATCTGCATTTATAAATATGGCATTGAAGAAGCTTATTTTAGAAGTCACAATTTTGACATGTATACTTGTGAATCAATTGGCCCCGGTTATGTTTTTATTCTAAAAATGATTAATGGTTCGAATTTGTCCAAATTTAATTGTACATCATACATCTTTGACACAACAATAACAAAGATATTTAATCTTGCTAAAGACATAATATAAAAAAGGTGAGATGTAGACAATATTACATTTAAACTACTTTCTCGAAAAATTTCTGTTACATTTTTGAGACAATTATATTAATAGCTTAGATTAAATATTTAACGAGATAATTATTAGGAGGTTTTCTTTCAAGTGATTGCGCCTGTTTTAACTCATATGGAGTACTAAAAAAGCCGCATTTCGAGCCAAACTTGTATTGATCCAGTACTCGAAACCTTTTAGTGTTTTATTGTTTTGTTTGTTTAAGACTGATTATTGGATTCCATTGGGGTTGCCGAATGGGACCGTTAGGTGGATGCTTGTAAGTTTCTGAATTGTTTTTTAGTGGACCTGCCAGTTTCCCCCCCTTTTAATTTATCATTTCGGTTTATAGCCATTAGATTCCCATGACAACATTTATTTCTATTTTGTCACGTATACAAGTGATATTAAATAAAATAGGCCACATTCGATTGTCATAAATAAATAAATTCTAAACTCGATTATTAATACAGGAAATGGGGGATTGAGAAATTGGTGTACCGGGACACGGTAAAAGGAATAAGAAGGGACCGGAAATACGCGGTACAACCACGCAATGTGTTTGCGACGGGTGTACATATGTCGGAAAACACGATTGGAAAAACGACACATAAGACAGAAGGTAAGATAATGTACTACCATTATCACGGTACAATATCCGAAAGAAGGGAGCCATGTAGACAATTGGTTAACTCAACTGATATGAAAGTTGGTGGAACACCATATACGGTTGACAAAACTATGAGGGAAGTTGCTGTGGCAGTTAAACGATTCGAGATGAGAATGATTGGATCTGTTTTGCTCAGAACCCGTCAATGACAATAACATTAAAACACGAGTATCGTTCACACGTTAAATTCTCTGTTATTAATTTGATTTCATTTTATGTATAGATAGATGAATGAAGTACGGACATTTTGTTTTTGGTACGTATCAAGTTATAAGAAAACATTCGTTTGTAAACTTTGTTGTCCTCCAAACCTTATATTTATTTATTCTTTTGATTGATTATAGATATATATAATACTCTAGGATTCCATGATCTTTTTTCCCGGACTATAGAATAGAAATAATCGGCAAGCTAATTGATATAATTATGATTTAGAGGGTGGTTTAAAGTGCTTTTTTTGGGTTATTCCGATCCAAGTATTATTATAATAATCATAGTTAATGGGATATAAAACAGCTTTAATAAGTGCCTGGTAGACGAAATTAAAAGCATGTTATTCTTTTTTAAAGTAGTAAATTTTGTGCATTTATTTACTTATTTATTTATTTGGAAAAACAGAATTATATAGAACCAAAATAAAATCATAACAGCAAAACTACATCCACTCATTCCCCCTTGTATCATTCTAGGGCATTTTAATTTATTGTCGACTGTCGACTAAGTTTCCGTTTAATTTCATGCAAAATTTTATTCACAGATGTCCATATCAATTAAACTATTCTTATTAAAAGTCCTTTTCAGACTCTAAGCAGTGCTTTTCTTTTGGCTCTTTAATGGGTTTTTTTGTACATATTTGCATCTCAAAGTTTTACCTTGTTTACGTTTGCAGTCATCTCATTTTGCAATATCATTATGCATTTAACTTTTGCAATTATCTCATTTTGCAATGTCATTATCATATAGTTATGCATTATGTTAGTTTCTCACTAATCTAGCATCTCTAAATCCTTAAATGTTCCTTAATTTTCTAAACTCCACCACCAAATTCCATCGTTTATGTGTCCTTGGGCGATGTTCTTGTTTCTGTTTTTGAACTGTTTGTATTTGTTTGTTAGTCTAGCTACTTGCTAGGCTTTTTGATGTTTATAAAATTTGTTGTTGCCATTCAAAAAAAATATTACCGCCGTTATAAATAGAAAGTGTCAAAGGTTCAAGTATCTATGAACAACTCGTTAAGTAAATATTTAGATAGTCATGGAAATTGATAGAGATCGATAGTAGAGACATTTAAACTCTTATCATTTCAAGAAATTCTTTTGGTTATTTAATTTAATTGTAGCGTGTTAAACAATTTCTTAATTTAAATGGATTTTCTCATCATTTAAAGATAAAATACCCTTTTCACGTTGAAATAAAAAGATAAAAATATACACAAAATGCAAATAACCGACATTATTTAGAATAGTAAAATAAACTACTAGCATAAATATTAGGATGGCCTCGTGGCCAGGAAATTGGAAAACATCATGTGGTGATGGTTGAAGGAAGTGGCGGACCCAGAAAAAAGTTTGAGAGGTTGCACAATTATTTTCGATACTACAAAAAACATAAAAAGAAATTAGACTGTACGATTTCATTACATACATCAAAAAAATGTCTATAAATCACAATCTAAATTTGACTTCTTCGTTCTTTCATTTTCTGAAAATGATTGATTACACTTTAATCGTAACATCTAAAAGCGTTTTCTTCGGCTACACAAATCAACGCTTGATTCAAAAGATCATCACCCATTTTAGTGCGCAGACCGGTCTTTAGAAGCTTCATTGCGGAAAAGCATCTTTCAACTGTTGCAGTTGAAACATTCAAAACCAAAACCAACTTTACTAACCTATATTGGAAAGGGAAAAACCATGTTCTCTTGTTTCAAATCAGTAAATAATAGAAACTTAATAAATAAGGAGCAATTGACTTTACTTAATGTTTTTATTGAACTTTAATTATATTTTTCTTTAGCTATTTTTGTAACAAATCTTGAAATAAAACATATATTATTATTTTTTTTTTTTTTACTACATAAGAATATTCGTTGCATTTTTTTCTTAGGGGTCTCACCTATATTAAAAAAACAAAATTAAATCTAATTCAAAAAATTTAAGGGGTTGCCCGGGCAACCCCGTGCACCATACTAGGTCCACCCCTGGTTGAGGTATGGGGGCCCCAAACCAAGAACAACCAATCGCCCCCATAATTTTTGGTTCGGGGAGTAAGTGCTATATATTATTGCTATAGCCTATAGCCTCTAGCTATTATTGATATCACTATTTCTTTTTTACTTTTAAAAATAATATTTATATATTAATCCTTTTTTTTTTAACGGCAAATTAGTAAGTTAGTGTTTCGAGCCTAAAAAGTGACATTCATAAGGGGCAGTATGCCTTCCCTTGAACCTTCCACTTATGGGGAATAAACCTCACGTCCACGACGGGACTTGAACCCATGACCTTGACCATGGGCAACACTTTATCTTTTTCACTAATAACACTAAGCTAGAAGCCTTGGGTATTTATATATTGACCTAATAAGTCAAGTACATAAGGCATTTCCCAACGATATTGCTAAAACTATCAGTTTGCTCACGTGGAATTCGTCGGTTGAAACCATCGTTATCACTAACTCGTCTAGAACTAGTCGGTTGAAACTTTTTCTCATTCTCGTCAGATATCAAACGATTGCACAGACGAGTTCCAGAGAGATATAGAAAGGAAAAGGAAGAGAGATATTGTTACATAAAGAATATCACATGCTAAGTATTATTCTCTTTGATTGGCTAGGGCTTTAGATGGGTTTAGACGGGCTTTAATAAACTAATGAGTTTATATGATGGAGTTTTAATTGTTTTAACCAAAATTACGCAGTTTTTAATTATTTAATAACTAAGTTTAGGTATGTGTTAATTACATACTATTTTTTCCTATTCAAATTTGTTGCTTGATAATTCACATATTTAATTAATACTACACAATTGAAAAACATTGAGATAAAATAGAACGTGTACCATGTGATGTAGTCCACTGCATGTAACCAACCATTGAGGAAGGATAATGAGTAATGATATGTTCTTTTGCTAAAAAGTAAGGAATGAAATAAAATTGAAAAGACCATGGAGGAGGCAATCTTTAATTTCAAGCAACCTCTACACCTTTTCAAGTTAATTTTTTCTTTACATTTAAGACAAAGAAAGACCACATTTAAAATATATTTGTAGCCTTTTCCTTTATCTTTTTTCCTTTGGAATGTTGGAATACTTTATGATGTTAATTTGGTGTCATTTATGTTTTTTTATTTTCTGGTTGCAAGTATAAATTTTTCTTATTCAATAAATTGTTAAAGTGCCACTGAAATTCCAAAAAAAAGGTTAGAAAATATTCAGGTGTTTTACTTGTGTAAAAAATGTCTGTCAGTAAATGCCTATAGAGAGTGACACAAGAAAGTGTAGGAATACACTTAAACTTTACCTTGCAAGGTAATAATTTTTTTCATATAAAATGCAACTAGAGTAAATGTTGGAACATAAAGGATCTACTACTGAAGGAAGTTACTACTGATCTCGATTTACTACTGCTAAAGGCAAATACTACTGACGATCAAGTTTACTACTGATGTTATATTTAGAATTGATCGTGTTCGAGATTTTAGTAGAGTTAGTTATAGAATGTAAATCTTTATGTAATTCAATTGTAATCGATTCCTAGAATAACTAGGTTAATAAGTTAGGCTTCAAGGACTATTATATATAGTTCCTTATGAATTGTAAACATACGTGTATTGATCGAACAAATTAATACATTGAAGCTTTTTGTGATAAACTGTGTTCTTCGTTTTATTCTTATTCGATTCCAGTTTACATTGTTCTTAATCTAATAACATAAGTGTTAATCCGCTGTAACTTCTTGTGTTAAGTAGATCTGGGTTTATAATAACTTGTTTGGTTATTCTATCCTGACAAGTGGTATCAGAGCTTTACGGTTCTAGATCTACGAATTAAGAACAGCAAAAAGTTTCATACTTTCGATCTTAAAATTGTTAATCATGTCTGATAACAATGAAAGTACTCAAGCAAACAAAATTCCCATTCTCACTCCCAATAACTTTGGGATGTGGAAAAACAGAATCAAGCAGTATATGCTTATTACTGATTATTCCATGTGGGAAGTTGTTGTCGAAGGCAACAAAACAATTCAGACTCAAGCATCAAGTTCATTAACTGAAGCAGACAAACTTAAGTGTGAAAAAGAGATGAAAGACAGAGGAATCGAACTCAAAGCTCTAAGCACTCTTTTGCTTGCTATTCCCAATGATTATCAACATCTCTTTGTTGAATATGATGATGCAAAGAAGCTGTGGCAGGCACTGGAAAAGAGGTTTGTTGGCACTAAGAGCACCAAAAGAAACATGAAGTCTGTTCTGAAACAAGACTTTGAAAACTTCAAAGGACAAAAGAATGAATCATTGTCTCAAGTATTTGATCGGTTCAACAAACTCATTGGTGAACTCAATCAAGTTGGTTATAAACCAGACAATGATGATGTCAACAGAAAGTTTCTCAGGTCTCTAGGTGAAGAATGGTCTATGTACACTGTGATATATAGACAAGGAGATGCACTAGAAGAAAAAGTGTAACACCGCATTTTTTTTTATAAAGGCAATTAAGTATTAGTTTAAGTACGGAAGCATCTAGTTAGTTAAGTTTACAAAACGTGGTCCCACAAAATATTACAAACAAAGTTATTTAAAAGACGGTACTACTAGACACGGCTCATTTTACAAAACATAATTTAAGCATGGTCAAACTTCCCGTCCAAGCCCGACCCGTTCAAGCCATCCAACCTGAAATGTGTCAAAAAGGGAGGGATTAGCACAAAAGCTAAGTGAATGAATTCCTAACCCTACCAACTACACTAAACACTTTAACACGGAAGTTAAAGAACATCTCCGGTTTGGTAGTCACTTAAACGCGGAAGTTATAAAAACATCTCCGGTTTGGGTAATCACTTATTTGAGAGGATCGGCGGCTTTGCGGGCCTTAAACCATGGTCGGCCAAAACCACGGTAACCGATAGCGTTTTGCATCCAACACCCAGGGTAACTCCCTCCCCTTAACACTGTAACATATACAGGTAAGGTCGGATACCCTATTAGTCGATACACTGTGCCCAGCCGTTATCCATCCGACACTGACCTCATCCCAATGGTGCACCTAGTCATGTATGGTATTCCCTAACACTAGGCATACATAACAAGCCATCTAGCTACGAAAAACACCGCGAAAAACGTCAAAACTGAGTTCCCAATCGCGAACTCTAGTTCGCGATCGCGAACTAGGGTTCGCGTCGGGAACTCAGTCGTGAACTACTTCGCGACGATCAACACTTTTCTCTGGACCGACTTCGCGATCGCGAACTAAGTTCGCGTCGCGAACTCTCTTCATCTGGCGATTTTCTGCATTTTTCACCAACAAGACAATACCAAATGAAATAACCGAAACCCGAGTTGTAGGTCGAATCCACTCACCTTTCAACCTTCGATTCCTTAACTCAGTGAGCTAGTATCACTGAGTGTCCTTCCCGGTTCCTGTCAACAACATACCGAGTTAGTGATAATCCACCGAATCGTCAAAATCATCAATTTCAACATCTAACTACATAAGACTCATAAAATGCACATTTTATGACATTTACAACTAGCACAAATCCTTCATCAATACAATTGACCATTTTGACCATTTATAGAGTATTCACAACTAGTTGACCCAAACGGGCCAAAAACCCGAATATGATCCAAACACTTCCACCTTTCCATTAACTAGCAATTTAATCTTTAACTAGAAATTCACAATCATCTAACAATTCCACCAAGATCATAACCATCACAAATCCAAGTATGATACTTCCAAGATCACTAGTTAACCATTTTGACAAAATCATCCAAACACTAGTTACACTACTTCACCAATTGATCAATACTAGGTTTTTAACATCCATAACTTAACAAACATGATTTATCAACCTAATAAACAATTCTATCCATACAAAACTCAAGAATTCCAAGATTTGTCAAAACCCACCTTCAACTTCCACCATTAATGGAGGTTGAAGGTGATTTTCACCAAATCTTGTATTCCTTCAACAATCAACCATACAAATGATGTAAAAGTTTGCACAAACACCTAAAACAACATCCATAACATGATTCATCCATAGATTACTAACAATTACAAACCCTAGTTCATGCCATAACTCAAGAACAACAAGTACAAGTAGAAGAGAAGGTGTAGCTTACTTCTAGACTTCCTTTACACAAACACTAGTGCAATTTTCGGACCTTAGCACAAAGAAATCACCAAGTTTGCTCAAGAACAAGTAGAGAAAAGATGGGGTTTTTGTGTTGCAATGAAATAGTAAAATGAAAGATAATGTTTGAATGCATAAGACAAGAAAGAGAGGAGGGTTTCTCTCTCTCTCTCTCTCGACCGTTCTCAGCCAAAGAGGGACCCACTTGGCTCTATTTCCTTTCATTTATTACTTTTCAGTATATGTCTGAAGGTCCCTTTCGTAATTAATTTATTTAAAATAGCAGACGGACTCCAATTTTAAAAACGAAAGCATTTCCGGAAACGATAATTAACAAGGGTTCCAAATATATAAGAATTACGTTTTCACTCCAAATAAATCACAAGTCGGGTATTTTAACCCCTTGGTTAAAATACCGCAAAAGACAGCAGGCTAATTAAATTAACTAAGCATTTAGTCAGATAATCATTTAGTAATATACCTTAAGGTCACTAAACTACTAGGCCGGGTTTTGGGATGTTACAACTCTCCCCCACTTAAGAAGATTCCGTCCCCGGAATCCCATCTCGATCAAATAAGGTAGGATAACGTTCCCGCATATCGGCCTCGGTCTCCCATGTCATATCCGCACCCAAACCGTGCTTCCATTTTACCAAAACCATAGGAATTTGTTTCTTTCTCAATTTCGTTACTTTTCGATCTAATAACTCCACTGGTTCTTCGACCAACCTCTTCTTCGTATCAACCCGAAACTCTTGCACCGGAAGAATTTGGCTCGGATCTTCGATGTTACACTTTCTCAAGTAACAAATGTTGAAAGTGTTGTGTATTGCCGACAACTCCGGGGGTAACTCGAGTGTTACCGATTGAGAATTTACCACCTTACTAATTCGGAACGGCCCAATAAACCTCGGGGCCAACTTTCCTCGTTTACCAAAACGAATAACGCCCTTCCAAGGTGAAACCTTCAAATAAACCATCTCGTTCTCCGAGAACGTAGCGGGTCTACGTCTCGGGTCGGCATACATCTTTTGTCGGTCACAGGCGGCTTTCAACTTTTCTCGAGCAATAGCGACTTTATCCGCGGTCATTTGTACAATATCGGGCCCCGCATATTGTTTCTCACCCGCTTCCAACCAACACGTCGGGGTTCGGCACCGACGCCCATACAACATCTCATACGGTGGCATTTTAATACTTGAGTGATACGAGTTATTATAAGCAAACTCGATCAACGGTAGGTGGGAATCCCATGACCCACCGTACTCTAACACACAAGCCCGCAACATATCTTCAAGCGTTTGTATCGTTCTTTCCGATTGCCCATCGGTTTGGGGATGATACGCGGTACTCAAATTCACCCGCGTTCCCAATTCTCGTTGCAAGCTATTCCAAAAGTTCGAAGCAAAACGGGGATCTCTATCGGACACGATGGAAATTGGAATTCCATGTCGAGATACTACTTCGTCAATGTACAATTTCGCCAATCTACTAAGTGAGGCGGTCTCACTAGTAGCCAAGAAATGAGCACTCTTCGTTAATCGGTCAACTATAACCCAAACCATATCGTGACCCCTTTGTGTACGCGGCAATTTGGTCACGAAATCCATAGTAATCCGGTCCCACTTCCACTCGGGAATCGGTGATTGGGTTAAAGTTCCATAGGGCTTTTGGTGCTCGGCCTTCACTTGAGTACAAATATGACATTGGCCCACAAAACGGGCAATGTCGGTCTTCATTGTCGGCCACCAATAAAGTGCTTTTAGGTCATTGTACATTGTCGTGCTACCCGGGTGAACCGATAACCGAGAATTGTGAGCCTCGGCTAAAATCAATTCCCGCAAACCCCCGAGTAACGGTACCCAAACTCGAGATTGATACGTCTTCAAACCCCGAGAATCCTCTTCTAAATCGTCTTTCCTCTTTAATAAGATCTCGGCCTTCAAATGTTCGACATTCAAGGCTTCCATTTGTGAAATCTTCAACCGGGACACCAAATCCGACACAATCTCCATCCGCATAAATTGTACCCGTCCCGAATCTCCCTTTCTACTTAAGGCATCGGCCACCACATTTGCCTTCCCGGGATGATATCGGATTTCACAATCGTAATCCTTAATCAACTCTAACCATCTTCGTTGGCGCATATTCAGTTCCTTTTGCGTGAACACATATTGCAAACTTTTGTGATCCGTACAAATCACGCACTTAGTACCGTACAAGTAGTGTCTCCATAATTTTAGTGCAAAAACCACCGCCGCCAACTCTAAATCGTGAGTCGGGTAATTCTTCTCGTGATTCTTCAATTGCCTTGAAGCATAGGCAATGACCCGATCTCGTTGCATTAACACACAACCCAAACCCGCAAGTGAAGCGTCACAATAAACAATAAAATCCTCCGGGCCTTCGGGTAAGGCGAGAACCGGAGCTTGACACAATAATTGTTTTAGAGTTTGGAATGACTTCTCGTGATTTTCACCCCACCGAAACGGTACATCTTTACGGGTCAATCTCGTCATAGGACCCGCTATCTTTGAAAAATCCTTTATAAACCGACGGTAATAACCCGCCAAACCCAAGAAGCTCTTTATCTCGGTTGGGTTCTTCGGAGCAACCCAATTCATAACCGCTTCGATCTTCTCCGGGTCCACCTTGACCCCTTTCGAACAAATAACGTGACCCAAAAAGTGAACTTCTCGAAGCCAAAATTCACACTTCGAGAACTTCGCAAATAATCGTTCCCGCTTCAACGTTTCTAACACTTGCCTTAAGTGTTTTTCGTGTTCTTCTTCGGTCTTGGAATAAATTAAAATATCATCAATGAACACAATAACGAATTTGTCGAGATAGGGTCGACAAACTCGGTTCATCAAATCCATAAATATCGCGGGAGCGTTCGTCAACCCAAACGGCATAACCAAGAACTCGTAGTGGCCATAGCGAGTTCGGAACGCCGTTTTGTGAACATCGTTTTCGTGAACCCGAACTTGGTGGTAACCCGATCTCAAATCAATTTTTGAGAAGTAAGAAGACCCTTGGAGTTGATCAAATAAATCGTCGATACGCGGCAAAGGATACCGATTCTTTACCGTTCTTTTATTTAATTCTCGATAATCGATACACATACGAAGTGCACCATCTTTCTTCTTTACGAATAAAACCGGAGCTCCCCAAGGTGAGGAACTCGACCGAATAAAACCCTTATCCAATAAATCTTGGATTTGTGTCATCATTTCCCGAATCTCGGACCGTGCTAAACGGTACGGTGCTCTAGCCACGGGATTGGCACCCGGCATCAAATCAATTTTGAATTCTACCTCCCGAACGGGAGGTAACCCAGGCAAGTCTTCGGGAAACACCTCCAGGTATTCCGAAACCACCCGGAGATCGCCAACCACTTTCTTTTCCTTTTTCACATCAATCACATAAGCTATAAATGATTCACATCCCTTGGTCAAGGACTTACGGGCTTTCATCATGGTTATCATGGGTATGGCCAGGGTCGCACGGTCTCCCCGGGCCACGACGTGTGACCCGTCGGGTAAAAGAAAAGTAATCAACTTTTGGTGACAATTTATGTTGGCCCTATTAGCACTTAACCAATCCATACCTAAAACCACATCAAAGCCGGATATCGGCATAACAAGTAAAAGAATTGAAAATTTCACGCCATCAATATCAATACTAGCCCCGGACACGGATGTCGTTACCGGAACCATTTCACCATCGGCCACCTCTACCTCTAGAGGTGTCACGATCAAGGAAATAGGCAATTTCAATTTGTCACAAAAACTCTTTGAGGAAAACGAACTATTTGCACCCGAATCAAATAACACGCGAGCGGGTATCGAGTTTATTAGAAACATACCGGTGATGACATCGTCGGTGGTGGTGGCATCCTCCACCGTCATTTTGAATGCCCGACCCGTAGGTGGCGGATGACTCTTCCTCTTTTGACTTCCCGACGAAGCCGCTCCCCCGCCCGAACCCGAACTATTCTTCATCGGACAATGCATCGCCCGGTGGCCCTCTTTCTGACACGTCCAACAAACACTATTCTCTAACTTGCATTCCGAGGACTCATGCCCGTGTTGCCCACACTTAAGACATTTTCGAGTTTGTGCCGTACACGGTCCGTCATGGGCGGACTTACACGGTAAGCACCACGGGTTCCTTTGGTTGGAACCTTGAAGGATTTGTTTTCGACGATCATTGGTTGACCTATGATTTCCTTGGGGTTTCTTGTGGTTGCTCGAGCTTGATTGATCATACTTTCCCTTGTGAAACGAAGTCTTCTCTCGACTAGCGACCTTTTGAGCCAAGACATCGCTCTCGGCCGACTTGGCAAGATCATAGGCTTGCAAGAGAGTCCCCGCAAGCCTCGTTATATTCCGGTACTCGGGCAACAACGCCCCCACAAAGTGTTTGATTTGGGTGGACTCATCGGGCACCCATTGTGTCACAAATCGGAGCTTACCATTAAATTGGAGGATAAGCTCATCCACCGTCATCCGATCGGTCATCTTCAACATCATGAACTCATTCCGGATCTTATCCAACTCAAACGGGCTACAATACCGAGCCTCCACTTGCTCCTTAAATTGTTTCCACGTGACCGCATCCATCATTTCGTTGCTAAAGTTCGCGGTCAACCCATCCCACCAATCCATAGCCGGTCCCCCCAACATTCGGGACGCATACCGGGCCTTCAAGTGGTCCTCACAATTACAAGCAATAAGAGCCCTCTCGGTGGCCCTAAGCCAAGTTAGAGTTTCCGCCGGGTCGGTACATCCCCGGTACTCAGTTGGTTTACAATCGAGAAAATTCTTGTAAGTGCACGGTTTCTTCTCAATCGGGAAAGGTTGGTAGAAGAATTGTTGGTGTTGGGCATTAGCAATTGGTACGGTGTGGGCGAGTGGCGGTTGTAGTATGCTTGTATTGGGAGATGAGGAGTCATTTTGGGGAAAGACGGGATTTTGAGTAGTTTGAGTGAAGTGTGGGGGTGGGTTCGCTTGGGTTGGAGGTGGCAAGGTAGACCGAGCCTCGGGTCGCGGCTCAGTCGGTTGATTTTGGTGAAGAGCCCTAATGGTATCCTCAAGTTCCATATTCCGTGTCTCCAACAACAAGATATATTCTTCATTCGGTATTTCATCACCCCCCGAGCCCGCTGCTCCATCGTTCCCAAGGTTCGTGTTCGGTGGGATATTATCCAAGGTGTTTCCATCCGTAGCCATTCCTGCTACAAAACACAACATCTCACCAAGGCTTAGTTTAACTCGTTAGTATACATATACTAACTACTAAACCCAATTCACACTTGCTCTAATCCCCTTTGACCGGAAGGTTTGACCAACACACGAGCCACGATTTGGGAATGGAACACCAACCCCATGTATCCATCGCCAAACCGAAGCTCTGATACCAAATTGTAACACCGCATTTTTTTTATAAAGGCAATTAAGTATTAGTTTAAGTACGGAAGCATCTAGTTAGTTAAGTTTACAAAACGTGGTCCCACAAAATATTACAAACAAAGTTATTTAAAAGACGGTATTACTAGACACGGCTCATTTTACAAAACATAATTTAAGCATGGTCAAACTTCCCGTCCAAGCCCGACCCGTTCAAGCCATCCAACCTGAAATGTGTCAAAAAGGGAGGGATTAGCACAAAAGCTAAGTGAATGAATTCCTAACCCTACCAACTACACTAAACACTTTAACACGGAAGTTAAAGAACATCTCCGGTTTGGTAGTCACTTAAACGCGGAAGTTATAAAAACATCTCCGGTTTGGGTAATCACTTATTTGAGAGGATCGGCGGCTTTGCGGGCCTTAAACCATGGTCGGCCAAAACCACGGTAACCGATAGCGTTTTGCATCCAACACCCAGGGTAACTCCCTCCCCTTAACACTGTAACATATACAGGTAAGGTCGGATACCCTATTAGTCGATACACTGTGCCCAGCCGTTATCCATCCGACACTGACCTCACCCCAATGGTGCACCTAGTCATGTATGGTATTCCCTAACACTAGGCATACATAACAAGCCATCTAGCTACGAAAAACACCGCGAAAAACGTCAAAACTGAGTTCCCAATCGCGAACTCTAGTTCGCGATCGCGAACTAGGGTTCGCGTCGGGAACTCAGTCGTGAACTACTTCGCGACGATCAACACTTTTCTCTGGACCGACTTCGCGATCGCGAACTAAGTTCGCGTCGCGAACTCTCTTCATCTGGCGATTTTCTGCATTTTTCACCAACAAGACAATACCAAATGAAATAACCGAAACCCGAGTTGTAGGTCGAATCCACTCACCTTTCAACATTCGATTCCTTAACTCAGTGAGCTAGTATCACTGAGTGTCCTTCCCGGTTCCTGTCAACAACATACCGAGTTAGTGATAATCCACCGAATCGTCAAAATCATCAATTTCAACATCTAACTACATAAGACTCATAAAATGCACATTTTATGACATTTACAACTAGCACAAATCCTTCATCAATACAATTGACCATTTTGACCATTTATAGAGTATTCACAACTAGTTGACCCAAACGGGCCAAAAACCCGAATATGATCCAAACACTTCCACCTTTCCATTAACTAGCAATTTAATCTTTAACTAGAAATTCACAATCATCTAACAATTCCACCAAGATCATAACCATCACAAATCCAAGTATGATACTTCCAAGATCACTAGTTAACCATTTTGACAAAATCATCCAAACACTAGTTACACTACTTCGCCAATTGATCAATACTAGGTTTTTAACATCCATAACTTAACAAACATGATTTCTCAACCTAATAAACAATTCTATCCATACAAAACTCAAGAATTCCAAGATTTGTCAAAACCCACCTTCAACTTCCACCATTAATGGAGGTTGAAGGTGATTTTCACCAAATCTTGTATTCCTTCAACAATCAACCATACAAATGATGTAAAAGTTTGCACAAACACCTAAAACAACATCCATAACATGATTCATCCATAGATTACTAACAATTACAAACCCTAGTTCATGCCATAACTCAAGAACAACAAGTACAAGTAGAAGAGAAGGTGTAGCTTACTTCTAGACTTCCTTTACACAAACACTAGTGCAATTTTCGGACCTTAGCACAAAGAAATCACCAAGTTTGCTCAAGAACAAGTAGAGAAAAGATGGGGTTTTTGTGTTGCAATGAAATAGTAAAATGAAAGATAATGTTTGAATGCATAAGACAAGAAAGAGAGGAGGGTTTCTCTCTCTCTCTCTCTCTCGACCGTTCTCATCCAAAGAGGGACCCACTTGGCTCTATTTCCTTTCATTTATTACTTTTCAGTATATGTCTAAAGGTCCCTTTCGTAATTAATCTATTTAAAATAGCAGACGGACTCCAATTTTAAAAACGAAAGCATTTCCGGAAACGATAATTAACAAGGGTTCCAAATATATAAGAATTACGTTTTCACTCCAAATAAATCACAAGTCGGGTATTTTAACCCCTTGGTTAAAATACCGCAAAAGACAGCAGGCTAATTAAATTAACTAAGCATTTAGTCAGATAATCATTTAGTAATATACCTTAAGGTCACTAAACTACTAGGCCGGGTTTTGGGATGTTACAAAAAGAACTTGATGAACTCTACAATGAACTGAGAGTGTTTGAATCTGAGGTAAGTACTAAAACTCCAAATCTACCTTCAAAGAATGCTGCTTTTGTGTCAAATACAGGAATAGGTCAGGAGGCTATGAAGAATGTAGGAACAAAAGATTAGTGAGGATTTAGAACAACTCAATCCTGATGATTTGGAAGAGATGGATATTAAATGGCAGATGGCCATGCTAAGCTTAAGGACAAAGAGGTTTCTTAAAAGAACTGGAAGGCAAAATCTGTCTTACAACAAAGGTGATAGAGCTGGATTTGACAAAACCAAGGTTAAATGTTACAATTGTAACAATCTGGGTCACTTTGCCAGAGAATGTCCAAGCAAAGATCAAAGATCAAGCTACAACAAAAACAGCACTTCCAACTCAACTGCCTTAGTATCTCAAGAAGGACAAGGGTATGACTGGAGCTTCCAAGCAGAAGAACATGCACAGAACCAAGCTCTCATGGCCTTTACTACTGATCACTCTACTACTGAGGTACATTCTAAATCCTGCACTCCTGAATGCATTAAATCATACAAAGAATTAGAAAAACTAAATAAAGAAACACTAGAAGAGATGATTTTAAATAGAAACAGAAGAATTGAATATAATGGTTGTATAGCTGATTTAGAAAACCAAATTAAAATCTATAAAATAAATGATCAAAAGATAAAAGATGAATTGCTACAAACCACTTATGAAAAAGAACATATTGAATTGAAATTAAAAGAAACTTTGATCAAACTTGAAGAATGTCAAATGGAACTAGAGCAGAATAAACTAACCATTAAAAAGTTTGAAAGAAGTTCTAAAATTGTCAATGAATTAACTAGTAATCAAACTACAGAAAAAGTTATTCATGGAGTGGGATATCATGCAGTCCCACATCCAACAAATTTTATTCCACCATTAAAATCTAGTACAGAAAGAATTTTAAATGATTTAAAAATTGAAAGTCAAAATGAAACTGAAACCAGTAATGAATCAAATGAATCTTCTGATGATGATCAAACAACTGAATCAAATGATACTAGTTTTCACACCACACAAAGTCAAACTCAATCCCCAAAATACAACTCAGAAAATATACCAATAATTTTAAGAAGGGGAAATCAAAGGAATTTAAACCAATTAAAAGAACAAAGAAAACCTGAAAATTCTAAATCAACAAAATTATCATGCTTAATCTGTAACAAAGTTAATCACATAGCTAAAAACTGTCACTTCAATCCTATAAACAATAAAGAATTTAAAGAGTTCAAAATTAACAAAGAAAAGGAAAAAGCATTAAAATTGAAACAAACTAAAGAAGCAAAAGAAAAGATGTCTAAAAAACCAAATCAAAAGGAGTTCAATAAAACATGTGCTGATAATACTCATAAATTTGGAAGAACTGCACCACGATTTGTTCAAAATACCAGGTATAAAAGACCAAGCAGAAGCAATTATTTTAAAAACAATGGAACTCAAAATCGTTTTCCTCAATTTTCAAAGTTTTCAAACATCAGTAGAAACTATTCCAGGTTTACTACTCGTAAAAACCCTAATTACAATGATGTCTGGTATAACTACAAAAACACTACTGATTATGCTCAAAACCCTTATTACCCAAACACTACTGGTCCATCAGTAGTAAAATTTTCAAAAGCTAAGAACTACGGGTATAAACCTAGATCAGTAGTGAATCAAAACATTAGTACTAAATACAAAAATGCATATAAGAATCATTCAGTTAAGAAGTCTTATTCTTCAAAGGATGAACCCAAGACAAAACAAGCTTGGGTTCCCAACATTAACTAATCCTTTTACTTTATGTGCAGAGTATCCATGATCCCTGAAGAAGGTAGAACATGACATATTGATAGTGGATGCTCTAGACACATAACTGGAAATCTTCAAATTCTTAGAGATTTCAAGTCTTTTGAAGGAGGGTATGTTGCTTTTGGAGAAAATCCTAGAGGAGGTACGATTACGGGTAAAGGAAAAGTATCAAATGGTAAAATTACTTTTGATGATGTATTTTATGTTGCTGAGCTTAAATACAATCTGGTTAGTGTGTCTCAAGTCTGTGATAAGAAGAACAAAATTCTTTTTACAGATGTTGAGTGCATCATTCTTTCTCCTGATTTTATTTTAGATGAAAAATATGTTGTTTTAAGAACACCAAGGAGAAACAATGTGTATTGCCTGGATATAGGGGGAGAACTCATTTCATCAAATGAGATCAACTGTTTTATATCTAAGGCAAACACAAATGAATCAGAACTTTGGCATAGAAGAATGTGTCACACAAATTTTAAAAATATGAACAATTTTGTTAAAAAGGATTTGGTAGTTGGTCTACCACAAAAAGAATTTATGTGTGATCATCATTGTGTTGCCTGCCTAAAAGGTAAACAACACAAGACTTCTCATAAGACCAAAGCAATTAATTCTATTTCTAATCCTTTGCAGCTCTTACATATGGACCTTTTTGGACCTACAAATGTAATGAGTATTGGAAAGAAACAATACTGCCTTGTTATTACTGATGATTTTTCCAGATACACTTGGGTATTCTTTCTCAGGATCAAAGATGAAACAAGTGAAATAATCAAGAATCTGATTGTAAAGCTGGAAAATACAAGAGATCTCAAAGTGAAAGCAATTAGATGTGATAATGGAACTGAATTTAAAAATACTAACCTAATTGACTTTTGTGATCTTAAGGGTATTGACAGGCAGTACAGCTCACCAAGAACTCCACAACAAAATGGTGTAGCTGAGAGAAGAAATAGAACTATCATTGAAGCAGCCAGATCTATGCTTGCAGATTCAAAATTACCAATAACTTTTTGGGCTGAAGCTGTTAATACTGCTTGTTATGTTCAGAACAGAGTATTAATAGTTAAGCCTCACTTTAAAACACCATATGAACTTTTTAATAAAAGAAAACCTTCAATAAGTTTCTTAAAATCATTTGGTTGTCCTTGTACTATTTTAATTACAAGAGAACAAATTGGTAAATTTGATTGCAAAGCAGATGATGGAATATTTGTAGGATACTCAACTCAAAGCAAATCTTACAGAGTATATAACAAAAGGCTGAGGATCATTGAAGAAAGTGTAAATGTATCCTTTAATGAAAATCTTATGAATGAACAAGAAATGGTCCAGATTGGTTGTTTAATACTGATAATCTAACCAAATCATTTGATGTCAATTATGAACTTAATGCAGGAAATTCAAACAATCAAAGTCAACAAGTAGGACCATCATCAAGTGGAAGGCAAGAAATCATGAAATATATCTTAGTTGATACTGCTCCCACAGTTGATATTGAGGACAGTAGTAAGTATGGTAACCCTAATTTCAATGATACCAGTAACAACTCAAATCTTGAAGATACTACTGATCCCCGTAGTAACTCTGAACCTCAGAGTTGTGATGATGATGTACTTCATACTAATACCAGTAATACTGATGCCAGTAACAACAATGATACTCCTGAAGTTAATGAAGAAAACGTTACTACTGAAACCAGTAGTAATGATGAATCCCCACAAAATGAAAACAATCAAGAAGAAGCAGGGATAGATGCACAAATCCCTGAATCAAATGAATCAAACTTAGACTCTCAATTATCTGTTGACAAAATCCATGGAACCAGAACTGAAAAGAATCATCCTTTGGACCTAGTCCTAAGTGATGTCAATTCATCCATGCAAACAAGAAGCAAATTTAATTCTGCATTAAATTTAAATGTTTGTAATATTAGTCTAATATCTAATGAATGCATGTATGAATGTTTTCTGTCACAGGAAGAACCTAAGAAGATTCAACAAGCTATGAAAGACTCAAACTGGATCATAGCAATGCAAGAAGAACTTCTTCAATTTAAACTACAAGCTGTATGGACACTTGTCCCTCTTCCAAAAGGAAAAAGACCCATTGGAACCAGATGGATGTTCAGAAACAAGAAAGATGAAAGAGGTATAGTGATCAAAAACAAAGCAAGGCTTGTAGCCCAAGGTTACACACAAGAAGAAGGGATTGATTATGATGAAGTATATGCACCAGTTGCCAGAATTGAAGCAATCAGAATATTTCTAGCATATGCTTCATACAAAAGAATCAAAGTCTACCAAATGGATGTAAAAAGTGCTTTCCTGTATGGAAACATAGAAGAAGAAGTATATGTATGTCAACCTCCAGGCTTTGAAGATCCAGAACATGATGACTATGTGTTCAAACTAGACAAAGCTCTTTATGGCCTTCATCAGGCACCTAGAGCTTGGTATGACACATTGTCCTCGTACCTACTGAAGAACAATTTAAAGAGAGGTGCCATTGACAAGACATTATTCACAAAGAAGGTCAAAGATGATATACTACTGGTCCAAATATATGTAGATGATATCATCTTTGGATCAACAAATGATAAATTGTGCAAAGAATTTGAAGAACTGATGCAGATCAAGTTCAAGATGAGTTCAATGGGTCCAATGAATTTCTTTCTTGGACTCCAAATCAATCAGAAACCAGATGGTATTTTGATCAATCAATCAAAATATGTCAGAGACATCTTAGAGAAGTTTTCAACGAAAGATTGCAAAAGTGCAAGCACTCCAATGGAAACTCACAAACACCTACATCCTAATGTTGAGGGGATGTAGATGAGCACCTTTACAGATCAATGATAGGATCTTTGATGTATTTAACTGCATCAAGACCTGACATAATGTATAGTGTGTGTGTATGTGCCAGATATCAAGCAAAACCAAAAGAGTTACATTTATAAGCAGTCAAAAGAATCTTCAGATACTTGAAAGGAAAACCTTCACTTGGTATTTGGTATCCACATGCATCACCATTTGAACTCATAGCCTACATGGATAGTGACTATGGTGGTGAATGCCAAGACAGAAAATCTACTACTGGTGGATGTCAATTCTTTGGATCAAGATTGGTGTCATGGCAATGCAAGAAACAAACTAATGTTTCAAGTTCAACTGCTGAAGCAGAGTATGTAGCTGCATCTGCCTGCTGTGGTCAAGTGCTGTGGATTCAAAATCAACTTCTAAACTTTGGTATCTCTATTCTTAAAACTCCAATTTTTATAGATAATCAAAGTGCTATCAGTATTGTGAATAATCCAGTAAAACATTCTAAAACAAAATACATTGATATTAGATTTCACTTTATAAGGGATTGCAATGAAAACAAATTAATAAAAGTAGAGAAAATTCATACTGATGATCAATTAGCAGATCTTTTTACAAAAGCATTTGATGTAGGAAGATTCAACTTTTTGGTTAGTAGTATTGGAATGATTTTAATAAGTTAAGCCTAAAAGGAAAAGATAATACTAAATTTTTTAAGCTAATAAAGATATACTATTCTCCTGTGTAAAGTATTTTGTACAAATTTTAATTTTTTTTTCTGTTTACTACTGGTTATGCATTACTACTGATCTTGTTATTACTACTACAATCCAGTACTGATAGGGTTTCTCAGTAGAAATTAAATCAAGTATAAAAACAAAGGTTACTACTGATGTTTCTACTACTGATACTTAGTTACTACTGATCGGCCGTTATCTGTAAAATACGACAATTACATTACTAACCCTCATGAAAATAGCCGTTAGGTTATTATTCGAAGGATACTTTGGTCATTTTGCAGGTTTAATCGAAAAATATAAATACCAGACTGAAATTAGTTTAGCATTATTTTCCTCGATTTGATAAAACCTACGCTAAACCCTAATCTCTGCACAATCCGATCAAAACCCAACATCAATAACAACTCAATTACTTCCACAAATCTGAAATTCTTGCATAACCGGTCACTCTCTCTACAAGATTCATACCAAAAGATCAAAATCAAGCACCATGGCAACCCTAAAATTACTCAATGTCAATACTGATCTTAAATATTCTGAATTCCACAATATGTGTGCCTTCCTAAGAAATCCAGATGGTACAAAGGATTTTCGTCCTATTGTGATGTTCCTAAAGAACTCATACATAAAGTTTGCTCTCACTGTCAATCCTAGAGCATATCAACAACACTTAGTTGACTTCTGGACCAATGCTGAAAGAACTGAAGGTTCAACCATGTCAATGATCAAATCAACTGTGGATGGAAAGTCTATCACCATATCTGAACAATCCATTAGACAACATCTTCAACTCCATGATGAGTCAGGTATGTTCTCTTTACCAAAGGAATATCTTGTTGAAACTTTAAAGAAAATGGGGTATGAAGGAAGACCAGACATAGTTACTTTTCAAAAAGGTCTTCTTTCACCTCAATGGAAGTTTTTGGTACACACTATTCAACACTGTATCTCTCCAAAAAGAAGTACTTGGAATGAGTTCAACAAGTCAATAGCATCTGCTGTTGTTTGTCTGAGCACAGGACAAGTCTTCAATTTTTCAAACATGATATTTGAGGGGATGCTTGGAAATCTGTCATCCTCAAAATTTTTAATGTATCCAAGATTTTTAACTCATATCATAAATTGTGAATTACAAAATCTGTCAACTCCCAAAAACATTTTTGTAACACCAGAGTTGAACAAAAAGGTTTTTGCAAACATGAGAAAACAATTTAAATTTTCTGGTAAAGTCACTCCACTATTCTCAAACATGATCAATGATCAACCACTCACTGGAGAAGGTTCAAGTCACCCAATTGAACCCCAACCCACTCCACCACCAAATACAGCCCAAACAGAACCCATTGAGTCCACTCAAATAAATGAACCCACAGATGTTCTGCAAGTGTCCCAGGTACATGAAATTAATCCCCAGAATGCTACTCTTCACTCTGAGGAAGACCAGACCTTAACCAAACAAATTTCAAAAACTTATAAAAGGAAGAAATCTTCCTTAAAGGACACCAGGGGACAAATTGAGTCAAACCCCAGGCTCCAAGAGTTGACCTCACAGGAGGAGAGAGGTCATGAGGAAAGGGCTCTCACTACTGATGCCCCAAAGGTAGGTGCACAGGCTAGTGAGAACATAAATAGGACCCAGACCTCGGCAACTCTAAGTAATGACTCTGAATTTGAGGCATTACTAAGAGGACCCCGGTGCCAAGAAACCACAAGGGGGGCACTACTGCTTCTTCTAGGGAGAAGAGTATGTCCAAACAACCCATTTCATTACCAAGAAGTGATGAGGGTAGAACAGAACCAATTGAATTGACGGATAGGATGGAAAACCTTAAAGCCAATGTACCTAATGAGCCCAATGATCCACCCAAATGGGCTGAGGGCAGTATTAAACAAACTAAATTGACGGATAGGAAGGAAAACCTTAAAACCACTGTACAACATTTTCTGAGTTTATTAAACTCTCAAGGAAAAACCATGGCATATATGAAGTCTTATATTAATACTCTGAACAGAAGACAGAAGACAGAAGAGGTTCGAGTTGAAACTTCAAAAGCAATCTAATTTGATCAGAAAATTGCAGAAAAAGATTGCAGATAGTGAGGCTCAACAGGTTGAGATCACTAAGGGGGAGAAAGATCAAATTCAAGGGATGATTGATCAATCTATTGCAGCAGCAGCCCTCCTTAACTTGAAAGAGTTTCATGGTGAAACAAGTCAAAATGTTGGTGAAGACTTGTACAGAGAAATGGATGAGGATGTATTTGTGTCTGCAAATCAATCGCAAACAGCAGAACAAGTAATCTCTCCAGTTGCTACTGAAGTGATAGAAACTACTGATCCTATGGTTATTACTGAGGAAAAGGATCAAGAGGTTGTTAATACTGGTCAAGGTGAAAAGGAAGAAACACCAGTAGTAAACGCAACAGTAGAAAATATTATGGTTACTACTGATGCCCTAGCAGTAGTAACTACTGAAACAATCTCACCAGTAGTAAATGAAGACAGACAAATTGTGCCAGTAGCAGATATACCAGTAGAAACTACCTTGGTCACTACTGAAGAGGAGGAAGAAGAAATTCCTGAACTTATTGAACGAGAACGTTATGTTATCATCTCAAAACCACCAACTCCTGATCAACCACTTATCATACCTGACATTGATGATAATGTGAACTGGTTTGAAGTTGATGAATGTACTCTTCCTCCACATCCAAAGATTCTATCAGAAGACAAACTCAAATTATTTTCTCCATCAATTATAATAAATGGTATTCCTGATATGAAATATTCTCCACCTCCATCTATACTTCCAGCTTGTATTGGAAAGGGAAAAGAGATTTATGATGATGATTATCCCAACAGAGCATTAGGTTACCACATGGTGAACAAAATTAATCATGTCAGATCTGAGAAACAATCCAGATGGAAGGTGAAACATATGAGGTATTGGAAGAAAGTGGCTATGTATCAAGCTCTTGAAGAAAAGAAAAGGGCTGAAAAAGAAAGATTGAAAAATCAACAAAATCAAAAAGCTGAAGTACCTGTTCCACAAATAAAAGATGTTCAGATAGCAGACCAACAAGCTGAATTTAAAAGACATAGAAAAATTGAAGAAGAACATCTAAACTGTGTTGAAGATCTGGTAGCTGAAAGCAAAAGAACAAAAGGTGAATTATCAGATGACATCTTTGAACAAAAGAAAAATATGATTGACTAAATGAAGACAAAAGGGCATAGTGCAAAATCTTTTGGCAGAATGAAGATGATTACAATAATAGATAAATATTGTACTGCCAAGAAGAAAGAATTAGCTGAACTAGAAGCAGAAGAAGAAAAAGCAAATGCTTTAATCCCAATAAATCCAACATTGATTCAAACTGGTAGTATATCAACTACTGGTGAAACTTCCACTCCCCAAATAAAGAAAAGAAAAGCTCTTCCACAGGAACAGATAGACAAAAAGAAATCAAAAACAGAACAAATTATTCCTGTTCTTGAAGTTCATGTTGCCCCCCTTGAAAATAATCCAATCATCAATTGGAGAGTCATGGATAATAATGTTATTGAAGTTATAAGGGAAGACAGAAAAGTGCAAAGATTTACTGGATGGAAGCCAATGATCAGATCTTGTTCAAGAAGTGATATAATCAAAGTTCTGATTATTGGAAAACCAAGAATGAGCAAGAAAACATGGAAGAACTCTGGTGCTGGATACTTAACCAAAATGATTGATGCTGCATTTTATCCAGATAACTATCCAGAAATATTTTCTAACACAGAAAATGTATATGCTTGGAATGTGTTACCCACAGTACAAATGTACTTCTTTGAAAGATCAAGCAAGAACTGTGAGTTATACTTATTTGAAAAAGAATATCCACACTCTGAAGAAACTATGTATCAGATATTCACAAACACAATGATGAAACCTTATGATGAAGTAATGTTCAGAGAAAAACTCAACTACTTTATCAAAAGAAACAGCAAGTATATAATAGCTCAAAGGAAAAGACAAAATCAAAGAACACTTGAGAAACGAGCTGCTGAAGAAGAGAAAAGGAAGAAAGAACAAGAAGAAACTTGATTAATTCAAGATGAATTAATAAGTTTAGGGGGGGATTGTTGGAACATAAAGGATCTACTACTGAAGGAAGTTACTACTGATCTCGATTTACTACTGCTAAAGACAAATACTACTGACGATCAAGTTTACTACTGATGTTATATTTAGAATTGATCGTGTTCGAGATTTTAGTAGAGTTAGTTATAGAATGTAAATCTTTATGTAATTCAATTGTAATCGATTCCTAGAATAACTAGGTTAATAAGTTAGGCTTCAAGGACTATTATATATAGTTCCTTATGAATTGTAAACATACGTGTATTGATCGAACAAATTAATACATTGAAGCTTTTTGTGATAAACTGTGTTATTCGTTTTATTCTTATTCGATTCCAGTTTACATTGTTCTTAATCTAATAACATAAGTGTTAATCCGCCGTAACTTCTTGTGTTAAGTAGATCTGAGTTTATAATAACTTGTTTGGTTATTCGATCCTGACAGTAAAAAAAAAATACGTATAACTTTTAACCCACACATTTTTTTAAAAAAGTACATTAACTTATTAAGCCTTGATAAGCTTAAGATGATCTCTCTAAAATCAACGTGTTCTCTTGGAGGCTACTTCTTTATCGTCACCAGGTTCGATATAAAATCTTGATCATATGGGAGTATGGGACTTGGTGTTCAGAGCATCCCAATGGTTAACCTTACAAAAGCTTATTACTTTTGACACATTAACATTCCACTAACCAAAAAGATATCTCTAAATAACATCTCCAATGGTTAACTTTTACAAAAACTTTTTCTTTTACCATATTTCTAATTTACTTTTATCTATCTTAAATGTTTCATAAATACCCCCTATATATAAATTGACAATTTTTTTGACATCTTATAAAACTTAATATTTTTTAAAATATTTCATACAAAAATATTATAATAATTGACATTAATATTTAAATAGATAAAAACATTACATTGCAAATATTAAAAAAAAATACAAGTCTAAAACTATAGCCCATATCTAAGGTTTAAAATAAAAAGTTATTAAGCATAGAGGACTAAAAAAACAAACATGAAAAGTTCATTAAAAAGTTAATAGAAAAAAAGTCATTGCAATAAGTTTTTATAAAAACTACCTATTTCAATGATAAAAAGTATTTCAAAAATTTAATGGAATAATAATAAGCTTTTAAAAATGTCATATGCTCTCATACTTTGTTATTTCCATTTTCCAATGTGTGATAGTGGTATTGAATTGATTGATTATCGTTTCCTAACTTGTGAAAAAGTTACTTATATTTGGTCGAAAGTGGCCTGATTAGAAATAGAGGTGCACAACCGGACCGGTTTTTTAACCGAACCGGTTTAAAAACCGGTTTAAAACCGGTTTCAAACCGGATTAAGGCTCGAAAATACCGGATCGGGCTCAAACCGGCGGTTCCCAACCGGTTTACGTTTCTGACGAGCGGTTCGGTTTTAAAACCGGTTTCGTGGAACCGGTTTTTTCACCGGTTTTTTTACCGGATTTGTCCGAACCGGTTTTTAAACCGGTTTTTTTACCGGATTTCTCCGAACCGGTTTTTAAACCGGTTTAAAAACCGGTTTTTAAACCGGTTTTTTGACAAACACATAGCCGTTCGATTTTTACCGTTGAATAACTAGCCGTTGCAAAGGGTAACGTTCGAAATTATAGCCGTTGGCCCCCAACCGGTTTAAAAACCGGACAAAAAACCGGTTTAAAAACCGGTTTTCAAACCGGTTTTCGACTTTTGACCGTTGGAATCGAAAAAATAGCCGTTTTTTACCGTTTTTTGACCGTTTTTCGACTTTCTGCCCGTTTTTTTTGTCTTTTAGGGTCCCCAATACACCTATAAATACCCCTTAGGTGTTAAGGATCAATCACCACTCAAAACACTCTCATTTCTAGCTTAAAAACTCACACCACACTCAAAAACGCAAGTAATCTTTGCTATGGATTCGGAATCTCAACCTTCGGTTGGTATGGGTGAATCTTCTACCGACGTTATCGTAGAGAAGATACTTCCTACAAAGAGAAATCCGGACATTTGGTGCAATTTCGACTTATGTTTGATGTCGGATGGATCGAAAAAAGCTCGGTGCAAAAGATGTAGGCGTTTTTTTAAAGAAGATGGAAATACAAGTTTGAAGAATCATAAGAATAAAAGTTGCACCGTTGTAAAAATGGGCTCGACGAGTGGCCAAACAACCATGGGAAATGACGGCAACATACAAACTTTCGACGCTAGTAGGCTTCGTCAACGAATGGCGAAGTTGGTGGTTCAAGAGGCGTTGCCCTTTAACTTTTTCGACAACAAAAGGTTGACGAGCATGATCCAAGAAGAGTTGGAAGCACGCTATTCCCATGTAAGTCGTACTACCTTAAGACGTGATGCTATAAAATTATGGAAACTTGCTAAAGATGATTTAAAAAAAGGTTTTGAAAATTTACAAACGGGGGTTAATTTAACTAGTGATGTTTGGACCGCCCCAAATTCTACACACGACTCGTACCTTTGCGTTACCGCTCATTGGATTGATCCCAATACTTGGGTAATGATGAAGCGTACGATTGCGTTTGAATTATTTGGGACTCCACATACGGGGGAAAATTTGTACCAAATTTTAGACTATGTTATAAGAAGTTATAAATTAGAGTCTAAAATCTTTTCTATGTCTTTTGATAATGCGTCCAACAATACAAATGCGGTTAAAAAACTAATTCTTAAATATAAACCGATTTGTAACGGTATGTTTTTCCATAGTCGGTGTGTTGCACATATTATTAATTTAGTTGTGCAAGATGGGTTACATGCTATTGAACCCACAACAACCGCTTTTAGAGTAATGCTAAAAGATGTTTTTGGTACTACCGGTTTAAGACATAATAAGTATATGAAATTTTGTGTCGATGCGGGGCAAGATTGGTTAGGTCCAAATTGGGACGTACCTACGCGTTGGAATTCCACTTGCCACATGTTTGAGTGTGCTTTGCGTCAAAAATTATCTTTAAGCATTTTCCATAATATGTTAGCCGATCGAAACCGTGTTGTACGATTTGAGGAGTCTAAGTGGGAAACGATCAAACAAGCTACCGAATTACTTTGTGTTTTCAAAAATGCAACAACTTATTTGTCGGGGGTTTACTATCCTACAAGTCCATTGGTGTTAAAACAACTTTACTTAATGTGTTCAAAAATAAATGACTTTGAATTTAGGGGTCCCCCATTTACCGAAATGGTGGTACCGATGAAAGAAAAACTTAGAAAATATTTTACCGAAATGCCCCCCGTTATAACAATAGCCGCTGCTTTAAACCCCATGATAAACACTTCAGGGGTTGAGGTGTTAATTACCAATATTTGTAGCGATTTGAATTTGTGTGACCAAGACGTTCATTTTGCGGAAAATGCCATTAACCATTTCAACAATTGTTTAACGAACATGTTTAATGTTTACTTGGAAAAATATGGTCCAACAACACACATTCATACCATGATGCACGCGGGGGCCTCTGGTTCGGGTCATAGGGATTATGATGAAAATGTTAGATTCTACAACACTTTGAAAAATGAAAATAGCAAACGAGCTCGTGATAACACCACTAGTAGCGAGCTTGGGAGGTATACACTTACCGATTTCTTGTCAACTATAAGTGTAGAAGAATTTCCAAACTTTGATATTTTGGATTGGTGGAAAGGAAAGGGTATCCAATTTCCAATTCTTTCCGCTATGGCTCGTGACGTACTAAGTGTTCAAGCTTCTACGGTAGCTTCGGAATCCGCTTTTAGTTTTAGCGGTAGGGTTATATCAAACAGGAGATCGAAACTCAATCCTTTGTCGGTTGAAGTTATAATTTGTTTGAAAGACCATCTCGATGCAGCAGAACGTTTACAAGATATTGCATCACTTGAGAGCGAGTTGGGCGACGTGGAAGTTCGATTACATAACTTGGAAATAGAGGGACATATGTCGGTACCTCTAACACAAGAAGAACTTGCATTCGACATGGAACTACGCGACAATGTCATGCGAGATGAAGAATGAAGAATGAAGAATGAAGAAATTGAGGCGGCGAATGACGACGAAGACATGAAGATTGAAGACTAGTTATCGTTTGGTTTGTATTATGTTTATGTTTAAATTTATGTTTAAAACTCTTGTATTTGGATTAAGAACTCTTGTATTTGGATGGTTTCGTTTAATTAAAAGTCGATTTCTATTGTCTTTTTACATATTTTCTCCATAAAAAATACAAAAAAAAAAAAAAAAAAAAAAATTAAAAACCCGTAAATCCGGTTTTTAAACCGAAAACCGATCCGATCCGATCCGATCCGAAAAACCGATCCGATCCGAAAAACCGATCCGATCCGATCCGGTAAAACCGATCCGATCCGATCCGGTAAAACCGATCCGATCCGAACCGGTTTTAAACCGGTTCAAACCGGTTTTGACCGGTTTTAGATATTACGAGTAAAACCGGTTTAAAAACCGAACCGGTTTTGTCAAAACCGGTTTTGACCGGGGTTGACCAAAACCGATCCGGTTTTTAAACCGGTTCGGTTTTCCGAAAAATCCGGTTTGCGCACCTCTAATTAGAAATATATTCGGATCACTTGCAATGTGTTCCTATAATTGGGTTTAAATCCTAATATTTACATTCTAATTCTAACAAATATATAAAACAATATTAGCAAAAACAACTTGTATTTGATAAGCCTGATTAGAAATATATTGATTGTAGCAGGTACGGAAACTGTTGACCCGATGATTCGAGAACAGCTTCTTTAAATTTATTTTAAGTTCGATCTCAATTAGAAATATATTTTGATCATTTGCGAGGTGTTCCTATTTTTATCGATTCATTTGTTAAATGCAAATCCGTTAGACATGTATCTGTACGCACTTTAGTTAACTGATGTATACCACAAATATCTCAACTCTCCAACTTTACACAATGTCACATAAATAGCACACCAAAATCTTTTAAAACTAGATGATGAAATCTTTGATGAGCATTCATCAACTAACCTAATAATGTCATGTTTTGTGTGTTCTCACTGGAGAGAATTATAGAAAAGAATCAACACCACTGATATACCTATTATTACTGGAAATGCTGTCACCAAATATAATGCTCCGTATCCCTGATATAAACAAACAAACAATTTTCCCGTTAATAAGTATCATTAAGGGGAAAAAAAGGACCTAAAAATGAAACATGTCAAACTGGTTGAAAGTTGTCCCAAGTTTTATTTGAATGCATTCAACCTCTTAAATCATTTTATTCGGAGTTTTACCCAACCAGACCCGACCCAGTTTGAGCAGGACCTGACCCGCTCATTTTTCCCGCTAATGGATATAAATAGCAATAATAACAACAAAAGTTTACCACAAGTGAAGGGACTTCAGTTTCATCACTTTTGTCTTGTTCCTCAATTTCTGCTGCTGAATCCCAGTCAATGTTAAGCCTCTTTGCAGCCACTTCAGGATCGATACCAGTGTCTGTAGCCTTTGCATATAACGATTTTCGTTTCCCCTTTTTTGTTGCTTCAACCTTTTTCCATAATCGATTAAAACACACCAAATAATGTTGATTTTAAATATTAATTATTTACCTCTAAATTAGGCCATTGGACCATTTCCTCTGCCAGCATTTGAAGAGCAAACCGGTCTCGCGGGATCTTTCCTTCATTCACCTAAACATGGAAATATTGCTTACTCTCTGCTTCTATATACACTTCTGATTTCAAACTTATACAATATTAATATGTTTTTTTTATTTATTTTCTGGAAATTATAAAACACTACAAATTACAAGAAAAAAAAAAGGGACTAACTTCTTCGAGAACAGCAGCCAAATCTTCTCTTGTTGGGGTATCCGTGTCATCGATTCCAACAAGTCTCTTACGCTCAACTTCTCTCGGGTCCTCAATCATAACAGTCAACTTAACCTACAGATTACAAATTATAATAAATATTAGTAATCTTTGAAAGATGTTTTTATTTCCAAAATTAAAAAAGGGACTAACTTAACCTCACTAAACAGCATGTCCCTGTTTTTCTTTAAAAGCTCCAAAACCTACACAACCATTATCCATGAAATCAAACCACAATAAAACTAATTAACAAGGGTTTATGGAATTATTTATAGTAGAAATAATATAACTCTTTTGATTTGGGAGACATATTCAAGGTCTTGAGGATCTGGTTCAAAATCATCATCATCATCTTCTTCTTCTTCAGTTGTGAAATTTGATTCTGCAGCAGCTAAATTCACTTCAGTCTGTGTATCTTCATTAGTAGCACCAACAATTACATGGATTCTGCCTCTGTTTGTAATCTTGTGGTGCAAGTAATTCTCATGGTGGTGGTGGTGGGAAAAAGAGATTGAAAATTTGTGGATAGATTGAGAAGATGAACAAGAAGAAGAAGATGATGATAAGGTGTAAAGTGGGGGTAGTGGCAATTGTGATGAAAGTTTCAGCAAAGACATTTGTAATTGCTTCGGGATATTGATTCAAAGTATATTAGATTGATGGCATTCCTCTATGGTTTTGGTTAATCTATGAGATTGAGTTACGGATTGGTTGGCTGTTCTTCATTTTCCCAAAATGGGGAAAACTATAATAACACCCTCTGGTTTGGTTTTTGTCAATTGCAGAAACATACTCTCTCTTGTGTTAATTTAAGAAGCCCAATAGAACGCACACGAGCCCAACATTTCTGAATTAAGGCTCTTTAGCCCATTGATAGAATGTGCATTACATGGAAAAAACGAAAAGTAGAATTTTTTTTTATTTTTTTTTTTTTTTGTTAAAATCCTCGTATTAAAGAGATTTAAATTCAATAATGTATGTTATAACAACTGTTAGTCACCAAGTTAAAATAAATTGTGTTAGTTATCATTCATATATTATACTCCATCCGTCCCTAAATAAAGTTCCCATTTGTCTTTGGGCACAATATTTAAGGAAAAAGTTAGTGGTGAGGTTGTTGGTATTAAATTTGATTAAAATATAAAGTTGGTTTGGAGAGAGAAAGATAGTAAGTGGATAGTTAGTAGTGGGGTCCATAGTAATTATATTATTTTATTAAGTGGACCCCATCAACTTGTGAAATGTGAACTTTATTTAGGGACAAAAATTAAAGGTGAAATGAGAACTTTATTTAGGGACGGAGTGAGTATATCTTTAATAGATAAAAGTAAAAAAAAAAAAAACTTATAAAAATATATATACAAATCATAAAAATTAGAATTAGCATATACAGTATCTATCTCAAATACTGTAAAAATACTTCTCACATATATAAATAATTTAACAAATTTTATAGTATATATAAAACTTAACATTTTTATAAAATGTATCATATAAAAATATTTTAACACTTGACATTAATATTGATAAAGTTATCATTTATAGTTCTAAAAATAATAAAAGATTCACATATAAATATATGTAGGGGTTTAAAATATAAAATTATTAAATATAGGAACTTAAGAAAATAAACATTAAAAGATGATTAAGTGATTATGGAAGAATAAATGGTTGGAGCGACCTTTTAAAAAATCATATATTCCAGTGATAAAAAGTTATTTTAAAGATTATTCAAATAATAACAATATCTTAAAAAAACACTCATTTTGTTGTAAGAAGTGAAAAATAAAATATCTAAAAGTATGATAAATAAACTGCAATATAATTGAAGGATAATAAGGAGAATGAAAAAGCATTACATCAATGTCTACACGAAAACGAAATTATTCATATAAATACCCACTCTTTCAATAGTCTCATTTTTGTACCATTCACGTTACCAATTGTTAGTTTAAGCACAACAATAATTTTATAATTCATTTAAAATATGTGTAAATCAATCAAATGTGTATTTATATGTTGGTTGACTATATCTTTCTATTTTATAAAGAATAATAATAAACTATATATCCAATTCAAAGTTCATTTATGCACCTCAACAATGACATGACGATTTAATACACTCTTTTTTGATTTTAAACTTAGAGTAAATCACATCAATGATTCATTACTTCAGGTAGTTTTCAAATTTTGCGATGCTCGTATACTTACTTTTGGACCCTGTCCGTTAAGTAACGCCCAATCCGTTAAATATATTAGAATGATGATTTTATACTTCTTAAAGTTTCACTTTAATCCCTCAAGTTTACAGCTAATTATCTTTTGAATATAAACACAAAACGTGACGCATATCTTGTACGAACTATATTTTTTCAATACTTATTTTTGTTTTTAATTTAGTTACGAGGCTTAATCTTGTTATCGACTTTTGAACATACTCACTTAAACGAATATATGAAGTCGTCATATAATGATTGATAACATGTGGTGAAGGTGAGGTGGTGATTGATTGTGTGTGAAATTAACGGCGTGATTGCTGTTAGTTAACCCCCCAGGCCCAGCTAAGCCACGTGGGAAGATAATCTCTTCAAGGACAGGTCAGAAAATGTTGGTTTCACAGGTCACCATTGGGCCCCACTCCTAGGTCCCATTTGAGGTGAGCGCCAGCTTTCAAATAATCAAATTTCCACTGGTCTTCCTATTTTACCCCTTGACCTTCAATCATTAATCCTCTCATATACAACTTCCCTCATTTCCTAAAATCACATTATTTATTTTCACGTATAATAAAAAACATACATTACCTGCTTACCTCATTAACTTTTTTTTTTTTCCTTTCGATTTATGTTTTAGCTGAATAACTTGATTGGAATTTGAATCATATGAATTTCTTCTTGTATTAAGTAATTATAATTAATAACTAATATACTATGAAGATTAAAATTCAATTCTTCAAAATTCTTATCTTAAAACATATTTTATCAACCTTTGTCACCTATGAGCAATGTTTTAATACCGGGTTGGACCAATTGATCGGATTAGTATGGAAAACATGTAGGGTCGAATCAACCATGTTAAAAAAGGTGTTTACGAACTACTTCAAAATGAGCAGGTTAACTGTGAAACATGTTGAACTGAGATGATTGAACTGGTTGTGAACTAGGTTTATTATTTTCTTTTAATCTCAATTTTTTTATTAAAGTGAATATTTTATACTATTTTTGATACATTTGTATCTTTGTTTAATTTTATATGTTTTGTCATTTGATTGTTTGTTGGAAAATACTTTTCGCAATTTTATAGATTTGTTATAATATTTGTTTTGTATTTATAGGTTTTTTTTAGTTTATGTACCTTTTATATAACTAACTGACTATAAATACTCAGGTGGTGTTTGTTTGCAGCTTAATGGAACCATTCAGCGCTTAATGAAACCATTCAGCGCTTAATGCTGAATCATTCATCATTCAATGCGTTTGTTTAGCGTCTTCTAATGAAGTATATGCTGAATGGGATAACGAAAAATTGCTGAATCATTCTTCCATATAACATATGCTGAATCATTAAGCAGTTAGAAATCTTATAAAAAAGTTACTTACATTCAGGTTTTATACAAAACCTTTCAATCATTCAGACCGTTGAATCATTTAACGCTTAATCATTTTGTTCCTATCTAACAGCACCTCAGTAATATTGTAATTCGGTTAGTTAAACCAGTCTATCTAATTCGACCATGTTATATTTATTGATCGGTTCATGAATTCAAAATTTGGATTTTAAAACATTAGACTATGCGTAATGGGTGACCACTATTTCAGTGGTCACCCCTTACACATCAGCGCCACATCAGCTTGACTAAATCCACGTAACCAAACGACCAAACCATTCCTCTCTGATAAACCTTTCCCCTTTAAAAAATGGCGACCTACAAAGGTCGCCTGACCAACCCTTGACACTTGGGGACGTGTCGTGATCGAGCCGGCGTAAGGGGAGGGCGCCTCTTATTTGAGGGACGGAGAGAGGGAGGCACTAAGCGACCTTCTTCGTTACACATAGTCTTAGGTTTGCTTACACGTTAGTGGTTGCTTACAGCTGGTTTTAAATATTCTTAGGCATTGCTACCTTGGTGCACCCAATATTCAAATTCTTTAAAAAGAAGAAAAAAGAAACAATTTGGAATCTTGACAAAATCCTAGTAATCAAACTAAAAGATATATTATTCAAAACACGTCATAATAATAACATTTAAGTATTTTTTTTTTATAACAGAAATAGCATTTAAGTATATTTTATCAGTTTTAAAGAGTAACCAAAAGCATCAACAATGCCATCAATAGTGATGGGATCATTTTCATAAATAAAACGATCATTTTCATAATAAATGAATTGCAGAGACATTCATTATTAAACCTAAACTATAGGAACGAAAAATACAATTATCAATTTCTCATAAAGAAAAAGTTATATTCCCGTGTAATTTGGAAATTTCAAGTTGCGTATCATATTCATGATGCTAATATTGATTGTCTTTAAGTTGATGTGACCATGATTAAAACACTAAATTTTAACAGATAATTTTATTGATTGTATTGTGTATATATAATTTCAAGTTGCGTATCCCATACTATTTTTTCAAATACAATTAATTTAATTAATTAATTAATATAAATCAAATAGGAAAATGGAAATTAAGGATGATGACATGATTTCAAGGACAAAATAGTAATTAAAGTGATGTGGTTGGGGGAAGGGGTTTAATATAATAATGTAAGAAGAATAAAATAAGTAGATATGCAAAGGTTTGGAAAGCTCATATAACTTGTGAGTTGTGATCACATAGCTTACCACTCAACTACAAAATTCATCTTCATCGACAATCAATACACTTGCTCTCAAAGGTATGTTAATTTCTTCCCTTTTTCATGATTTTCGACTGAAAACTTTAATCCTTTTTATGGTTTTAATCTCTAATAATTCCAAGATTATGGGTTTAAACATGCATGGTGGATAAGTACAAATAATATGTGTTTAATTATTATATGATTGTGATTGGTGTACGTCTTATGATTTGAGGTATATTTGAAGAAAAAGATTCGGAAATAAAGATTATTATTATCTTTGGAAAACTTAACTAGTGATGTCAGGTTTAATTAGAATCTTTTTGCCGTTTTGATCTATTTGATTATGGGTTTAAACATGCATGATGGACGGTTGAAAACTAATATATAGTTGTGATCGGTGCAGGTTTATATTTGTAAAAAAAGATTTTAAAAAAAGATGGGTTACTGGAAATCAACAGTGGTACCAAAGTTCAAGAAATTGTTTGAGAAGAACAACGCTAAGAAGGCTGCTGCTGCCGAAGCTTGCAAAACCTTCGATGACGCTAAGGTATAACGATCGATATCTTAGTTATAATTGATTTTCTAGATCAACAAATGAAATTCAATTCTCATATGCAACTTAATTCACAAACAGGAGGATTACAGCAAGGAGTTTGAAGAGAAGAAGGCTGAACTCCAAGCTAAAGTTCTTGAAATCTATGAAGCTTCTACAGCTGAAATCAAGGTAAATCACTAGATCTGTCATCCTAATTTAACAAAGAAAATAAATATTTAATGAATTAATTAGATATGTTGTTAAAAGAAAATTCATAATTGTTGTTTTGAATTTGAAGACAAGGACAGTCACTATTAAACTCAATTATTGACTTCCAAAACTATAAATAATATGACTAATTAATATACTAATATTTAACTTCTATTAATCGCTTTACAACACTAATTTAGTATGTAAAATCATATTTTAGTAACTAAATACATGTTATGTGTAATTAATTAAATATGTGATCTCGGGTTAACGATAAAAAAACGACTTAACAGGAAGTCGTGAAGGAACGCAAGGATGGTGCCTTGAAAAAGGTTTCTACTGCTGTCGAGAAGTTCCTCGAGGAATTATCTAAAATAGGTAAATTTATTTTACAGATGAACGTGTTGGTTAATATGATTTAACTTTAGATAGTGACAAGTTAATTAAACTAACAAAAATATCTTGGTGTTGTATTAGAATTTCCGGGGTCAAAACCAGCTCATGAAGCATGTTGCAAATATGGAGCAACCTATGTTGAGGGACCAGTTTTCTTTGTTTTCGAGAAAGTGTCAACATTCATAGTGGTTGAAGAGAAAACCGAAGAGGTGGTACCACCGGCGGCAGAACCAGAAGTGGCGGCTCCGGTGGAAGAAACAAGCACCAAAGAAAAGGAAATTGTGGTGGAAGAAGAGAAGAAAGAAGAGGTGGTAGTGGCTCCGGTGACTGAGGTTGAGAAAACATCAGAACCGGTGGTGGCCAAGGCGGAGGAACCGGCGGCAACGGAGCCACCAAAGGCTTGTTGATCAGGGGTCGCGTGTGGTGGTATGAATGATTTGTGAAAATTAATTTTAAAAGTTGTGTAAACAAAAATTACTTGGATACATTTGTTATTCTTTGTTTTCCTTTTCGGGTGGAATGGGTTGCCCACCCTTTGTGTAATACATTGAAAATATTTTGTTGGGTGTATTTGTTTCAACTTTCTTGTAAATTAATGTTGTAATGTGTATGATATTTAAACTTATATATTTACAGTTTAATTGTATTTATTGGTTTCTTTGTTAATAACAGTAAATTATTTTTTATTTTTTATTTTTTTGAACAGCGGCAAATTTTATAAACATATCTAGCAAGGAGCTAGATATATATAGACAAAGATATTCTCATGTTGAGATTAATGTAAAATCACTTGGTACGGTAAAGCTTAGTTTAGCAATGTCGTTATAAGATTTTTGCCGTATAACTTGACTATAACATAAACTCCAAATCACCCTCTCTCATATAACATGGTTCTATTGGGTCCTACCGTCCTACCAAAAAACACCCTCCTTCTATGGTGGCGCCATAGCTGCTATGGCGTGACTATATCACCGGCCATGTACTGAGCGGTCTTAAGATTGAAGTGTGTTTATTATACTAGGGTTTAATTTGATTTTTGAATTTTTAACATAAAGGAAAATAGAATTGCTCTTATAAATGGATGTTCTTTACAAGTCTAGGAATTATTAAATAAATGTTATATTTACGTTCATAACGTGTTGTCAAACACTTGTGTGACTTTTCTCATACGTAATTGAAACAATGAAAACTATTGAAATCCAAAGGGAACTGTTTGGAAATGAAGCAACGAGTGACGTTAATTTGGGATTAGTCTACAAACTTGTTAATTGAAAATTGGAAGATAAGGAGTGGAGGTGGGTGGTAGTTGCCTACACGCAACATGTAAATCAAAATAGTTATTCGATCCAAAATAAACATCAATATTTGTTCGCTGTCAACATCGAAATAAACATTTTCTAATAATATAATTTAAATTTGTATTATTATGAGTGGTGGACATAGGATGTTGTTTAGCCTGGTCAAACCAATCCTTTTCTTGTAATTAATAAGACAACGAGTATAAAATTGAAGCATACTCTTCAATATCTTGCAATCGAAGTTTATCTAGGTATATATATGGTAATCAATCAATCAACCAACAAGTAATATTGATGCAGAGTGACAGACAATAATACATATTGATAAATTAATTTTTAGGATTCACAAGATAATATATTCCAAAATCATGTTGAGTCAAAGAATGTCGTGGATTGTGTGTTGGATTCAGTCTTCAAATCGTGTCAACTCAAGAACACAAATTTTGAGACAAAAATAAACTTTTATACAAAAATTAAAACTAAATGTTCAAGCATCAACATGAAACAGTAAAATAGATCCAGAATTTCAAATGAGTCTAAAAAGATAAAATGACCGAAAAATGTTCATTTAAAAAGTCCAAAATCTGAAAATTAAAACTGAAAATACAAACAACTTATAAAATAAAGCATTTTTTGGGCCCTATGGTTTACCACCACATTCTACTTGTTGCAAGCTTCGATTTGATTGGTCGTAAGTTTGAAATGAAGCTTTATAGCCCAAGTTATTCTTATTTTAGTGCAAATGTGTTTCTCATACAATCTTGGTCCTCACAAAATAAAAAGATCAGTTCCGCTATACTTGGCCGGTATCATTTGAGTCTGCATCAAATATTTCGAATTTGTTATAGGGTTTTGTAGTGTGCAGGGACCAAGGAGTAATGTAATTTCAAGACATTATGGACATGTGGTCAAGAACAAGCTACATAGCTCCCACCCTTCGTTTTCAACAGGATACAAAGCAACAAGGTGGTCACTACTGTACCTAGGGGTGTCAAATTTGTACCGAATAAAACCAACCAACATGCTACCAACCGTACCAATTAAAGTTGGTAGCCACTATGTTGGTAGCCAACATGTTTGGTTGGTGGTACCGTACCAACTACCAATCGAGTATTCATGGTACGGTAATGGTACAAATATTTAAATACCATGGTAGTACCGTACCAACCAATATATATATATACATATATATAAATTAGTTCTTACAATATATATTTACATTAATTGTGATCTACTTTATATCTTTAAAAATCTCGCCACCATACAATATACTCCCTCCCTCCCTTAATAAAGTTCTCATTTGTGTTGGGCACAACATTTTAGGAGATATTTAGTGGTGGTGTATTTGGTATTACTTTTGTTTAAAATATAAGGTTTGATTGGAGAGAGAAAGTGTTTTAATAGATAGTTAGTGGTGAAAGTATTGATAATAATATTATTATATTAAGTGGGCCCCTTATGTTTGAGAAATGAGAACTTTATTTAGGGACAAAATTTGAAGGCAAAATGGGAACTTTATTTAGGGACGGAGGGAGTATATAATTGATTCTTTAACATAAATAATTTTCATATAGCATTAATAAATCATCGTTTTATTTATCTTGTTTCCGAGTTTGAAAAATTTATCAATATGTTTTAAATGATGGACGATGGTAAAATATTATATTATAAAACATATCTTGTTTTTAATAATATTTTAGTTTATATTAGGTTGTAATCTTGGTATACAGTACCAATTTATACCAACCAACATTGTTGGTAGCCAACAAATTGGTACCAAGTATACTTGGTACGGTAACGGTAGTCAAATTAGTGTACCAACTATAGTTGGTACGGTACATGGTATGAGGAAAATACACATGGTACCGTACCATGTTCACCCCTAACTGTACCTCGAAACGGTACCATATTATATCACTTTATTAACAATATTTTGAAATGTATTTAAAGTGCATACAACCTTTTACTTCGTTTTCTTAAAAAGAATATCAATATAATAGTTCAAAAAAATATATTTTTTCTTGAAATTTTGAATCTAAAACATATGCATATATTGTAGCAAACTATCAAAAAGATGGCACCAACAAGTACGTGGATCTCCATCCTCAAAGTGCGATGGTCTAGTTATCCAATTTTTAGGGATATTACCTCAAGAGAGTACTTAAGAAAGTTGAAGTAGTAAAGTACTAGGAATATATCTCACCCAATTAAGATCATTTTCCTTTGTGATGCAGCTCAATCGATGAATGGATCATTTTGTTTCTTGAGGTCTAAGATCGCGTGAGAAAACAAGCTTTAGTAAAATGGTCATAATTTTTGGGCCGGGAAGTTGGGTAAACCGCCTACGGTAATTTATCACGCCGTAGCCTTCGTCTTATGGCCATTTTACTAAAGCACATCTTCTCACGCGATCTTGGGCCTTAGGAAACAAAATGGTCTGTTTATCTATTGGGCCTGCATCACCTTGTTATTTTTGAAATACGATTGCAAGTGAAGGAAGGTCATCTAGGTTCATATATCCATGATGATTATTAAGACAGAAAGTTTTGGACATATAAATTTTTTAACTTCGAGCTCATCAAATTTCGAGGAAAATTACAAACGAGGAATTCACGTGATCTAAGAACAACAATCTTTAAAATTTAACATGTTTTAAAGTACTGTAGCAAGACAAAGATTGTATAAGAGCATTAGGTATGGTAACACAGATAGGAGTGCCACCTCCGCGCCACATCACTATTTCACATTTCACATTCAAAATCCCAAATATCCCTTCTATCATCACTAAAATACCTCTCACTCACAAAATACCTTAAAAACCCCACCCACTCACGTCGGCCTCACCAGTGGTCCGACTTGGGCCACCACTCACACCACTTGCGGTGTGGTGGCACACCACTTTGACCCTATGTGGCATCCGACGAGGTGCCCCTCCACCACCACACCTATCACTCTAAGTGAGTTGCTTTATTGACCTACATAACAAATCATAGTTGACAAAGAAAAGTAATGGTTCTCTTCCTACAGAGAAGTTAATACTTAACTACTCCATACACTGGCGATATGAGGACAATTTTCAAATGTGGTCGAAATATTAGAGTGGAATCAAGTTCTTAAGTGATATTTTTTAAGGTTAAATTACAAAAATAACATTTTTAAACTAAGAAAAAGGAGGAAAATTAGTCAAAAGAAAAGAAAATTTTAGTGAAAATTATAATAAAAAAACATTAAAAGGGAAATAAGGAATTTTTTTTTTAATTTAAAAATATGTATATAAAAGGAGCTTGAACTTAATGTTATATGTTTAAGAGGAGTATATAAGTTAACCACTAAGTTAATATACGGCGTGAACTAGTTATCACTCATACATTATAAGCAAAAGCTAAAAATGAGTTGATATATAAAAATTAATCGGAAAACTTTTGGGGTGGGCAAATGTCGACCCCCTAGAACCTCCCCTGACTACATGTATCATATGTTGACACATGCTTTTATAGTTTTTTAACGACCAATACACATCTCTAATTTTACACTATTTTTGTTCATGTCAAAACTTGAACCACAATCATATGAGAAGCAACAAACACTAGATACTACTGTTGGTTGAAACGTTAAATAACTAAACCACTTCATGTAAATAGTATATGTACATTAAAAATGCTGTCAAGTACCTACTGAACTAAGCAAACAAATTGTGTTTAGAGTAAATTGCAAGAATGATCCTTACGATTTTGTTAAATTGGACGTTTGGTTATCATGAATCCATAATTGCAGGTCCAGTACCCAATGTTTGTCGAATTAATAAGGAAAATACTTGAATATGTAACACGAAATTAATAAGAATAACTCTCTTATTATTAGCTTTAGGATTATAACTCAACCTTAAGCTCTAAACTCACGCATACACCACCATAACTCGATGGATGTATATATATAACTAACACAAACATAATCCTAACACAATAAGGAAAACTCTATGATGTTTAGATAACTCCTAAACATCTTTTATTCTTATCACTTAATTTAAACTTCAAACTTTATCTCAAGATTTACATCTTGAGTTTATCCCGATCTTCAAGCTTAATTCCAACATTCTCCCCCTTAAGCTTGAAATGCAACTTTGTTGTATCAACCACACCGATGAGATCTCTCATCTCATTGAATTTGTTTCTTCCTAGCCCTTTTGTAAGAATGTCTGCCTTCTGTTTGCTTCCCGCTATGTGCTCAACGTTCACTTGCTCATTATCGACACACTCTCTTATAAAGTGATACCTTCGATGTATGTGTTTACTTCGTCCATGGAATACCGGGTTTTTACTTAAAGCAATTGCAGACTTGTTATCAACTCGAATAGTTACCTTCTCACAATCTTGACCAGTGATCTCGCTCAGCAGTTCTTGAAGCCATACTGCTTGCTTGGCTGCTTCAGTGGCGGCCATAAACTCTGCTTCACATGAAGACAATGCAACACTCTCTTGCTTCTGTGAACACCAGGTAATAGGACATTCCTCTAGGTAGAAAATATGTCCTGTTATACTCTTTCCATCATCAACGTCTACATTTAGAGAAGCATCGTTGTACCCTAGTATCGGTACCTTAGGAGCACACCGGTAGATCAGACCAAGTGATGGAGTTCCTCGTAGATACCTTAGAACCTGTTTCAGGGCTGCATTATGGGATTCTTTTGGGTCCATCATGTACCTGCTCAAAACACCTACACTATAAGAAAGATCGGGTCTTGTATGAAGCAAATATCTCAAACACCCAATACTCCTTCTATACTTCTTTTCATCAACAGATTTTTCAGCTTCCGATTTTGACAACCTCAGATTTGCCTCCATTGGTGTTTGAGTGGCGTTGCAATCATCCATTCCCGTTTCAGCAAGTATCTTCAACGCATATCTTGCTTGCTTTAGAATAATGCTACCCTGTTGTTGTACTACCTCTATGCCTAAATAATAAGTTAACCTTCCGAGATCACTCATCTCGAATTTGGTTGACATTTCACTCTTGAATTCCATTATCATGGACAAGTCAGAACCGGTTACTAGGAGGTCGTCAACATACACCGCCACCACAAGAAGATGTTCCCTTTTCTTCTTTTGGTATAACGAAGGTTCTTTAGAGCATCGCGTAAAACTGAGCTCCTTCAGAATTTTGTTTAGCTTATCATTCCAAGCTCTAGGTGCTTGCTTTAAACCATACAACGCTTTAGAAAGCTTATACACCTTTCCTTCACTTCCTTTGATCTTAAAACCTTCCGGTTGAGAAACATAAACCTCCTCCTTCAAGTCTCCGTGGAGAAAGGCTGTTTTTACGTCAAGATGGTGTACTTCCCACATTTTTGACGCAGCTAGAGCAATGATGAGTCTCACCGTTTCAATCCTTGCAACGGGAGCGAACACTTCATCATAATCTATTCCATGCCTTTGTACGTATCCCTTAGCTACAAGCCTTGCCTTGTATTTATTTATACTTCCATCTGGATTACGTTTTATTTTAAACACCCACTTAAGTCCAATAGATTTGGCGCCAATGGGTAAATCAACTAAAGACCGGGTGTGGTTCTTCTCTATAGATGCTATTTCTTCTTTGCAAGCATCTAACCACACTTTTGCTTCTTTTTCCTCAGCAAAATCCCACGGTTCTTCATTTAAACTCAGTAATAGACATTCACTTTCTGCCTCCGCCAGAAGAATATAATCTGAGAGATATTCTGGTGTTGTATGTGGTCTAGTTGAACGCCTTAATTGTGGTTGTTCTCCCACCTCATCATCTTCTGATGAAGTTTCTTCATCTCCTTGATCTGTATCTTTATCTTCGGCCTTTTGGTTTTCCTTTGAGATAGTGTTATCTTCTTCCCTTGGACCTTTATTCCCAGATTCATCAAGGCCGCTTAGTCTAAATGACCCAACATCCTGACCCGACACATGGTTATTCCACTTCCACTTCTCTTCTTCCAAAAATACCACATCTCTACTAACTATGATACGCTTTGTTGTTGGGTCAAACAGGCGATAAGCCTTAGTTCCGGGCTCCGTCCCTAAATGAACCAAGGCTCGAGATCTGTCATCCAATTTCTTCTTGTGAGGAGCATCTACTCTTGCATACCCAATACAACCAAACACCCGTAGGTGACCCAAACTCGGTTTGTTTCCGTTTAGTATCTCATACGGTGTCTTCAACAACAACGACCTTGTAGCACAACGGTTTATGAGATAGGTAGCATGCCGTACTGCTTCTCCCCACAGATTATTTGGAACACTCATGTGTTTCAGAATACTTCTTGTCATCTCCAGCAACGTTCTGTTTCGCCTTTCCACTACCCCATTTTGCTGGGGAGAGTATGGGGCAGTAAAGTGTCTTTGAATGCCGCCTTTCTCACAGAACTCATTAAATTCTTGGGATGTGAATTCTCCTCCCCTATCAGTTCGAAGTGTTTTTATGTTGATACCTAGTTCTTGTTCAATCTTTGCTTTGAACCTTTTAAATCGTTCGAATGCTTCACTTTTTTCTTTTAGTAATAGCGTCCACATATAACGGGAATGATCATCAATTAGTACAAATATGTACCGGTTTCTTCCAACTGTTGGTGGTGTAATTGGACCGCAGAGGTCCCCATGCAATAACTCTAGGCATTTGGACGCTCGGAAAGATGTGGCTTGAGGAAAAGGCTTTCTTGACTGCTTTCCTAGCAAGCATGAGACACATGCATGCTTTGTAGCACAATTTCTTGGCAACCCTGTAACGATCTCTTTGTCAACCATGAGTTTTAGGTTGTCAAAGTTGATATGACCTAGTCTCTCATGCCACTTGCTTGAGTCTTTGGGCATTATGACTTGTAGACACTTTGTATTTTCTGCTTCAAGTGTTACTTTATACAACCGGTTCTTCCCTCTCTTAGCTTTTATTATAAGTTTTCTTCTCTGATCATAGACGTTCAACACGTTACCTTCCATGGTCACTTTGCAGCCTACCTCTGTAGCTTGCCCTAAACTTATAATATTGCTCCTTAAATCGGGTATAAAGTATACGTTTGACATGGTTTTCTTTTGACCATTCCCAAACGTGAAGCTAATTGAGCCCTTTCCTTTTATGTCTATGCGTGAGTCATCACCAAATCTTACCTTCCCGGTTATATTCTCGTTAAGCTTGGTGAAGTACTCACGATTTCCGGTCATGTGGTTACTAGCCCCATTGTCTAGATACCACATATTTTGTGTTTCTAGCTTAGATTCAAATAAAAAGGGGTTTACTTTTTCCTCATTAAGGAACACTATTTCATGCAGCATTAGTTCCTCAGCCTCTTGGGTGTCTTCTTCTCTGTCTTCATGTGTTTCTTGAAGTTTTAGCAAGCGATCAGGGCAATCGGAAGCATAGTGCCCTGTCTTGTCACATCGGTAACACACAATTCGTGAGAGATCTCTTACAAAACCGGACCGGCCACGACCCCTGCCTCTGCCGCCATATCGTCCTCCCCGACCACGACCTCTTCCTTCACCATTAGAGCTACGAGTGTCTTGCTGCTCTGTATTAGCATACATTAGTTTACTTTCTTCTAATGTATCTTCTTCCTCGCTAATACGTTCCTCATAGGCTTTCAATCGACCAATGATGTCTTCGAAACTGGTAGTCTTGAGATCTAAGACTTGTTCCAGCGCTGCGACGATGTGTATATATTTTGCACGAGGCAAACTTTTCAGGAATTTCTTCACAAGTTTTGATTCGGGAATTTCTTCTCCTAATGCAACAGATTTCGAGGAGATCTCTGAGATCCTACCAGTGAACTCATCAATGGTTTCATTGTCTTTCATCTTCAGTCGATCAAACTCTGCCATGAGTGTTTGTAGACGCGCTTCTTTGACTCGATCAGCACCCATGTGTCGTGCTTTAATGGCGTCCCAGATCTTCTTCGCCGTATCAAGTTCACCAACTTGAAGAACAAGCGTTTCGGGTATGGATTGGATCAGCAGTGCCATGGCCAGGTTGTTTTTTTCTTCGTTTAGCCCTTCGGCTTCAATTATGTCCCAGACTTTGTGTACCTTCAACAGGATCTTCATCTTAATCGCCCAAAATGGAGTTTCGAAAAACCAGGTGGGGAGGTGCTTATTGCGTTTTGAAAAGTGATTATTTTGATTTATTAAGTAATCAAATAATTAGGTTTGCGTTGCCCAATACTAAAAAAACTGATTATCTAATTATTGCGATTTCAAACAGCATAATTAAATCCAAACACCATTTTTCAGAATCACAACGAATAATATATTTCCAATAAGTGATCCAAACACCTCTTGCGTTGGAGTAACTTGCATATGTAACTATATTTTCCGAAATAATTCTTTGTTATTCCAATCCACATATTATAGTTCGTCAAATTAAGACGCCTATATACTCTTTTCTTCATTCACTTAGCAAAGAATTTGATTCCATTGGCAATGCATGCATTCATTCACATACTTGTTAATTTCATTACTTGTCATTAACACATACAAAATCGACTCCAAACCTCTCAAGAGCACACAATATATATCAATGCATTTGGAATGTATTGGGCTGCTTAGCTTGTGAAAGCATTTGCACCACTTCTCTCATTGTCGGTCTCTCAATGTGGTGCTCTTGCACGCACAACATCGCCACAAAGAACACTTGCTTTGCTTCATCAATAGGAACCTTCTTAAGCCTTTCATCTAATATCTTCCCAACTCCTTCTTTTGTCCCATTCGTTTGCATTTTCGACCATCGAACAATGTCTAATCCATCTTCCCCAAAGTCCCCAACGGGCTTCTGTCCCGTGATAAGCTCCAATAGTACCACACCATAACTATAAACGTCGCTCTTCTCGTCAATCTTTAATGTGTAAGCATATTCTGTCACCAATAAACCCATTAAATTATACAATCTTTGTTTCTTTCTTCAACCAATTAAAGTATATATAGTACAAGTTAAAAAAGATAAAGTGTCCATCTCCATATATCATAATTAATTTAATGTTAGACAGCATCATCTTTATAGAGTTAAGAGAAAGTGAAGCTTTGGATCCCAATCTTGATACTTTTACATGCATGTTCCTATTAGGAAGAGCTAGTCAAACAAAGTTTTTAAGTTTGACCGGTCTTTAGATGTAAGTTCTGAACATGAACAAGTTTGTTTCTTATTTTTTATTTCTTTTTTCTTAAGACTTGACTAAAAGAATCACCGGGTTGAAAGTTTTCCTATTGAGTTTTATTTTTAAAATATAATTCTATTTAATTTTTCGTTTCACTAGTTAATTATTCATGAACGCCCAAAAAATTTGGACCTGACACCATAACTCAACCCAGTCTATTTTTAGCGATGCAACAAATGACTAGTTGACATATACTCCATACAATTTTGGTTTTATGGTTGTCAAAAGGATTATAAAGAGTTTTAACATCGCTTCCTTTTTCAACCTGCCCGAATGGCCCAAATGATCGATCAACTAACATGTGAAGTGTGAAGTATTAATTGAAGAACACAAAGGATAAAATGAATAATAATAATAATAAATAAATAAACAAGTACCAGGAGCAATATAGCCGTAGGAGCCCGCGATAGCCGACATACACTCCGATGCACCACCATCTTGCAAGAATTTCGCAAGCCCAAAATCAGCCACATGTGCTTCAAAATCTGAACTAAGTAAGATATTATTAGACTTTACGTCTCGATGAATAATAAGAGGTGAACAATCATGGTGCAAGTAACAAAGACCCTTTGCAGCTTCTATCGCTATTTTAAGCCTCGTATCCCATTTTAGAACACAACCACCTTTCTTCCCATGAAGCAGTTCCCCTAAGCTGCCATTCGGCATGTACTCATAAACCAACAAATTCGTCTCCTTATTCGAACAGAGCGCCATTAATCTCACTATATACCGATGCCTAATTCTTCCCAATGTTTGTATCTCTGCAGATAAACCGCTATCGTGTGAACAACCATTATTGTTTCCTTTATTTGTTCCTAGTTTCTTGATCGCTACTTGCTCGCCATTTGGCATTGTTCCACCGTACACGACTCCTGCACCACCTTGTCCAATAATGTTGTTGTCCTTTAAACATTCCAAGATGTCTTCACTTCCAAACTCGAGTTTTTGAAATGTGGTTAGCTTCCATTTTGATTTGGAATTTGTTGTTGATCTCATCTTCCGAGTCTTGATAACGGCTAATATAACGAATGCAAGTGAGCAAACTAAAAGTCCTATAGCGAAAACAAGCTTATATCTTGATGGAACTTTTGTAGATTTGGTATCAGCTTGATTGTTGATTTGTAGAGGTGATGTGGAAGACGAGTCGTTGCACGGGTGCTTCAAGAACGACCCGCAAAGATTCGGGTTTCCTTCAAAAGAAGTTGACTTGAAGAGTGAATATTGACCGGTTTCGGGTATGGAACCGGATAGGTTATTATAGGAGAAATCTGCAGATGTAAGGCTTTTCATGGAGGCAAATTCGGTAGGTAAAGTTTGGTTCAAGTGGTTCCATGATACATTGAGGTAATTCAGTATATGAAGTTGTGATATTTGAGACGGGATTGAACCCGTGAGCCCGTTTCGGCTAAGATCCAAGTAGGTTAGTGAAGAACAATGAGAGATCTCACGCGGGATTCCACCCGAAAAATTGTTTCTACTTAAATCCAACTTTAGAACACTCTTCAAACCACCTATATCAGAAGGAACCTCACCGGAAAATTTGTTTCCATTTAAAAAAAGAATCTTGAGGCCCGAAAAGTTCCCGATGGAAGATGGTAAAAAGCCCGAAAACCGATTGTTTGAAAGATTCAATTGAGCTAGCAACTTTGAAGGACTTGTGTTTGATTCCTGTAACCTTCCAGCCAAATAGTTGTTTTGTAACTCAACTAATGACAACAATGGCAAGTACAAGAACCCGTTCGGTAACGGCCCGCTTAGATAATTCTGGCCCATTCGGACTTTAACAAGTGACTTGCATTTACCAAGATCATTCGGTAAAGGCCCGAAAAGAAAATTATCGAATAGAATCAAAGTTTCTAACTTGCGCCCGAAACACAAAGACTTTGGGATGATTCCAGTTAGCTTATTAGTCGAAAGATCAACGTATGTGAGTTTACCATTTTGCCCCAACATAGGAGGTATAGTACCCGTGAAGTTATTATCCCAAAGATTGAGTGTTCCTAACTCGGGTAGCTCTGCAACAAACATGGAGATATCTCCGTGCAATCGGTTGATGAAAAGATTCAAGATCTCGAGTTCTTTTAGAGAAGATAGCTCTACGGGTACCTCACCAACGAGCTGGTTATTCGAAAGATCAAGATACTTTAAACTAACCAAATTGCCGAGTTCAGAAGGAATCGAACCCCCTAACCGATTAGTCTGCAAGAATAAAGTATCTAACTTTGTTAAGTTTCCTAATTCATTAGGAATCTCACCTTGTAATCCACAGTTTGATACATCAAGATGAACCAAGTTCACAAGCTTACCAAACTCCTTTGGAATACCACCATCAAATTGATTATAATAACCCAAAAGTAGGTGTTGTAGACTAGTGAGATTCCCAAGTTGGCTAGGAATGATACCCTTCATGTCATTCCCACCCAAATGGAGAAAAGTGAGCAGCTTCATATCACCGTAAGATGCCGGAATTTCACCGGAAAAGAAGTTCCCGCCAAGGTTCAAGTGAGTCAAACTAGTCAACCGGGAGACTCCCGAAGGAAGAGAAGTCGAGAAATTGTTGTTGTAAGCATCAAGAACTTGAAGTTCTTTCAACATTGTGTAATTAAACTCGAGCCCTCCATTGAACATGTTGTTGGATATGTTGAGAAACCGAAGCCGTGTTAGTTCATGAATCTTGACCAAGAATGGACCCGAGAAACTGTTCCCGGAGACCGAAACGTTTTCAAGTGACCGTAGTTGAGCTAAAACGGGTGAAAGAGTACCCGAGAGGTTTAAATTTGATATGTCAAGAGAGATTATTGAAAACGTGGTGTTATGGCAAGTGATTCCGGTCCAATTTGAACAAAGAGACTTGTAATGCAAGAGATTCCACGTATCCAAAGAAGGGTGGTTCGAGATACCAAAAGATTGTTTCAAAGAAACAAGAACCGATGCTTGTTTTGTGAGTGAAACTGAATGACAAGTAATGAACAAGAGAAACAAGACAAAAGTGGAGAATGGTAGCTTCATTTTGGAAGCAATGAGCAAATAGTGATCAAGTCTTGTTAGGAACTATATGTGGTGTGATGAAGCATCCAACAGTGATGATTGCAGCATTTGCTTTCATGCGTTCAAAGTGTCAGAAACATAACCGTAAAGAAAATGATGTATCTACGACGTTAAATCATGTTATTACGTATATTCCTACTCTATTGTTTATACTTTTTTGTTGGATTTTACCATCATCTTTATCTTTATCAAGTAAAGTAAAAGCAAAAGAAGATGCATTCCACTGCCAACGTCCCTTTTCATCCACCAAAATTACCTCCTATCACACTTTTTATCCTCGCTCTATTCAAATTTAACGGACCTCTATGTAATAAATATACACAATGAACCAAAAACAATGAAAAAATGATGATTTTTTTTTTTTTTTTTTTGTAGTAACTGTCAGTTTTGTGTATGTGTTTATGTTTTTATAATACCATACATAATTAGTAGTAAAATAATATATTATATACAAATACAATATTGTATTCTGGAAAGCAATCTCTATACATCCCGTAGAAAAATGACTATCTACATCTTACATCTCTAATATATATATTTTTAAAGATTTTGTATCATTTTGGTAATACAATATATTGTATAATATTGAAGGAAGCATTTATAACTTTAGCCCACTCAAATAAAAAGAAAAAGAAAAAGTAAAAGCAAAAGTAACGTCTTTAATCTACTACACTTTGTTGGGATTCATTCCTTAGCATGGCCCATTGGCCCTGGTGTCCCTCTGGGTTTGGGAAGCTAAAATTATGATATGGTCAAGGGTTTGTCAAGACAGTAGCACTAAGTTTACAGACCATATTTTAATGTATCTACATGGTCCCATTTCTCACTTTAGACAAAGCTAAAAACACCATTTATTTGTCTCTTGTAACACAAAATTACACATGAAACTAGTCTCTTACATGTTGCAAAAGGACAAATTGTGACGTGAGAACCCTAATTAAAAGCCATAATAGATATGGAATGAAAATGTTGGGAAAGGAATCACTAGTATTTCAGTGGATATAAACACTTTTGATCCCCATGTCTCCCTGCACATCATATATGTATGTAATCAATCATCATCACCATTATGATCATAATGATGATGGTGCTAGACATCATAATAAACCCTTGCATGTGTGCATACATCTTCAGATTCATCATACAAATTCGGTCCCAAAAATGATGCGTAGGTCCCACTACTTGTGACACAATATGCTCACGGTTCATACAATCTTTCAATCTGAAATACTGTTCGTTTGGATTTTTACCAAATCATCAGCAATTGATAATATTTTCTAGAAATAATGCTGAAAATAAAAGGTATTAATGCATCACTTTGAATAAACAAAACACAACAACTGCAGATGCAAAGTGCAACCCAAAAAGACAGCAAAAGTTAGCATTTCACTTCACACTAGTGGTAGTGGGTCCCGCCATTACGAATGTGAATTTCCTCGTGAAGACTCTTCTAAGCTCTGCAGTTGACCAAGTCAAATGAAATTAATATTAGCTAATATTTTTGCCAAACAATATTATAAATACAGAAATTAGTCAAATTACAGACCAGTCTTTTAAAGGATTTGCTTTGTGATGCAGTATTTGCACTCTCATCTATCTTTGCACGATCCAGAGCCTGTCAACAATGCATCCATGTTTCAGTACAAAATTTACAAAAGTATAGAATTTTGAATTTCGTCCCTCAAGTTATTTTATTACACATATAGTCCCCACTTTTTAAACTTGGTACATCAATGGTCCCTATGAATGTAATTAAAAAAAGTTATGTAAACAAAAATGCACACCTGGATTAATGATTCCACTCGACGTCTCATCCGAGTATGCATGAAACCTTCAGAACACTGTTACATATTTATTGTTAACATTAATAAATAAAATGAGAAATAGTTGAGGAAAAAAGGAAAAGAAATGTGACCTTGACATGATAGTTGACATATGCATGGAATGTTGATAAATTCCATACGGTTTTGTCAAGTTTCTTTCCGTCCACATGGCGTGGGTGGATAACTGCATTTATTAAACAGACAATAAAGAGGTGTTTAATTATAAATATAAATAAATAAATCAATAAAAAGTTTTGAGCATTACCAAATGTAACAAAACCAGCATTTGCTGATAATGCTTCTTCAGGAGCATCTTTTAGTTCATCAGGTGGGGATGAAGACCATAAACACGCAGGGGCGTTATAAAGTGCAGTCGTACGTCTTGCTTCCACAAATTCCTGAATACAAAAATAAAATAATAACAATAAGCAATTTTTTAAGCATAATTTGGGTAGTGATGTTGTACCTGTAGGAATGATGCTGCTAGAACAGTATCAATGGAATCTTTAAATCTCATAGGAAAAACAACAGTCGCCTTATCTGTCTGCAAATAATTAATTAGTCAACTTTCAAGCAAGCCATTTATAAATGATTCATTTACTTGAGGAACAAGGAAGAATGATTCATTTGGTCTGTGCACAAGGGGAATGAGCACTCCAGCACTTGAAGGCACAGATCTGGATGCAAGACGCTTTAATATTACTCTTAGTGGGGCCCCCATAACCACCTCCCTCACAGAAGCAATTGTTACCAAAACAGCGTCTCTATTTTCTGCACCATAAAAAGCCCGTATTTAAATACTATATATATTTAATTATTTATATCTATACTTTTGGTTAAGTTTATAAAACAAGACCTTCATTTGGAGGGAGTTTGGAAAAGTTAAGTTTAACTGTGAGATTAAAGCCGTCTCTTGGAGGATCAAGAATCTGAACAACTGCTCCATATGCTGATTTTATAGCCTCAATTGCTCCAAGAGGAAGTCCATTATAAAAAACAGTTTCTGGTGGTGGAGTAGGAAGTGATACTGATAGATGTAAAAGATTTGGATTCTTTATTGATGCCTGCAGGAATTAGATTACATATCAGATATTTATACCCTTGAATTTGAATTTAATGAAGTTTTTTAAGATAGTCTGGGTGGGTGGTTAACCTGAATGTGGTAACGAACGTCATCAAATTCGACCCACTGGCAATCCAATTCGACTCCTTTTTCAATACTGTAGAAATTTTATTAGCTACTATAGATAGTAGGTGATATCTAAAGAAACATGAAGTCACAGAACAAGCATTTCTATTATATAATATTCAAGTGTAAGCAACACCAAGAGCATTTATAGTTTGGGTGCTTATTCAACTGCTGTTTTAAGCCATTTCATCATGTACATTCTACTGCCAATAACTGTCCCTAAAACATATCAATATGTTTAGGTATAAGTTGGTCAGAATATTAGATCCATCATCACAGCCAGGATCTTATGAAGCTGTAAAAAGGCATTCCTAAATTCCTATCATCTAAGCAAGCATTGAATGAGTGTTCTCAGTTTGATGTTATCTATTATCTATTAAATTGAATGTTAAATCTTAATAAGCTAGGGTTTCAAGCACAAGGAGGTACGATTTGCTTAGGTTATCGAAAGTAATTGCAAACTCAATATAATGGAGTGTTGAACAATGACATTTCATAAAATGAACTAAAATTAACCGAAAATGTAATAAAACAAAATGTAATCAACTGATAATACATCGAGAGAAAACGTGAATTTGGATGTGCAGACAGATTGTGTGCTGAAAATTGATAGAACTTACTTTTGAACACGATTTGTTAAGATCTGTAGGAGGTATCTTGACTGAGACTGAAGTAATATCATCGTCTATCTCTATTGATTTGTACGCATCTCTCGGCATCTGTTTTCGTTTGGACTTCACGAGTGATCGATGTCCTTCTCATCCATGAAAACGAATCTTTAAACGGTATGTATATCTAATCTAATCTAGGGCGATCAAATGGTCGCTGCGGAATGAATGAATGAATCAATTGAAAACATAAACAACACAATTCTCCCAAATCGGGGGTTTGCCCCAATATTCAAACAGCTTGTGCGATTTTAATTAATTAAATTATAATTTTACAAGTAGTTGTAACTTGTTGTAAAGAAAATTTCTCTTGTGTGTGATTAATTAAGAGAATTTGCTAAACTCACGTGTCACTTATACAATTGATTAGGTTTTAAGTGATCCATTGAAAATTGTAATAATTCATCCTATTCAAAATAAGTGATATATTTCGGATTTCACAGATTTTGAAGCAAAATTTATAATGATAATTAAATTAGATTAATTGGATAGTTAGCGGGGAATAGGTCTCACGCCTTTCTAATAAACTGAAGTTAATAATGTTTAAAAGTAAAAAATAAGGGTAAAAGGGTCATTTCATTTTGTTAAAGTAGATAGTTAGTTGGTGTGGATCCTACTATTTTTTGCCAAATAAGGTAATTTTTTAAAGTTTATCACTTATTTTGAATCTACTCAAAAAGAAAAATGTATCACTTATTTTGAATCAGACGAAGTAACATACTTATTTTATTATAACAAATGTGCACGATAACATGTAGCCTTTTAGAATTATATTTTGGGTAAACATTTATGAATTTACTAAAATGGTATATGTGCAATGCGGTAGCGATTATTATATAATTATATTTGCATTGATCAGATGGATGATGGTGGCGATAGTGTTGGTGGTCGGTTTCACATTAAAGTCACATTATGATTTCGATGCAACTTTTTGTATTATGTTTTCTTACTTTAGTGTTTAAAAGTATCATTTATTGCTTTATTATTTGATATCTTAGCTTATCTATAAAAAAATAGCAAATATGCTCAAACCGGTACCTGAAACCGATCCGCTTTATGAGTCGAACATGTTTAAACCGGTCCGACCCAGTTAGAACCGGTAAACATCCAAAGCTCACAAAACCGGTTGAAAGCCGAACCGATTTTGACTGTAAGTTGACTAAACTCAACTGATTTTTGAAAATAACACGTCTGGATTATATACAGCCCTATGGCTCATACGGCCCATGCAATTTTGGGAAGGGGTGATATTATTAGATTATATACAGGCCTAAATGTATAACCCACCAGGCTCCGGCCCATGAAAAAAATAAGAAATTGTCAAGCTTGATCCAATTTAGGGGTAATGTGTAATGCCATTTTGACATAAACTTGTAGTAATTAGTACAAAGTTCGTAAAATTCTTTAATTTATTCATATCTTTTAAAATGTTAGTCTTTTTATGGCGTAAAATTTTACATTGAATCCTTTAATGGCGTAAAATAAAATATTGAATCATTTTCGAAGAGATTTATAATTATTCATGTTTCCCTGATTTGAAAATTTGGACACTTATATTACATTTAGGACATTTTCCCCTTTTATTTAATATATGAGAAATGATATTTAGGCGTACCATTTAGATCTACTCATAGGCTTACTCACTTGATAGGATGACATGTGTATTCTACTAATTGTATCTCCTAATACTATCTCTTGATTTTGACACGTGTCTTCATCTAATGAGTAGACCTATGAGTAGGTATAAATAGTTGGCCTAAATACCATTACTCTTAATATATTTTCACACTTTTATCAATCTTCATCTTTAGTTTGTAACTATTTCGCAGCGTTCTCTCATTTAAATTGGACTTCCAAGTTTGGAGGGGAAATTAGCATCTGCAAAATGCTAATATGAAACTGCATTAACATACCTGGTAAATGGTTAATTAATTTAACCATTTATAGTAGCAAAAAACTGGTTAATTAATTTAACTATTTATAGTAGAAAAATATGGTTAATAGATTCGTTTTTTTTATTTTTTTGTACGACATAATCCCAATAGTTAATAGATTTGTTGAAGAAAATATATATCGAATCTATTCATGTTAGCCTGCGCTAAATCTACTGTCATTCTCATTCCTTGAAACCAAGCGTTCCTACATCGTGTCACTATGTATTCTCAAAACAATTTAATCATCATAACAAAAAAAAAACAATTATGAAAACGAAAAAGACATATAACACCAATTGGCCCAATCTAATTTGCGTTTAATCTTTTTTCTCGTGTTAATCTAAAAGAAATAATTGCCTTGAATTAAGATGAACATCCTCAGAATGGTTATCTTCTTATTATGAACAATCTCGTTCCTTACTTTCCACATTTTCCATAAATAAGTAACTAAACCCTAAATCCTAATAATATCTTACTTGAAGACCCACAAAACAACTACGGCTTACTTTACATTACTTTATTTGTCGTACAAAATTTGCAACGTGATCCATTGGCGGTGCATTATTAGGTGCATGAAACTGAGATTATGTACCTTAAAGTATGAATATTTTAATCTGATTTGAAGTAGATCTTTGTCAAATAAATACAATTAATCAGATTGATATCCAAATAACTTGTCTGCCAATTATGTGGCTTAGTTGTATGAGGACCCACCCATCATAACCAGTTTCATGATTAAACAATATTCAAAATTTAAAGCTAAAATTTTACTTTCCAAGGAAACATACTTTTTTTTTATCTGAAGATTTATGATAAACGTACTCATCAGACTCTAGATTTGTTGGAAACAAAATCAAATTGATGGTGGAAAACTATGTTTAGCTAAACCATTTATTGTCGATGAAAACTACTACAAATATGATTGAATCAACAACCTGAATAACGACGTGAGCATGTATGATTTTTCCGTGTAAAGTAAGTAGAATTTACGGTCTAGAAAAAACATCTTAACTTAGTATTTGGGTTTTGCTAAACCAACAAGTGTGGACCATATGCACACGTAGGCACGATTGGAGGATGAAAACGTAGCATACTTGGTTTATTTCATAATAAATGCATTTTCCAGATTCATTTGTCTTGAAATGTATTTTTGTGTCCACCATAATTGAGCCCCTCAGAAAAGTCAGCCATATGCTTTCAAATATTTGCATACTTCAATTCATTCCCAACTTTTGATTCTTTCACTTTGAACCCTTAACTTTGCAAATTTGTATCAATTTAGTCAAAACTAGTTGAATTTAATTGACTCGTGGAAACTGCGACACTTGTGCAAATATTTCCAAACTGAGTTACTATCCTATGGCTTGTATACCGGTTATATTAGACTTTATCTGGTTCTAGATGAAATAAAAGAAAATCACGAGGGGGATGAATTTGCAAAACCTAGAAACTTTATCTGGTTCCAGAAAACCTAGAAACTTAAGTATTAATGAAGGTGCTCAGTAATGCTTAATTAAAATGTGGGGGATGAATTTGCAAAAAAAAGGAAATCACGAGGACCAATTGTATGAGCTTTGCTGGGTTTAGAAAAAGCCATAATCTTGGGAGCCAATAATTTACATATTACAAACAAGCATAAATAGCAAGAATTAGAACTATCTCCTAACATATCACTAACCATTCAAAACACTTTTAATTGCTCTTCTTGGTCATGGCAATTTGTCACAAATCAAAGAGTACTACTACTACTACTACTACCTATGGACTTCGATCCACTAGTCTCCCTACGGAATCACATCCGTCCACTCATAAAATCGAGAAAGAGCTTAACGACATCAAAACAAGTGTATTGTCAATGTCATCATGCAAGCTGTCTGTGGAATCTACTTGTTACGGTTTATTACAGTTATCGAAATTATATGAAAGTATGCATGATCTTATCAATTTGTTCTCTTCGATCCAAAATGAAAAACGGGTTGAAGAGATGATGGAAGGATTGGTCGGGTTTTTGGATGTTTGTGGCATCATGAGAGAGATTTTGTCACAAACTAAAGAGCACGTTAGAGACCTTGAGTGTGCTTTACGAAGAAGAAACGTGGATTCAAGCGTTGAAACCAGTATTGCCCGATACAATTGTTACATCAAAAAAGTTAAGAAAAATGTGAAGCAATTGATAGCAAGTTTAAAGCAATCCATAGTAGCTGACCACCACGATGATGAGATGGTGATCAGAACGGTACTGGAAGTGACTAGTTCAGTTTTCGAGTCTCTCTTGAAGCTTTTTGTCCAGTCGGAAAATTCACAAAAACCGAAGAAAAATAAATGGTGTATGGTGGTATCGAAGTTGACCCAAAGGAAAAGAGTGGCATGTGAAGAACACCATAATCAACAAGGATTGCATGTTGTGTTAATGAACCGATGCATCGAGGACGGATTGTCGTCTTGGTCACATGATGTATGCAGATTGCAGACGGTAGAAGCTAAAATAGAAGCAATTGAGGATAATTTAGATCGTGTATTTAGGAGTTTGATTAGAGCAAGGGCATCTCTTTTAGGCATTGTTTCCAATTATTGAATGTGAATGGATAGAAATTGTGTAGTTACTTTTTTTTATACAAAAAAGCGTTAGGATTAGTTACTAATTAAGTGTTTTGTTATAAGTAGTCCAAACTTAAAAGAAATTCTTATAGGATAAATTTTAGTTATTGGATCAAAAAATTTCTTAACAACTACCATCATCAGATCATATGTGATTAGATACATAACCGCCATCGTTGGCCAGTGCCACCGCCGCACGCCGCTGTAATCACATATGGTTGGATACACAATCAATGTGATTGAAAGCAGCCGACAATAGCGAGGGGTTGCCGGTGGTGGAGGCGGTGGCTGACAGAGGTTGGCGATGGTGGTGGTGATGGTCGGCAGTGCGCAATCACATGTGATTTAATATACATGGGGTGGTGGTGGTGGTGGCCGGTGTGCAATCACATGTGATTTAATACACATGGGGGGTGGTGGTGTTGATGTTGATGTATTGAATCACATGTGATGGTGATGGTAATGGTTGTGGTTGTGGTGTTTTGAGGGTTTATTGATCCAAGAGCTGAGATTTGTCTTTTAGGACTTCACAAAAAATGAACTACCTTGAACGATTCTCTACTAATTATACGTCTGTGTTTAAAAACTGACTTAGTACCCTGGATGTTAGCTGAACCGTCTAATTAAGTCTGAATTAATGTCTACAACGGAAAAAATAAGAAAATTGTATTATTTTATATTAAATCTTCTTAATTCATCATTATAGCTATAGAATGATTGGCATATAAATCTTATCTTTTAATTCGAACATTTAATATCAAATTAGTGTATGAAGTAATACGTACGATCTATCATATTTTTTCCTTGATAAGTCTTTTCTAATAAACACTAATCGCCTAATTCTATATATTACATTTAGCATAGATGTACATTTACATCGTTGTCCTTGGATAAATGAGGAAGACCTCTTTTGTCAACCAAGGGCTTTCATGTGATTTCACATTCTTATTTTGTCAACGGGTGATATTTCTCATTTTTCACACTTTTTTGAAAGTTCAAAACTGCCCCTTCACTTTTTTAAAGTTTTAAAACAACCCCTCCATTTCTATATTTTGTCAATTTCATCTAAAAGTTTAAATGCTCTTTAAAGTTGCCTTATTTGATTAATGAGACTCCCACTCACTAACTATTTTATTTAATATAGTGAAATAAATTTTTTATTATTCATTTTAGTTTTAAAAATCATTAAACTCAAGTTAATCAAAATGTGTTAGACTCATCACCTATGAACTATCTAATTTAATATAATCTAATATTCATTACAATAAGTTATCTCAAAATGAAAATCCCCACGGCATCCCGCGGGTAGAGATCAACTAGTTGCTATTGAAAAAACGAGATTCGATCTTCCTCATTTAATAAAATATTCTTTTACATTAAACGACTAAACACTTATATTTGGCGACAAATATCCTCTGAAAGTATTTATGAAAAGAGAAATAGTATTGATGTCTATGTATTATTTGTATCTATAATTATTTTATGTTATTATTCATATGTGATAACATGTGTAATTCACTAATTATTTTTCTTTATATCATTCTTTAATTTTGACATTTGATAAAAGAAATTAGTGGTAAATTTTAATATGGTCCCCACTCAAAATTTTGTAGAAGCCCGGGTTTATTTTGATCATGTATTCACCACTTTCCGCCGCTAACTCCGTCACCACCATCGCATCTTCTACTCACCACCATCACCGTCGACCACTAGTTTTAAGTTTTACAGGAACTTGAATAACTATGTTAATTAATTATATGTGATAGTAAAATCCTTAAAAATCACTTCAATTTTAGTTCGTATATATCCGTTATAATCTTACTATTATTGTCCAAGAATGATGAGACCAATTATATGATTCCTTAGGCTAATTATTTATTGATTTGATTATTACTTTTTTCTTTAATCATGTTCTAATTAGAATTTAAAATTGGTTCATATAATTGAGAGAGTATATAAAGCTGGTAAAACTTATCCCTATCCAAATATGTGTGTATTTATAATCAAATTCACACGTACATGTATACTTAATTACGTATCAATATTAAATATTTAGATTATGTATTGGCAAACCTAGTTTAATAAAAGTTAGAAAAAGGAATAAATTACAAAAATTGTTATACTCTTTCGAATTATGTGATTTTATCCCTAAACTTTTAATTTTCATGATTTTTGTCCTTAAGATTTTCAATTTTTTTTCCCAGTCAATTTTAACCTAAAATGACCAAAATACACATTTTTAAATTTTATTTTATTTTTTTTACTTTACAAATTAAAGGACTGTGCAAAATGTGCAACGATTTTAAACTCAAGATCATGATCCTTATTTAATTATAAAATGCTCCATTTATTGGCATAAGATTGGTGTATTGTTTAGTGCGAATATTGTAGTCTAATTTAATTTCAAGTAGATATATTTATAAGATTCATATCCAAAAAATTAGTATGCCAACTATGAGTTCGTTAGGACCCTTCATAAGCACGTCCATAATATAATTAAAAAATATTCATATTCTGCAGCCGATTTTTTTATTAGGAAAAAACAAGATGAATTTAGAATATGATCGCAACCACTCGAACATAACGACAAGAATCACACACAAAACGATTTTTGTTTTTCAGATGAGCGATGCTTTGCAATTGGCGTATTAAATAAAATCTAATAGGATGAGATAGTAAAATTGAAAATACATAATCATGATATTTGTGACAATTAAATTATTGAAAATGCTAAACAATGCCCTTAAGACAATGTTTAAGAATAAATTTTGTGCTTTAAAAAGTTGTAAAATAACTAATAAAAACTACCTCCATAATTTTATTAACCACCCATACTTGTTTTATTGTACATTAACCATTGTCCTTGGTTAACAAAACCCTTCAATTATTAAGGCAGTTGGCCTTGCCAATCTGTCTACATTAATCAACTTGGTACTTAGATTATGCTAAAATATTCTAGACTCAATGCGATGATTTCGAATCAAACGTGGCACTATTAAAGGGATGAAAACGTAGCATACTTTATATTTCATATTCATATAGATGGACAGCATACATTGATAAATGCATTTCCCAAATTCGTTGATACTGAAAGGTATATTTGTGTCCATAATTGACCTCATGCGGAAATGCCAGCCCAGACTTACACTCACCAATTTACACAAATGGTCCATGTAAATGTTTTATCGTCAATTTTAACACCGAGCTGCTCAAACGGGTTATTTTGGAACAAAGTGACTGGTATGATGTCTCAAAATCTCATAATTAATTAATTTACCGGTAAACCAGATAATTAGGTAGCTGATCCAAGTCCATCTATTATCGCTCTCACATGTGAATGATTAGACCTAACCTAATTCCTCTTAGCCTGCACATTTTTGTAAAGGCGCACAATGTGTGAAATAATTTCCCATATGTTTAATTCACAGTTTAAGTAATTTACCTTTATCTTACGGAAGCTACCAAACTGTATATGCCTTTTTTTTCCATTTGGGGCAATATACCTTACTTTTGTACCAATAAAGTCCAAAGTGTGTTGTTTTATTAGAAAAGGCCTTAATACATTCAACCACGGAAAACAAATTAGAAAAATACTGAAATAAAACAACACAAACAAAAATAAAAACGTGTCGCTATCTTCTTAAGAAAAAAGCAAAAAAGCAAGTTACTATGAATGTCAATTGAATAAAAATAGGTTGTCATTTTCATGGAATATATTCTTAGAAAAGAAGGGTCCTAACTTGAAAGTTGAAAGTTGAGTAATGATGAAGTTATGCTTAAGACTTAAGAGTTAAAGAGGTGGGAGTGATATTTGCCAAAATAAAAAAGTAGAAGGACCAATTTGTAAGTTTGTTCTCTAACCAATAACCACATGAGCTTCGATGCCTTTAAAAACAAAATCTTGGAAGCAAATAATGGCATATTACAAACAAGCAACAATTAGGGCTATCTCCTATCCTCTCATCAACAATCCAACTCACAATTATAATTGATCTTCTCTATTATGGAGAATTCTTACAATATTAGCTATGAAGTTCGATCCACAAGTCTCCCTACAACATCACAATCGTCCACTCATAAGATTGAGAAAGAGCTTAACGACATCAAAACAAGGGTATTTTCATCATCATGTAAGCCATTTATGGAAGCAATATGTGATGGTTTATTAAAGTTATCGAGGCTACATGAAAGGATGCCCAATCTTGTCAACTCTTTCTTTTCGGGCCCAAAAGAGAATTGGGTTGAAGATTTAATAGAAGGATTGGTTGCATTTTTGGATGTTTGTGGCATCATAAGAGATATCGTATCACAAGTTAAAGAGCATGTTAGAGACCTTCAATGTGCTTTACGGAGAAGAAAGGGAGATCCAACCATCCAAACGAGTATTGCCCGATACAACTGTTTTAAGAAGAAAGTTAAGAAAGATGTCAAGGGATTGATAGCAAGTTTGAAGAAATCCATAGTAGAAAAGTCAAACGTTGACCACCACCACCATGATGATGAGTTGGTGATCAAAATGGTATTGGAAATGACTGCATCTGTCTTTGAGTCTATTTTGAAGCTTTTTGTGATGCCAAATTCACAAACGCCAAAGAAAAAGAAATGGTGTGTGAAAAACATGTTGATCCAAAGGAAAAGAGTGGCATGTGAAGAACATCATCAAAATCAACAAATCAATGATTTTGAAAGCTTACATGTTGTGGTACTAAATCGAAGCAGATTGGAGACGATGGAAGCTCAAATAGAAAGAATCAATGATAGTTTAGAATGTATATTTAGGAGTCTTATTAGAACAAGATCATCTCTTTTAAACGTTGTTTCCAACTTTTAAATCTGATTAATGGACATCAATTTTGTAGTCAAATTGATATAAAGAAAAGGTAAATATCAGTTTCTCAATAACACTATTTTGTCTCAAAATATAGTGCTCTAAAAATCCGATTGAACCTCAGTTGGACCGGTTGAACCAAAAAATAAGAAGGTAACCGGTTTCACATAAAAAATATGTTGAACTCTAGAACCGAAAAAAATCGAATAATATACTTTTTAAGTATGTTTTGGAAACATTGCCAAGATCATTTAAAAAGGGAGCTGATTCGTACAGAGTAACTTTTATTCATACAGAGCAAGTTAATATTAAAAGACAATTATACCCTTTCTTTATATTTACGGTTATTTACGTTTCACCCAGTTAATATCCTCAGCCCGACCACCACTTCCGGCAAATCATAAACAATTTCCAAAACTTCAAATGGAAAACACACTAACTCATAATAAGATACACACATGAACAAACTGATTTCTCAATTTTGAAATACACACACCTACTTGGAAATCAGAATCATTAAGACATATTTAATTGAAAAATTAGAAACCCACATAAACCCATTTCTTAGATCTGAAGTCAAAGCAAATTCGTTATAGAAGACGAGTAAAGAAAAGTCAGATATTGTGCTTCATTTATCGCCATAAGAGAAAGAGGAGGAGAGTAAAGCGAAGGTCTTTTTCTCTCGCTGATATGCTTTGATTTCTTGATATTGTATTGAAGAACCCTATGACAAACTTAAGGAGGGAAAAAAAAGCTATATTTTTTTGTTTTCCGGTGGAGTGTTACCCGCAGACGAAAAGGTCTGGATCGAGTGATTTGCCCGAGAGGAAGACGTGCCGTGATGACCGAAGATTTTCGCCTGATACGAAGAGGTGTGGAGCGATGACCGGAAAGTTTTGGCTGGAGAAGATGAAAAGGATTTTTTTTTTTATAAATAGGCTTCATCAGAGTAGAATTTTCACAAATAAGTTTTTTTTTTTTTTTCGTTTTCAAAAATAGGCTTTCATGGGTCCTCGAGGCCGGCTTCCCATTAAAACCGTACTCTTGGAGGCCGGCTTTGGGTTGTCTGACGTGACCACTGGATCGGAGTACTCCCCGAGGCCGGCTTCACAAAGAATGCCTCCCCGAGGCCGGCTTTAGGCCACACCCGACCTCTATATATAATCTACACTTCACACAACACTTCACCCACTTCACCGGTTTAATAACATATCAAAAAAAAAAAAAAAATACTTCCTCCGATTCAAAATAAGTGATACACTTTCCTTTTTGGGGTGATTCAAAATAAGTGATACACTTTGAAAAGTTTCCTTATTTGGCAAAAAAATGGGACCCACACCCACTAACTATCTACTTTAACAAAATGAAATGACCCCTTTACCCTTACTTTTTACTTTTAAACATCATTAACCTTACTTTATTCAAAAGGTGTGGGACCCATTCCCCACTAACCATCCAATTAATCTAATTTAAGCATCATTATAATCTTTTACCTCAAAAACCTTGAAACACCAAGTGTATCACTTATTTTGAATCGGAGGAAGTACACTAGTTGGAGCCTTACACTTCACAAAAAAAAGAGCATATTTCACAACTCTATACTTCACAAATCAAATAATCAAGAACGAGTTCGTCGAATAACGAGTCACCTCCATATCATTACGTGTATGATTCGCCTCCTTTAGATGAGGCTGAGTTAGAAAGTTTGATAGCTAGAGATTACAATAAGGTGCATGCGGAAGAAATTGCAGACGAAGAGCAACTTCTTTGGCTTGATGCAGAGCAAGCTCAATATGAGCGATATATTGAAATGTTGCGTGAAATAGGACCACCGGTTGTTCATCTCTGGCAGTTAAAAGGGAGGTTTAAGAATTTTGACACGAGAAAGCAAAAGATGGTACGTTTAAAATGTGGTTGTAAAATTACAAGATAATATTTGTTCAATTAACTAAAATCATACTTTTTTTTTGTATTTTCAGATTTTACCGGCTCGGTTTGTGAGGCAGCATAACCACCTCCTTCAGAAAAGACATTGCGTGATACAAAGAGGTGATTCTGTTGAAATCATGGACCTCCATGCTTTTCGTGGGCAAGCTAAAATGAGTGGCGATTTCAAGCATTTCATGCATGAAAACGGAATTCTAGCTAATGAACTTTGTACTTTTACCGTAAATGAAGACTATCAGACTAATGGTAGAAATGTGATTTTTACTGTTAAACGTGAGAATGAATGATATGTAATATAGTTTGATATATCATGTGAAATAAAACTGGTCTTATCATATTAAAAAGTGCATTAAAAAACTATTACATATTTAATAATACATTAATTTTAGTACCAAATACATAACTAAAAAGCACACAATCCTTCTACAATCTTCTTTCTCCACTAATATTTGGGCATCTGGTTCTGTTATGCCCTTCCCGGCCGCAAATTCTACAACGGTTTCTGCCAGATTACGTTGGATCTGCCTGGTCCATCTCCATAGGGAACCTATTCACCTGTCTCCTCCCTCTTCTTGTTGAAATTCTTCCACTTGCGGCTCTCAATCCCCAATTCGGGTCGTTCCAGTAAAAGACATGGGCTAGCGGTGTAAAGGCTTTTCTATATTGACGTTGCCAAAAGTGTGTTGTATACACCCGATTCGCGAGACGGTTCGGGTCATCACCTCTATGACGACAAACGGCAATAGCATGTGAACACGGAAAGCGCATCATTTCCCACTTCCCGCATGTACAAGAACCGTTTCCATCGTTGTAAGTCACCGTTTGATCGTTCCCACCACTTTGGCCCGGTTGAACCATTGTCCTCACCCTGTACACGCCCTCCCTGTAGTCAAAGTTCAGAATATCGTGCTGCCGTGCATATTGGTCGTGCCTGGTGAAAAGACCCCACATACGCGGGGTTAGTGGCGTGTTACATTTAGACGCTTTCTCAGCACGCTCTCTGAAGAGGTTGACAGTTTTTGTGAATGTGAAGTCAACCATTGCCTTAATTAGGAGAAGCCTAGCTCCACGCAATACATTGTTGTAACTCTCGGCGATGTTTGATGTCGTGTTCCCCCAACGTCTATGGTTTGTGTCTCCCAAAAGAGTCCACTTATCAAGCCCGATCTCCTCCAGATACGGCCCCGCGGAAGGGTTGATAGATAGGAGTTCGTCTCTGGCTACCTCAAACTTACGCAATTCAGTCGTGGCACCCATCACCCAACCTAGTTGCTTCATTCGGTGGTTTTTGAAACGCTTGTTGAGGTTGCTTCTGACGTGCCTTAGACAATATCTATGATACGCATTTGGCTCCCGCCACTCTTCCAGATTGTTCATTGCATATAGAAGCCCTTGGTGCCTGTCAGAAATGACACATAGCCGACGTAGCCTGCCAGATTGTTGATCACGTTGATTTGCAACGTACTGCCGTAGGTGATTGAAGAACCATGCCCAATTTTCGTTTGACTCCTCGTCAACAATGGCATACGCGAGAGGTAAAATCTGATTATTCGCATCTTTTGTGACGGCAGTCAACAGTTTCGCTCTGTACGTGCCTTTTAAAAATGTCCCGTCTACACAAATAACAGGCATGCAATACGGAAAGGCTGCAGATAGCAGGCCCAAAAAATAGATTTAAAAATTTGCCGGGTGTCATCAGGACTCTCCCTCTCCCTAATTGACCACTGAACGATTATGGAAGGGTTTGACGCCAATAAAGCCTGAATGTACTTGGGCAACTCTTCAAAGTTGCTTTCCCAAGTCCCGAATAGCCTCTCTATAGCAATATGCCTAGCACGCCAAGCCTTGATATAAGATATGTCAACGTTAATATGTTCTTTGACATCTGCTATAATGTGCTTTACCGGGAATGCGATATTGATCTTTACGTGGTGGAGGATGCTGGTGGCTATGAACTCGAACGTCAAACATCTGTTGTTGTTTCCAGAAACCGTACCTTGATGACAATTGTGCATGCCTACCCATTTTCGTAGTTGCCACAACCCTTCCTTCCGCTTCTTAGTTGCACGAACATACCATTCACATGGGGCGCGGGTGATATCAGATGTGTTGTTGTTGGTGGTGGATGGGTTTCGGCTAGACGGGTTGCTGGTTGATGGGTTTTGGTTAGAGGGGTTGGTGGTTGATGGGTTTTGGTTAGAGGGGTTGCTGGTGGATGGGTTTTGGGTAGACTGGTTGCTGGTGGATGTGAGGTTCTCATCTGGGTTGTTCCGTATTTTTTCTGGTTTAAGAGTAGAGCACCTAGCAACCCACCTTGTAGTTGAACTATCAACAACCCAAATCTCTTTATTTTGGCCTATATTCCAAGACCTAACTGCATCAATCATCTCTTGCTTGTTAGAAAAAAACATACTAATTTGTAAGTGGTCAGGCCTGCTTGAGTTCCAAAATAATATTTCATCGTGTTCATCAGAGATGGGGCCCTGCTCATCAACCTTAGTTTGTGCGTTTGTTTCAAATTGGCTATAGTCATCCAAAGCCAATTGAGGACGTTGGTCAACGTGCGGGCCGCCTTCATCTGCCTCACCGTTGTCATAAAATTGACATAAAGCAGTGGGATTCGGACGTAAAGTTGACATAAAGCAGTGGGATTCAGACAAACTTATTCACGGATCAAACTTATTCACGGATCAAACTTACTTTATGTGAACCTTTTTGTCCTTTTTGATGGAAGCCGGCCTCGAGGAGGCAATCTGTCAGGTGGAAGCCGACCTCGGGGAGGCTACCTGTCAGCGTGCAGTGTCCTTTTGTCCTTTTTATTCACGGACTTCCCAACCTTTTCTATTTACTACGGTCAAAATTGCCCCAACCACCACCATTAAATCAGTCAAAGCCGGCCTCGGGGAGTACCCTGTCAGTCACTTTATGTCCACTTTAAATTCCCAACCTTCATTTACTTCGGTCAAAATCCGAATCAGCAAAGCTTTATGTCAACTTTTTAAATGATGTTGACTGATCAAAGCTTCCCAACCACCAACTTAAATTCACGGGTACACCTTACACAGGAAGCCGGCCTTGGGGAGGCTACCTGTCATTGGTGCCGGCCTCGGGGAGGCATTCTGTCAATGATGCCGGCCTCGGGGAGGCTATCTTCGGTATAATTCCAAAACACTTTAATGCACACAACAACAAAAGCAGGTCACGAGAAGGGCAAAGCAGGTCACGAGAAGGCAATTTTTCCTTATAAAAACCTCCAAGCTCAAGATCAATCACACACAAATACTTCAACCAAATACTCTACTCCAAACTTCAACCAAATACTTCAAAAACGTTACCATCTATTTCGTTAAAAAATGAATAACATGCAAGTTGTTCCCGGTCCTATTAACCCGGAATTATTATATTTAGCTAATGAGCACAGAGCTTATAGTTTATTTCTTAATCAGATCCCTGATAATGTTTTTCATATTAGACGGGCTGATAAAACATTTTTTCGCATTCAAAAAAGTGTTAGTGAGTCACTTCCCGATGTCTTCTGGAACTACATCCGTGTGTCAGGTTTTGCAGGAGTGCTTGACTGTCAATTCAGGGAAGTTTATCACGGTCTTGTCACAGCACTCGTCGAGAGGTGGCGGCCGGAAACAAACACATTTCACCTGCCAGTTGGAGAGGTCATAGTGACCCTCCAAGATGTTCAAGCCATATGGGGGTTGCGGACTGATGGCGACGCTGTTACAGGTGTTGAACCGCAAATCGATTATAACCACATAATTATCAACTTTGAGCGGTTGCTTGGTTTCAGGCCGGCAATAGTTGATTTCAAAGGCAGCCATGTCAAAGTAACATGTCTCACTACATTTATGGCGAACTTTACCCCGCGGAATGAATTGGAGTGGCTACAAAGAGCAAGGCTATACGTACTGCTTCTACTAAACGCTACTATATTTACGCATAACACTGACAGCCACTGCCATTTGTATTTTTTAAACTTACTTGAAGATCTAGAGTAATGCGGTCGATATAGTTGGGGTAGTGTTGTTCTGGCCAGTCTCTACCGAAACCTCTCCAAAGCAACTAATCCTAGACTATGGCACATTTGCGGGCCTATGAGTTTGCTTCAATTATGGGCATGGACTAGGTTGCCCAAATTATCACCGATTCTTACTGATAGAAATATAGCATTAACCGGAAAAATATTTGGTGCTAGGTACGTAATCCGGTATCATTATATTAAAATGATAATAGCATAACTAATTTTCAATATATTAAAATTCAGGTGGAATCAAAAGCTAAGCTACGTGCACCTAACCAAGAACTGTGTGACAGGGTATCGGTCATCGTTAGAAATGCTGCAAAGTGGAGAGGTATTTTACTAGTTAAATCTAATCTACAAATGTTATACAAATATGGAGCTATAACAAAATTTTGCAGTTTTTATGGACTCCCTATGAACAATTTGCCGGTCTTCTATCACCAGTGTGTACATACAACCCGCAGAACTGGTTATGTGTAACATATGTTATTAAGTGGAAAGTAGTTGAGCAGTACTTACCCAACAGGGTATTAAGACAATTCTCGGTTTGTCAAGGTATTCCAATTGCGCCCCTCTTTAATACAGCAGATCATAGGTTGTTACGTGGACAGAGCCGTAGAGGACGCGCATGTCTAGATTGGCGGGTGGAGCATGTCGTTTATGTGACACATTGGAACAACCGTCTTAATAATTCCATCAATGTGAACCGATGGATGAGCATGCCATGAGCTTCTGATGATTATATGCCTTGGTACTTTCAGCGTACCATAGGCTTTATTAAAAATCCAAGGCCCGTTGGAGATAACTTATCACGTGGCCATAATCTGGGAGGAGCTTTAAATGTTGCGGTAATATTTCATAATAATGTTTATATGTACACTTAGTCATAATATATTAATATTTGATATAACATGTATGTAGGCTGATGGGTTAGTACATCTTCAATCGATGATGCAACCGTACCTGGGACAACAGGAGTTTCAACCTTTTATAGGTGACATGTATCAACTGTCACAGGATTACTTGCACCAGACACATGAAGAAGAACGTCCAACTTATTGGGCTCCTCTTGTGGCACCTATTCACCATCAAGCGCCACAGCTGACACAAGAGTAACTAATGCCGGTTCCCAGATGGATGCGGGGGGCTCGTAGGTCCCAACAAACTCAGACAGAAGATGATGGCCCATCAAACCAGGGGGAATCTAGTGCCCAACAAACACAAACTGAATATGCTGGTGGTGCCAGTACATCACACCAGATGGGCAACAATCCAAGTTGGAACTTTGAACAGGGGGGCTCTAGTACGCAATTTGAAAACCAAAATGAACTTAATATGGATGGGATATCTCAAAATGATTTTTTTCTCGGAATTGTTTAATACCCCCCCCCCCCCCCCCCCCCCCGTGTATGCTCACCAAGAATATTCTCACGAATTCAGTTTCACACATTCCCCTCATAATTATTTCGCGGGCCAATCTTCTGATCAACCACCTAATAGAAACGTGAGTCCGGTCCATCGGTTTGACATCAATATAGAGCCACCTAATCATGAAGAACAACAGAGGCCGGCAAGAAACAGAAGACCACCGAATTGTGGGACAAGTGGAAGAACCAATATGTATGTTTTTGGATTACAAAAAAAACATTTTTTTGTATTTTCAGATTGTCATAACTCTTTCATTACTTATCTTTTTGCTCTAATTCTTTTTCATATGTTTACTGTTAAGGCAAAAAGCCTTACCCCTTTGGATCTTAAGATAACAAAACAACCTAGACTAGCTTAGATTAATATGTAGAATAAAATAGCTAAGTTTAGGTCTGATACTGAGTGGTCAGTATCAGAGCTTAGTATCAGATAGTGATACTGAGTACAAGGAATGAGTAGAAGGACTGAGTAAACATTTCCATGTTTACCTTGCCAGATCAAATCCCTTTGATCTCGGCCACTTTCCTTATTCTAGTCCTTGCATTACTCCTTGCCTAACTTGTAAGATCTCTATAACATTATAAATAGAGATCATTTGGCAAAGGAGTATTCACCAATTCACTTTACTCTTTCATATCTATTGTAATTGATCAGTGGTCTTGTTATTCCGCAACAAGCCACACTTAGTGGAATTATACATTTGACTCATATCTTGTTCTTATACAATATTTGTCTTGAGTTATAATTATCTAATCAATTAACCATCTAAACCAGGGAGTTGTGACCTAATATTTACACTATCATCAATACCGCAACTATCATTTAGAAAGTTATATCTGAATAACTTAAAAGTGTACTGTATCAAGCTTCAAAGTTAGACATTTAATTTTTTTCAAATTTGTTTTTAAATACTTGATTTTTAGATGACAAATAAACACTAATTTTGCATTTTCATGCATGAAATTAACATTTTTTTATGTTTTAAATTACAAATTTTTTTTTTTGCATTTTAAGATTGTCATAACTCTTTCATTACTTATCTTTTTGCTCTAATTATTTTTCATATGTTTACACTATCATCAATACTGCAACTATCATTTAGAAAGTTATATCTGAATAACTTAAAAGTGTACTGTATCAAGCTCCAAAGTTACACATTTAATTTTTTTCAATTTTTTTTTAAATACTTGATTTTTAAATGACAAATAAACACTAATTTTGCATTTTAATGCATGAAATTAACAATTTTTTTTATGTTTTTAGATTACAACAAAACATTTTTTTGCATTTTAAGATTGTCATAACTCTTTCATTACTTATCTTTTTGCTCTAATTCTTTTTCATATGTTTACACTATCATCAATACTGCAACTATCATTTAGAAAGTTATATCTGAATAAATTAAAAGTGTACTGTATCAAGCTCCAAAGTTACACATTTAATTTTTTTCAAATTTTTTTTAAATACTTGATTTTTAAATGATAAATAAACACTAACATCATGATTTTATAAATTAATACCAAATACAATTGAAATTTTAATCCAAATCATCAAACAAAACCTCAGATCTAAAAGAAAAAATTTCGGGTTGTGATTCTAAAATACGATAGCTATACAAATCACGAGCCATAAGTTGTCGATAACCCGTAGCGATCTGATTACTATCGACGACTGCATCTTTCTTGATTGATTTCCTTGTTACCAGATAATGCATAAACTTACAAATAAACACATCAGAGTCTTCTTCCCTTCCTTGAGGTATGCCTTTGGCGAAATAAAGATTCGCCTTAACTTGGGGGTTTCTTTCTTCATAGGAGAAACTCCTTTTAAAACCCGGGAAAACATCTCGCCAACGTTTTAGGGTTGCCGTAAGCACGTCATGCTTTATGGATTGACGACAACTGCAAATTAAACATGTATCGTTGCGAACAAGATCCATCTGCACAAGCAACCAAACGTTATCATTTAAACGTAACGGGATGTATAAGACATCTACGTCCCCCCAAGCGGGGTAAGGTGTCAAACTGCCATCTGCATATTTTACAGCATCTGATCCGTGATGTGGTAAGAGTAGATACTCAAACTTGGTAGGCATTATTGTCCATCGCTTATATTCTCCAGTATTATAGCCAAGATACAACCGATAACGCATCCATCTTCTAACCCAACAATCTATATGCTGTAATAAATATACAATTATTTACATTTGAGATTCGATTAAAAATATGGATAATAACATAATTAAATTACGTACCGCACGGAACAAAACAGAGCTGGAATTCTCATCTAACAGGGTACTCCAAAACTCCCTAGGTACCTGGGTACGACCTAAGAATACAATATAGCAAAAGGTTTCATTCCCGCGCCTTTCCCCGTTCAAGTAAAATTCCTCTACACTCCTGGCCCAACCATACTCCTCAACCAAGTCAATTGTTTCTGGTTGTTGATTACGTATTGAGGAGTTTTGAGTTTGCTGCTCCACAAACTGTAATGTCGGTGGAGGCGTTTCCCTCGTACGTTGCATCATATGTGCGTTTGCTTCCTGAACCGCCTCCTCCGCCGCCCCTTCATAAGCCAGGTTATCCATTTCACATATTGTACGTTGCATCTCGTCAATGATAATTCGAAGTTCACGGGCTCGAGCTCGTTGACTCATTAGGTCAACTCTCTCTTCTAACATCTCAACCTGTAGTCGAAGTTCAATGATTAAGGCTTTTTGACTTCGCCACATGGTATTAGAAATATGTTATTTTCTTTTTTTTTTGGTAAGTAAAGGGGTTGATAATATTGAATTTTGTGAAGCGGAGAAGAAAATGTGTGGTAATGGTGGGCGTGAAGTGTGGAAATATATAGCCGAGTGGGTGTATATGGGTTGGCCTAAAGCCGGCCTCGGGGAGGCAATCTTCATGAAGCCGGCCTCGGGGAGTACTCCAAACCAGTGGTCACATCAGAGAAGCCAAAGCCGGGCTCCAGGAGTCCGGTTTTAATGGGAAAGCCGGCCTCCAGGACCCAAGAAAGCCTATTTTTGAAAACGAAAAAAAGAAGCCTATTTGTGAAAATTAGGCTCCGATCAAGCCTATTTTTGAAAAAAATCTAAAAAGAGGGGTGTACGATCTGAATTCCTTTTTTAGGTGGGGAAAATATAAATTAGTAAAAGTAACTAAAGGGTTTAATTGTCTTTTAACATTAAATTGCTCTACATTAACAAAAAACATTCTGTACGAATCAGCTCCCATTTAAAAATGAACGGGTATCACAAACTCACAGTGGTAATGTACTTAAGGGTGGTAATGTACTTAAGGGTGACAATTTCTGACCCGACACGAAACCCGACCTGAAACCGACATGAAAATAAACAGGTTTGGGTTGAGGTAAAAAATAATTGGGTCAGTCTCGGGTTGAGTCAGCTGACACGTTTATTAAACAGGTTAGGTTCGAGTCAATGATAATTTAAATGGGTCGACCCGCCAACCCGTTAATTATTAAAACATATTTTAAAAATGTATATATTTATACTTAATTTATAGTTTACTAGTTAACACGTAATTAATTTTTTTTAAACAACATTTTTATAACTAAAATTTAGCAAATTGCTAAATAATTACAACGGGTTTATAAGCCACTTAACCCAAGAAATCTTAAACTTAAGATTCCTGTGGTTAAGCCATAAAAAAGAATACAAAGTAGTTAAAATGTAATTAATAGGTAGATAAAAATTAAAAATGTTACATAGTATTTGGTGTTTAGTATGTTGTTATGAATTTGTGTAATAATAACAACATTTTGACATGTTTGACCCATCTAACTTGCTTGACCTGATAACATGTTTAACCTGTTTTATTAAATAGGTTATATGGCTTAGGTTTGAGTTGAAGTTAAACAGGTTAGGGTTGAGATATCTGACCCGTTTATATAAACGGCTCGGTTTCAGGTTGAACGTTTATGACCTACCAACCCGCGAACCCAAACCCATCGACCTAAATCCGACCTGAATTATCACCCCTATGTAATAATGCACAATTTTTCTTTCTAATATAGTTACCGTCTTTTTATTAAAAAGGAAAAGAAATAGTAGTACTCATTATTAGGCTTTTGGGGAAAAAAGGAATAATTGGACGAAGACAAACAAACGTGGAAACGTGTCTCGCCTTAAAGGCATTTCAAGTATACATCTATTATTCCCAATTAGAGTACTTGTTTGGATAATTTGGATATATCCGAATTAAATAGGTGAATTCCAATGGATTTTGGATTTCAAATGTTTAAATCAAACCGTCCAAACTAATTTAAATTCAAACCGATCCGAACCAAATTACAATTTAGATGGTTTGGATTTGTCCGAACCAAACCGTTTTTTTTTTCTTCTTAATATGACTACAAAAGTATATAAGATAACTAATATTAAGTTTAATATATACAATTTCAAAACGATAAACTACTTTATACATAAAAGCAAATCTAATTCATAACTTGTGACATTTACAATAATATATGCAAAACTTTTGACATCAACTTCCTAAAAAACAATTAAAAAAAGAATAGAGTTCATTGGTCGGAGTGGCTTATTTTACCTTGTAACTTTTGAATTGTTTTTTTTTTCTAGCGCCTTGCTAGTTTTTTAAGTTTAATTCAAAGCCGTTTTCAAAAAAAAAAATTCCTCAAAAACTCCAAAAAGATTGCACAATTGCCAACTAATACAATATAAATCAACAAGTGGGGTGTTATACCTGCGGGCAGAATCATGTATATCGTCGAATCGTCGTAGTTTGATACGAGTGGGCTATGGGCGCTTCACGTATCAAATGGGAAGGGACGGATTGAGATTAAAGGAAGAATTGATAGAATAAGATTGTGTGTGGATACCAGACAATTAATGAGATCATAGGTCATGTATTTTGTGTTTTTGGAATTGGATTTAGAATGGACCAATTAAGAAGTTAATAGCTTTAGAATTATTTTGGGTCATAGGATATTTCGTTAATTTCCATAGTCCTTTTATATGGTTGTGAAGATCTGAACAACTCTTCATAAACATAGATCTTTAGGCTCAAGAATAGTTAGTTCTTATCTGGAATAAGCATATACAAATCATAATATTGCGGAATTAAACGAACATATTTGTATAGCTAAACAAGGTTTCATCATCATCTTTATATACAATGATTACTAAAAGCCCCAATTCTACACATAAATATGTAGAACGGTTTTGGTTAACAGGATCATACGACCTTGAGGCTTAGAGTACACACACATACACGTTAAAACGTGGGTTACAAGAACATCTAATTCTATGTCATTAGGTTTCTTTATATACTAGAAAACCTAAGACTTACAAGGAAAAGATAATACTAAATCTTTTAAACTAATAAAGATATACTATATCTTTTACATTTATGATTATCTCCTAAATCTTTATTTAAATTTGAACTTCTATATCTTCGATTTAGGTCCTTGTACTTTATAAGTTTTGACACATCAAATCAATAATGAATATTATAGAAATATTCCTAACAATCTTCCCCTATTTGATTTGACAAAACTTATAACTTGTAGAATTAGCTAGAAATCTTCAAGTCTCTTCCCCTTTTTGACATAATCAAATCAATCCGAGAAACTTGAACTTCCCCTTGAATGATCAACACTTTTTCTTCCCCTAAAAGTGTGATATCATTCTTGTGTTCTTCAAGGCTATATCAATCACATTGAAATCCAACTATCTTTTATTTGAAGTTGAAGTAGAAACTCAAACTAAGCATCACATTCCGTCTAAATATAGTAATCAGCAACATCATATCTTGTATGAGGGACTTTCTTATCTTAGTCTTCAACAGATCTTTTCGTTAAGATTCGGTTGAATTGCAGTTACAACAATACATAACATCTTATGTAGTAAGACTTTCCACTTCATCTTCAAATAAAATATAATCAATTATCTTCTGTAATCAATTGATAAAGATCAAATATGTAACAAATAAAATTTTCCTTTATCTTCATCATGCCTTTAACCTGTGTGTGTGAATAATGTGATTCGTTTCACATTATTATCAGATACGATCAATAAACCGTGGTATGGAATGAGCATGGTGTGTGTCATGCTTTCCAAAGTATGATGTATCAGTCAAAGGAAGAAATCAAAAAAAAATTCTTCAGAACTGTGTAATACTGATCAGTCAACGCAGCAGTAGTAATATGTATATTACTGATCCTTGGTAAAAATTTCGGTTTTGTTACTGATCAGTAGTAAACAGCGAAGATCAGTAGTAACCTGTCGGACCAGTAGTATTGATTGAGCATTGGATCAGTAGTAATCAGATATACTACTGATCAGTAGTATATTCCAACTAGGAGCAGCAGTAAAATCGAATTGAAAAGGATCAGTATTAATCGGAATTGAGCAGTAGCAAGTTGCAATACCAGTAGTAATATTGAATACTACTGGTCAGTAGTAACCTTTGTAATGAAGATCAGTAGCAAAGCTTGTAGAAATTGATATCAGTATTAAAACTTGAATTTACCATAAGAAATTGATATCAGTAGTGTTTGGTTGTTTGCCGGAGAGATTGAAGGAAACCCTAATTCTCAAATTACAACATTCACTCTTCACAATTTTGTTTGAATCTAGATACATAATGGCTCAAATTAGCATTGTGAAGAAGGCTGGCATGCTCGCAGTTTTCGCCGTTGCGATCTCTGCTGCTGCCGTTGCTGCTCAGGCTCCTGCACCTTCACCTGATGTCGGAGCGGCGTTCTCTGTACCGTCGTCTGGTATCATGATCGGAACATCTCTGCTTCTCTCGTTCGTTGCTCTATTCAGGAATTGATTTGATTTGATTTCCGATGATCCTCTATACAGATCCTAGAAACCATCAAATAAAGTTTTGATTCGACTCCTTCGAGCCTTTATGTCTCCGATTGACTCCAATTAGGTTTTAGCCCCTCTTTGTATGTATCGATTTCTCTCTGTATGTAGATTCTTCATGTAATCAATAATATGAATAAGATTCTTCATGTAATTATTGATGCACAGTGATCAGTTTACTACTCATCTAGGACTTGAAAAATCGTTCTATGTAGAATTGAGGGTGTAAGTTGTTCGTCAAAATTGGGGTATAATAACTTTAAAAAGCATGTACTGATTGTATCTTATAAAGCAAAATAGATGAATAGATGAATAAAATCGTAATATCTTCTTAATTTTCTGTAAGCTTGATTCTTCGTATGATCATCAATAGATCCTTGTTTCATTCCAGATCTGAGCCACCGTGCTCTGATACCAATTGTGAAGATCTGAAAAACTCTTCATAAACATAGATCTTTAGGCTCAAGAATAGTTAGTTCTTATCTGGAATAAGCATATACAAATCATAATATTGCGGAATTAAACGAACATATTTGTATAGCTAAACAAGGTTTCATCATCATCTTTATATACAATGATTACTAAAAGCCCCAATTCTACACATAAATATGTAGAACGGTTTTGGTTAACAGGATCATACGACCTTGAGGCTTAGAGTACACACACATACACGTTAAAACGTGGGTTACAAGAACATCTAATTCTATGTCATTAGGTTTCTTTATATACTAGAAAACCTAAGACTTACAAGGAAAAGATAATACTAAATCTTTTAAACTAATAAAGATATACTATATCTTTTACATTTATGATTATCTCCTAAATCTTTATTTAAATTTGAACTTCTATATCTTCGATTTAGGTCCTTGTACTTTATAAGTTTTGACACATCAAATCAATAATGAATATTATAGAAATATTCCTAACAATGGTTTTCTAAAAATGGGCTAGAATTATTTTATATATTTATGTTTTATATATTTATAATATACTACTATTTGGATTTTTTTGGACAATCCGGATTTTACAATGAAAACCAAATCCAATCCGAAAACCAAACTATTAATTTGGATCAAGTCCAAACCGATCCAAAAAACTAAAAAAAGCAATCCAAACGATCCAATCCAAATTGTCCATTTAGACAATCCGATTTTATCCGAATAGTGAACAACCCTATTCCCAACTAAGATATTTGAGTATAGATTTATAATTAACTAAAGCCGAATAAGTGTTAATTTAAAATGTAAGTAAATGTATTATTTGTGTTGTTTTTATGAATCCTTTTAGACCAATAGGGTTTTGCTTCTAAACATTTTTGTTATTGTTATTAACATTTGTGAAACTACAAAATATTCTAATCAAAACAAATTAGAGAATCAAAACCGAGCTAAAAACGGTTTCTTATTCAAATAAAAATAATGTTTATAAAAAAATGACGTTGTAAGTCCTATCATTTGTTCCTACTTAATTATAATCTTACCCACTTAATAGGATGACATGTGTAATCCACTAATTTTCTCTCCTAATTATATCCTTTGATTTTGACACATGTCTTCATCTAATTAGTATGAATATGAGTAAAAATAAATGATATGACTAAATACCATTACTCATAACTTAATACAACATTTGTATACTCATATAGTCATATTAACATAAATTTATTTATCGAATCTTGAACTCTAATTATTACAAGTCTAAAGCTCAATTTTAACATTCTTCTAGAGAATTATAACTTGTTTATAACATGCTAGATTCCTCCATCAAGTAAAGACATATTGTTTTGCACTTAATGAAAAGAACTAAGCCCTTACATATGACGACACATATCTTTTAAAAATATTTATAAAAAGGTATAGCACTACTTAGCTCCACAACCCTTTTAAAGTTCTTATCCATGATAATCTTACAATTATTGCCTAAAAATCATGAGACCAAGAATATGATTCTTAGGCTAATTATTTAGTGATTCGATTATTTGTTTACTATTTTCCTTTAATCATGTTTTATAATTTTAAATTAGTGCATATAGATCGAGTTGGTAAGCTTATCATATCCATATTCGCATATGTGTTAATATATTCACACGCGTGTATCTTACTATGTCTAGTATGATTCGATACAAAATATTCAAGATAACGTTGTTGGCAAACGTGGTTGAAATTTAAATGATAGATTGTTAGCATAAGTATTTAGAGTTAGCCATAAAATAAAGTTTTTCGACCTAGCCATGGTATCCTGGTGAATTTTTTGATGGTAGAATTTATGACTTTTTGTGTGAACATCTCAATCGACACACAACCACCTATAAGTTTCCAACCGCCGCTGGTCAAACATTTTGACCGTTGTTTGACGGGCGCCTAGGCCGAGGTCTTGGGTTTAAATCTTGTTGCAGGTAAAACTGAGAGATTAAAAAGGTGGTGGGGTTTATTCCCCATATGTGGAGGGTTCGAAGGAAAACATATTGTCTCTTATCGATGTTACTGTCTAGGCTCGAACAAAAAACTTACCAACTTATAGTTTAAAAAAAAAAAGGTCCTCATGACTAGAAGTATTTAAGGGTTATAAATTCGTGAAATTCCCTCAAACACCCACCCACTCCTGTTGGGTGAATAAAGAGTGCCTACGGGCTACGGCTACTGCCATTCTGACCCGTTCTCATTTCTATTTTGTTTTTCTTCAGCTGGCCCAATGTGACCTACAAACTTTAAGTAAAGGCCCAAGTTGACCCGTTTTTAAGACTACCCGTAATGGGTGACCAAACTAAGTTTGGTCACCCCTGCCACCTCTGCGCCACATCAGCTTTCTCTCTCCTAATCAAACACATGACCAAACAGCGACCAAACCCCCGTAACGGGTGACCGAATCGGCGACCAATTTTTTTTATTTTTATTTTTAAGAAATTTCGTTTTATTATTATATATATAAAATATAATATTTATTTTATATATAATATATTATTATGTTATTAATTATTAATATATATATATATATATTAGTGGAGAAATAAGAGGCGACCAAGAATCCGTGAGTGGTCGTCCGCTCGACCGAATCCCTCTCAAGACGCGTCGCCGGAAATCTTTGTAACGGGGAGGAACGCGTCCTGGTAGCTCCACGGTGGCGACCGAATGCATCACGACCACACCGATACGGATAGCCTAAGTGTTTAGATATAAATTAGTCTAGGATTTAATAATTTATCTAAACTTCTAACCCATGAGAAAACCATTAAATAGCCCAAATATATTAAGTTATTAGTAGCCTTGTATGGTAATGGTTTTGCTTAGAGATGCACAACCGGACCGGTTTTTTAACCGGACCGGTTTAAAAACCGGTTTAAAACCAGATTAGTAGTCGGAAAAAGCAGATCGGCCTCAAACCGCCGGTTCCCAACCGGTTTAAGCTTCTGGCAGGCGATTCGGTTTAAAAACCGGTTTCGTCGAACCGGTTTTTGGCACCGGATTAGTCCGAACCGGTTCTTCAACCGGTTTTTTAACCGGTTTTCGATCAAACGCATAAAACTAGCCATTACATATGACCGTTCGAAAAAATAGCCATTGGCCAAACCGGACACAAAACCGGTTTACGCAGAAAAAAATTCCAGCCGTTAATATAGCCGTTATTTGACCGTTGGAGCAATTTTCTAGCCGTTTGTTTGTCTTGTAATGTCCCAAATACACCTATAAATACCCCTTAGGTGTTAAGGATCAATCACCACTCAAAACACTCTCATTTCTAGCTTAAAAACTCACATCACACTCAAAAACGCAAGTAATCTTTGCTATGGATTCGCAATCTCAACCTTCGGTTGGTATGGGTGAATCTTCTACCGACGTTACCGTAGCTAAGATACTTCCTACAAAGAGAAATCCGGAAATTTGGTGCAATTTCGACTTATGTTTGATGTCGGATGGATCGAAAAAAGCTCGGTGCAAAAGATGTAGGCATTTCTTTAAAGAAGATGGAAATACAAGTTTGAAGAATCATAAGAATAAAAGTTGCAAGGAAGTAAAAATGGGCTCGACGAGTGGCCAAACAACCATGGGAAATGACGGCAAGGTACATACTTTCGACGCTAGTAGGCTTCGTCAACGAATGGCGAATTTGGTGGTTCAAGAGGCGTTGCCCTTTAACTTTTTCGACAACAAAAGGTTGACGAGCATGATCCAAGAAGAGTTGGAACCACGCTATTCCCATGTAAGTCGTACTACCTTAAGACGTGATGCTATAAAATTATAGAAACTTGCTAAAGATGATTTAAAAAAAGGTTTTGAAAATTTACAAACGATGGTTAATTTAACTAGTGATGTTTGGACCGCCCCAAATGCTACACACGACTCGTACCTTTGTGTTACCGCTCATTGGATTGATCCCAATACTTGGGTAATGATGAAGCGTACGATTGCGTTTGAATTATTTGGGGCTCCACATTCGGGCGAAAATTTGTACCAAATTTTAGACTATGTTATAAGAAGTTATAAATTAGAGTCAAAAATCTTTTCTATGTCTTTTGATAATGCGTCCAACAATACAAATGCGGTTCAAAAACTAATTCTTAAATAAGCGATTTGTAACGGTATTTTTTTCCATAGTCGGTGTGTTGCACATATTATTAATTTAGTTGTGCAAGATGGGTTACGTTGTATCGAACCCACAACAACCGCTTTTAGAGTAATGCTAAAAGATGTTTTTGGTATGACCGATTTAAGACATAATAAGTATATGAAATTTTGTGTCGATGCGGGACAAGATTGGTTAGGTCCAAATTGGGATGTACCTACGCGTTGGAATTCCACTTGCCACATGTTTGAGTGTGCTTTGCGTCAAAAATCATCTTTAAAAATTTCCATAATATATTAGCCGATCGAAACCGTGTTGTACGATTTGAGGAGTCTAGTTGGGAAACGATCAAACAAGCTACCGAATTACTTGGTGTTTTCAAAAATGCAACAACTTATTTGTCATGGGTTTACTATCCTACAAGTCCATTGGTGTTAAAACAACTTTACTTAATGTGTTAAAAAATAAATGACTTTGAATTTAGGGGTAGCCCATTTACCGAAATGGTGGTACCGATGAAAGAAAAACTTAGGAAATATTTTACCGAAATGCCCCCCGTTATAACAATAGCCGCTGCTTTAAACCCCATGATAAACAGGTCAGGGGTTGAGGTGTTAATTACTAATATTTGTAGCGATTTGAATTTGTGTGACCAAGACGTTCATTTTACGGAAAATGCCATTAAACATTTCAACAATTGTTTAACGAACATTTTAATGTTTACTTGGAAAAATATGGCCCAACAACACACATTCATACCATGATGCACGATGGGGCCTCTGGTTCGGGTCATAAGGATTATGATGAAAATGTTAGATTCTACAACACTTTGAAAAACGAAAATAGCAAACGAGCTCGTGATAACACCAGTAGTAGCGAGCTTGGGAGATATACACTTACCGATTTCTTGTCAACTATAAGTGTAGAAGAATTTCCAAACTTTGATATTTTGGATTGGTGGAAAGGAAAGGGTATCCAATTTCCAATTCTTTCCGCTATGGCTCGTGACCTACTAAGTGTTCAAGCTTCTACGGTAGCTTCGGAATCCGCTTTTAGTTTTAGCGCTAGGGTTATATCAAACAGGAGATCGAAGCTCACACCTTTGTCGGTTGAAGTTATAATTTGTTTGAAAGACCATCTCGATGCAGCAGAACATTTACAACATATTGCATCACTTGAGACCGAGATGGCCGACGTGGAAGAACGATTACATAACATGGAAATAGAGGGACATATGTCGGTACCTCTAACACTCGAAGAACTTCAATTCGACATGGAACTACGCAACAATGTCATGCGAGATGAAGAATGAAGAAATGGAGGCGGCGAATGAAGACGAAGACATGAAGAATGAAGACTTAAAATTATCGTTTAGTTTGTATTATGTTTATGTTTGAATTTATGTTTAAAACTCTTGTATTTGGATTTAAAACTCTTGTATTTGAATGGTTTCCTTTAATTAAAAGTCGATTACTATTGTCTTTTTACATATTTGTTCATAAAAAATACAAAAAAAAAAGAAAAAAAAAACTGGAAAACCCGTAAATCCGGTTTTTAAACCGAAAACCGATCTGATCCGAACAATCCGACCAAACCGATCCGATCCGGTTTCAAACCGCCTAGATGACCTAACTAGGCGGAAATGCCTAGATGACCTAACTAGGCGGAAATGACAAAAGGCGGTCAAACATCAGCCTAGACGGACAAGACGGTCAACAAAAAGTCAATATTTTTAAAACTAAATTGCAATTTTGAATGATCTGTTTTAAACTAAATTGCTACATTTTCTAAGTACTTGAATTGTTATGTTTAATTGTCTATTTTGTAACATCAAATTATGTAAATTTTGAACTATTCTAAATTTAAGGTATTGTGTTATGTCATACATAACTACATATCATAATATACTCCCTATGTCACACAAAATAGTTCTCATGTTTAAAACTTTTATCTCACAAAAAAGTTATCATTTCTCACATTTAATGGGCTCCACATAATAAAATAATATTATTACTAAGAACCCCACCATTAATATCCATTAATTATCTTTCTCTTTTCAAACCAACTTTATATTTTAATCAAAATAATATCAATGACCCCACCACTAACTATCACCTAGAATCTTGTGCCAAAGGAAAATGAGAATTTTTTTGTGGGACGGAGGGAGTACATAGTTACACCTAGAAGGTGGTCGGACTAGCGCCTAGCACTTTTTGCAACATTGACAAAACTCACGTTGAGTTTACGAGTTCACTAAACAGCCAGATTACTATACATACACTTGTTTACATGCTCTGAAGAAGCTCTCATAAATTCAAAATCTCTAACATATTGCAAGACTAAAAATCAAATAAACAAGCCATAATTATGAATGCAGGCCTTCTAATGAGGTGATTCAAGGGTTTCAACATACGTACCAGCAACAGCGAACCAGCTTGGTCCTAATACAATCCTCACATTTCTGCATCTTCTTTCACCGATACTATATACAATAACTCCATCGTAATCACCTAATACAATATTATCCCAATTACTGCCATTAAGCAAACACACAGGCTTAACAGGATCTATATCAACTCCATGAATGTTGATCTTCCTCCACGATTCACCCACCCCGTACTCCTCCATAACCCACAAATCATTCCCCAATCGACTACCAAAAACACCAAGTTTCCCACCAATAACAACCAGCTCGTTAAACACAGAATTTTCATCATCAATCGAATCAGGTAAATCAATTTCGTTAAATTCTTCATTTGATAAACTAAAGGCAGCAATGGTTGATGAGTATCCAGGGCGTACGCTTGTTAGCCAATGGAGCTTCTCGTTGATTAGAATGCCGCTGATTAGATGCCCAACCGCGTGATCGTAAGGAGAATTCTGCAATTTCCTCCATGAATTGTTACGCAGACTATAAATGTTTATAAACATATCTGTGCAATCAGGGTTATGTTCGTTATCGGTGTCCCAAAACGAGATCGATATTACTTGATAATCATCGGTGCTTCGATTGTAACCAAATCCATACATAACAAAACTCTCACCGATCGGTAGTGCGAATGGGGAAATCGGAAGTTTGGAGATATCACGTGTCGTTGGATTCATCAGGAAGAGTGTGTCTTCTTCGTCTTTAGCTAAAACGAGCCCGTTGCAGGACCCTAAAATCTCTTCCCACCTGATCGGATGTGGCCGGAAACTTAGTTCTTTTCCGGTTGCGGATATGTCATCTCCGATGAGTTCGTTTATATCAAATGAGTAGAGAGACTTCATACTGGAAATGAAAATCAGTTTGTTAGTGTTATCGCGGTGGTTGTTTTGATGGAGATGGGTTTTGATAAATTGGCGACTGGAAATGAGCGAGCACCATGGTTTTGATACGGATTTGAAGCGGCCCAGGGATTTCGCCGGAAGGCGACGGACTATTGCTTCAATGATCTCCGGTGGAAGGTTGTTGCGGGTAGACATCGCTGAGGGTTCTAGTTTTGGGGTTTGAACAAAAGAAAAGAATGGAAGAGAAATATAGAGAAAAAAAAGATAAAAAAGAAAATATTTCCCTTTTATGTTCCGGGTCGGATAAAAAAGAAAAGAAAATTATCATTTTTTTTTATCCTGAGTTGGAAATAAAGAAAAAAAGTTAACACATTTATAATTTTGTTCTTAAAATATAAATATAATTAGGTAATGATAAAGTTACTTTGGTAATTGCAATTAATTAAAATTTCAAATCTTCACACTTTTGAGAGGAAGATTAAGAGAGAAAAAATGATCATAATTTCTTTCCCCATTTTTTCCTTTATTTTATAGAAAAAATCTGGAACACGAATTTTTTTTATTTCTTTCATTTTCTCTTCTCATATCTCCAAATTAAAACTCTAGAATAGTGACATGACCCCATTCTAACAAATAAAAAAATGTATATTGTAAGCATCTCCAATGCAAGCTTTTTCTAAAGGATTTTACCTCATTAAGAGGTTATTTAAAAACAAGTGACCTTCTAGTAAAAACTTTTGCTTCAAAAACTTATTTTATTATAAGTTATTCCTAAGACATAATATAAGCTTTCTCTATATTATATCTATCGAAACAAAAGGTTTTTTTGAAAGTTTATTCAACAATTTTGAGTGCAAAGCATAGGTGGCGGTTCTAATAAATCATTGTAATAACTTAACCATTAGGAATGCTATTAGGAGTATTACTTCAGTAAATGATATTCGAGTATCGTTTTGAAAACTTAATCGTATACCAACCCAATCACTCTACTAGTTCAATGATCCAAACTATCTAAAAAACCCGATAGTTTTATAATTAGTTTAAAAATGTGAAAAGATTATACAAATTAAAAAAAAAACTAGAAATTTTCATAAAATAGCTTAGAAATAAATCATTGCTGCAAGATTTTCATTTTTGATGAATTTAGAAGATCGAGAGGCTCAAAGAGATAACAAAGAAGATAGAGAGGAAGACGAAGTTGCCGAAGAATTAGCGGAAGTCCATCGAAGTTGCCGGAGAATGTGAACGGAAAAATGAAAAAGGAAAAACAAAAAGAATTTGATAAACTAAATTACTTATTTTGATATTTTATGTGAAAGTTAACGGAGAAAATGAGAAATGCAAACTCCAAAAGTTCTAAGGACCAAAGTGCGAAATTTGGAATACAGGTTTACGATTATGTAATTTACTCAATTTTTAAATATAGCGTGGGATAGAATCGAACGTCAAGAATGGTAAATTTAACCCTCGTATTCATATAACAAAACTTTGACGGAATTTGACCCTCATCCAATTTTGGTTCCTTATCTTGGTGGAGGCTAGCCGTTTCTTCCTTCCGCACATCGTACGCTCTCTTTTCCCCATTCCTTTCTTCCTATTCATCTCTCCAGTTGAGTCTATATGCTATCATATTGTACTCTTTGAGTTTGTTTGAATTCCAATTTGTGTAATCGTTTTGTTAATGGCTATGTGTTTGGAGCGTAGCTGTAATAGCTTCCATTGTCACGGTATTGCTACGCACACCAACTGTTCGTAAAAAAGCGTAGCTTAATTTCATCAAATTATTCATTCAATTACTTCCACACACTGCCCCTAGACCTAGCGTTTTCCATATGCCAAATAGATAAGACTTTCTATCTTGTTATTGTTGTTGGCCGTCCAATTCTTGAATATAAAGCATGTTGTTACTGTTACTGTAACATTCATGACAGCTAATTCGGGGTTAGGAAAGTAAACTGGGGTTCATTCTAGCGGAAATTGCTACTATTTACTACCTATTTGGAAGGTGTAATTTACGATTTACAATGAATTATCTTTCAAAGGAATTACATATTTTTTAACCAAGAAATTGCAGCAAACTAGGTGAATGCATGGTGCAATTTCCATATTCTCTTTCCAAATTCACTCTAAATATTTAATTTAAAGATTTGATTTGAACAGATACATGGTCAAGGATGTTTTTTCTGTAGCAAGAACAAGGGAGGTATGCAATCGTTGTGTGAATCCTTGTGTTTGTTCAGACCTGAAGTTTTTCTTTCACAGCATTTAACAAATAAAAAAACCAGAAGAATATCACTGCAAAGATCATTAACAAGATCTTGTACTTCACCAAATGTTTTTGGATCATGGATAGTTGACACCTGGCTCCCTTCACAACCATTGATTTCTGCTCAATCTAGAGGTATCAATTCATACAACAATTCTTAAATAAACTAAATAATAAGTTTCTAATATGTCTCTGAATAAAACTTAAATGCTTTCAGTGATTTAACAGATGAAGGAAAAACTTTGGAAAACAATGGAAATGAAGACTTTTTAGTGTCGAAACAGTTATTGGGTGATCTTGATTTTGAAGATGATTTTGGTTCTGAAGATATTTATTTCCAGCCTGTAGAAGAACCCTGGCTTCTAGAAGCTTCTGAAATTTCCCATTTTGATAGAGAAACAAATTCTCCAACTTTTTTATATAATAATAATTTAAATAATAATGTTTCAGAAAGAGAATACCCTGTTGAGGAACCATGGTTACCTATTGAAATTCCCAAGAAAAAAGAGTCCCTGGAAATTACAGAAATATTTTCTGTTGAAAAAACAGAAATTTCAAAAAAATTGTTTCTTGATGATGAGAGTAATTTAGGGGTAAATATGCAGGAGCAGGAGGTATGTTTGGATACAGTTATATTGATAAATTCGTCTTTATGTACAATGCAAAGGGTTGCAGTAATGGAAGATGAAAAATTGGTTGAAATATTATTAGAACCAATAAAAAATAATGTGCAATGTGATAGTGTATATATAGGAATAGTTACAAAACTAGTCCCTCATATGGGGGGTGCTTTTGTAAACATTGGGCACAACAGGGCTTCACTTGTAGAAATAAGAAATCATGTAGAACCGTTTATATTTCCACCATTTTCAAATTATAAAGATCCAAAATCGGTTGACGGATCTTTACTTGTTGAGCTTTTAGAAAACCCTAGGCCTAGGGTTTCTGACAACAAAAAAAAATCACAAGAAATTGATATTGATGATCAAGATCAAAATATTCATGATGATTTTGGGGATCATGATATCGATGATGAATTTGATGCGTCAGAAGATTTTTCAGGAAATGATAATGGCGGTTTAGTTAGTTCAGTGTTGTATATTAATGGAAAAAGGAATATTTTTCAATCGATTGAAAATTCTAAAAATGCAAATGGTGGAGAGTATCAAGTACAAAATATGGAAAATGGAAGTAAATGGGCCCAAGTTCAAAAAGGGACTAAAATAATTGTACAAGTTGTTAAAGAGGGATTGGGTACAAAAGGGCCAACATTAACGGCTTATCCTAAGTTAAGGAGCCGATTTTGGGTATGTTTTATTCTGTTATGTTCATACTTGTAGCAGTTTTGACCCGTTTACTTAAAATTTGATTTTATAAAAACTACCCATTCAAATCGGAACCCATTTGTTCTTTTTATCTGCCATCATTTGTATATTTAATAGTAAATAACACAAATGGTCCTTTATGTTTGTACCATGTTACCTATTTGGTCCTTTAGCTTCATAAATTACACTAATTGGTCCTTTACCTAAACATACGTTAACTTTTCCCGTCATATGGGTTTCAAATTGGTGAAGGGAAAGGGAAAAGGACAGATTTACCCCCTCATGCATCACACGTGACGATACTTGACGGGAAAAATAAACGTTTGCTTAGGTAAAGGACCAAACGTGTCAATAGTTTCAGAAGTAAGGACTATCAGTGTAATTTATGAAACTAAAGGACCAAATTTGTAATATGGTAAAAACCTAAAGGACCATTTGTGTAATTTTCTCTATATTCAAAATAGAAAATTTGAACAATGTACAGGTTCTGATGACCCGTTGCAATAGAATTGGAATTTCAAAGAAAATATCGGGAGTGGAGAGAACCCGATTACGGGTGATTGCAAAGACTTTGCAGCCGAATGGGTTCGGGCTAACTGTAAGAACAGTTGCAGCGGGCCATAGTTTAGAAGAATTAGAGAAAGATTTAGACGGGCTGCTTTTAATGTGGAAAAGTATAACTGAACAAGCCACATCAGCAGCCCTTGCAGCTGATGAAGGTGTTGAAGGTGCAATTCCTGCTATGTTACACAGAGCAATGGGCCAAACACTCTGTGTTGTACAAGATTATTTTAATCATAAGGTAATAATAATGGACTAAAAATAAAATAAATGATATTATTATATTGAATATGTGTTGTTAATGCTCGATTGGGTTGTTTTCAGGTGAAGAAAATGGTGGTTGATTCTCCAAGGATATATCATGAGGTATGTATGACTAGGCAAAGTATAAAAAAGTAGTTAAGACTAAATTGCATAAAGCATCCCTGTGGTTTGTATGAAATTATGGATTTTGTCTCTCGACTTTTTTAGTTGCACGAATAGTCCCTAATTTTGAACATTAAGCAAATAAGGTGGTTATGTTTTTAGGGACTGTTGTTACAAGTTTCAAAATTAGGGACTATGCGTGTAACATTAAAAGTGGAGTTTTTGGGATGTATAGTTTCATAAAAACGAAAAGGATGATTTATGTAATTTAATCTACAAAATGATCTGTTTCAGGTTACAAATTATCTACAAGATATAGCCCCTGATCTTTGCGACCGTGTTGAGTTATACAAAAAAAAGAATCCACTTTTTGATGAGTATAACATTGAGGAAGAACTCGACAACATGTTAAGTAAATGGTGAGAATCATTATTTTATTTTTTTCTTAATTTAATCTTGCAATATTTCATTAAAGATAAATAATTATTAATTAAATTTGGGTTTTGTAGGGTCCCACTATCTAATGGGGGTTATTTAGTAATTGAACAAACTGAAGCTTTAGTTTCCATTGATGTGAATGGTGGACAATGTATGCTTGGTCATGGGAATTCACAAGAAAAAGCCATTCTTGATGTTAATCTTGCAGCTGCTAAACAAGTATGTTTGTTTATATTCTTGTATTTACGTAATTATAATTTCTTAACTAAATTACACCTTTGGTCCTTATGGTATGCTATACATAACAAGTTCAGTCCTTTACGTTTCGAATATGCTTGATTTTGGATTTTAAATGGATTTCAGATTGCTAGGGAATTACGACTGAGAGATATAGGAGGAATTATCGTGGTCGATTTCATTGATATGTTGGATGATTGTAAGTCTCTTTGTGTGTTTATTATGTTCATTAAACATTTTAATTCTTAAATATTGTTTTATTTTTTCAGCAAATAAGAGATTGGTGTATGAACAAGTTAAAAGTGCAGTTGAGAGGGATCGCTCACTGGTCAAAGTCTCTGAACTTTCTAGGCACGGGCTAATGGAAATCACCAGAAAACGGGTATTTGTTACATTGAAATTTCACTTGCTTCATAAAAAATAAAAATTATATTTTAATAGTTCATTACATTTATTAACAGGTACGACCTAGTGTCACGTTTATGATCAGTGAACCGTGTTCTTGTTGTCATGCTACTGGTAGAGTGGAAGCTTTAGAAACCTCATTTTCTAAAATTGAACGTGAGATTTGTCGATTGCTCGTGAGTAATTTTTCCAACATATTTATTGCTTATAAAAATAAACAAATAATAATTAATTTACCTAATATCATTTTGGTTTTAGGCACGCATGGAAAGACCAGATCCAGGAAAACCTGAAACATGGCCAAAATTTGTTCTAATGGTTGACCGATATATGGGTAGTTATTTGACCTCTGGGAAAAGGACAAGACTGGCTATTCTGAGTAGTTCGCTTAGAGTATGGATTTTGTTAAAGGTATATCATATGCTCCAGTATTATGTTATATTATTTTAATGAATTTTAGTAAAATGATTTTTGTGGTACAATCAGGTTGCAAGAGGCTTTAGTAGGGGTGCATTTGAGGTGAAGCCGTTAGCAGATTATAAGGATGATAGAGATGAAGAACAAATTAGAAGGCCGCCATTGCAGCCGCCAAAGAAGCCCACCGGAGGAGGAGATAGGCCCAGAAGGAAAGTTACCATTTTTCCCATTAAAAAGTGGAAAACTGGTGGTGAGAGGTGAGGTTTGGTTTTACTGTGCACATATTGATTCAAAGTGAGATGCTGTATCTTTTTAGTTAGCAGAGTGAGAATTTGGCACTTTTCATTAATGATGTGCTCGCTTGTTTTACTGACTAATTTTGTGAAATATCATTCGGTAATTATGTTACTTGTAATTTTTATAGGGTTGGCTAAGGGATATGATTAAACGTATCTCCTTGCAAAGTTGGACTACTAAATGTTTATATGCGAAATTATTTCGTTTTTTTATGCCTTGTATCAAAGCCTTCTTGAGACATGGAGGTTGCATACGTGTCCCGATAGTGAAAATGGCGGTACAAGATTATTGGATCATGTGAATAGGAGACCCACCTTTATCTCTAAGTGAGACGTGAAATCACAATTGTTATTAGTTAATTAATATACTTCCCAATGTAGGGTCCACTACAATATCCTAGATATGGTCCACACCACCACATCATCTTTATTGTCACAACATCTGCCACCCAACAACCACATCACTATGAAAAATATACGTGATCACAACACCACACACCTAAATGTCAAGAGCACACATCTCGTAAGCCTCCCCACAAATATGGACCACACCGGGGGGAGGGTGCTCCCATATGGAGCACGGTGTAGTGACTTGCCATCTAAGATCACATCACGGACAAACATGCCCATGCCGAGTAGCCTAAATAAATGATCATTTTTAAATTAAAACCAATCCAAAAAAAATAATAGTAAATATGTCACTCTATTTATGAACAACACAATAATTGAGTAAAAGATTTACATTCACTTTTTTTTTTCCTCAATGAACCACAAAGCTCAAAACAAAGTCAGAAACAAACAAACAAAAATATGGTCAAACACTAATACTAGCACAACAAACTTTAGTTTGGAAAAAATAAAAGAAAATAAAAAAGGAAGAGGTATATGCACATAATAATAATAGTAAAAAGTATTCAGCAACAACATCTACAAGATAGAACATGAGAACATGTATATGGTACGGACATGCTGTCTAGCTGAGCTGTAGTTGGTAGTGGTTCAATTGCATATATGCTTGTTCTCGCTAAGCAAAAGTTGTACAAATTTCTACATGCTCCTTTACTGAATGGATATACTCTTTCCGGTATCCCTCTGCACATTAATTCAAACTTCTTATTCAACATTTATAATTCAAATATTTCTTTTTTCTTTCTAACTTTACATTGTATTTAGATATATTGATCACCTAGGTGACATCCTAGATATATATACAGAAGCCTTATGTTATATCGGATTAATTTTATTTTATTTATATATAAAAACATTCAAAGAAGCATATAATTTATTAAGTAACTAACTAACCTCATATATGGTATACGTCTTCTTCTCACCAGCTCATAAGTGGTTTGATTGGTCACAATTAGGTAACTGATAAATAATAAGAGAAAGAGCAAAATCAGGAGGATGCTTAATCACTGGTGTTTAAATGTGTACCTTAAAACAAGTGGGAAAAACGACTGAAAAATGCATTCTTATATGTAATTGCAGTATTAAGGTATTAAATATGGTAAAAAAAGAATTATTAACTATAAGGACGTTTTATTATAAAATTATAAACGTAAATGTTCCTATAGAATTAAAGAAGAAAACTCACGTATGGAATAGAAGGAGAAGGAGAAGAAATATCAACGCGATTGACAAAACAGATAGCAGAATGATCATTATCATATCCACAAACCTGAATCAAAATTAGCATATGATATCTCATGAATATGATTGATTCATAAGACAACTGGAAAATGAATAATAAAAAAAGATTCATTTCGTGACCATTATCAAATTATAAGGATGGTGAAAAACATACCATGCTTTGTTAAAATGAGCTTGTAGGTATTTAATATACAAAATGCCTGTCCATATACTTAGGGATGTTTCCTCAAGAATGTACCACCTGTCAATCATTTAACAAAACAAAATAACATATTGTAAAGATTGAAAATTAATATAAAACTAGAAACAGAAAACATGTTCAAATCGGACTTTTAAGGAAAATGTTCCATTAAAAAGGAAAATCCACTTTTCAATATAATAACTGAAGTTTTGAAAACTCACATTTATATTTTTCAACTATTTTCCTTTCCAGAAATAGAAAACTCCTTAATCCGAAAATGAAAGGATTTGAAAAAGTTTTCAAATTTTTCACTGGTTTTATAATAAACACCTCTTGTTTTCTTGAAAAATAAATAAAAAATATTACTTTTCTACAAAAAAAATCAAGGGAAACTTAAAATACAGAAATAGTGTTATAGAAAATTAAACTTCCAAATTGAACACATTTTTAAAAAAATTAGAAAAATGAAGATAAATACTTAGACTGCAACTACATTAGAATGGTGATAAAATATGTACAAACCAAAATCTACAGTGATTTCCCTGGCCTATACATGTTCCTAGCCAAACACAATGGTGATCAAACTGAAGAACACATCTGTCACAATCATGGCAATGTTTTGTTCTTGGAGGCTGCAATTAATTTTGTTAGTTAATAATCTCTCACAATCATAATCATGTTTAAGTCATAATGCAGTTGAGCTATCAACAACTATATAAAATATAAATTAGGTCATACCTGCACAACATTACAGTAAGTGCAGGTGTAAGTCCTGAAACAAATACAATCTGTCAGTCACTCAAGGATTCTACAATTACAATAATGTGTGAAATATTAGATTCCAGTTTTTTTTCAAAAAATTAATAATAAAGGAAATGACAGATTATGATACCTAGAAGATGTTCCAGGTGGGTACATTTCCATCACCATATTTGTCCAATTCATTGGATCATTCCCTAAAAGATTTTCTGCATATTGGTTTTTGCCTAAAGTCACAACTACATTCCCATTTTTGCTTGAAGCAGGTTGTCTTTGCTTGATCATTCACATCAACAAATATACCACAATTAGATATTATTTATCAGAAACACAAACACAATACATGTCATTAGATAATTAAAGTTGGAATAAGTGCTTACTTTGAGATTTCTGCTGCCCTTAATGAGGCTTCTGTCTTAGCTAAATCGCTCATTGCATCAAGCACGTACCTATGCAGGTATATATACAACTGTTATAATCCATTCTCATTAATCAAAGTTTTATATCTAGCTGATCGTCACATACCCTGGAGAAGAACCAGAGGTAAAGAAATACTGAACTAATGTAGAAACAACCAACAACATATAGATAGATATGTACCTATAAAAACAGATATCAGGTAAGTTAATTTCAGGATAAATTGACAATATTGACAATTACAACTTCAAATAATTTAGCTAATTATTCAGATTCCAATTAAGCAAGCAAATTAGTTATCCAAAATCAAAACATGTATAATTTCATGAGCCCATAATAACTGAAATTAAGCGCAAATACCAAATGATTCTAATTAGGTTAGATATATAGTACGAATTAATAAGTGTGTACCAGTGAATGTGTCTCTGCTTACCAAGGCTGTTGTTTTGATTTCTCTACGAATTCGTCATCGAAAATGAAAAGAATACCAACGAATATTAGATGCAGCATCACCAACGCCAATTTCAAACACAACGTAGATCTTCTAACTGCACCCAAAATTAATCAGAATTAGATTACGTAACTCGAATTGCAGAAAAACATATAACAGAAGAATATAGTATTACCGGGATCGGAGAGACAGGGGAAGACGTTGAAGCATCGGTCGGAGAAACGATCCGATGTGTCACGAGAGGGAACGCAACAACCCATAATCGTCATTAAAGTCAGGTCAACTGAAACGGAAACAGAAACAGAAACCCTAAACGGCTTTTGGTGAGCTAATGATTATTGCACATCAGAAACACTCGGCAGTTTTTCAGCAGCTCGGATTCTGGGAAGGTAACCGAGGTCAAGATTGGAGGGGGAGAGGTCTAGTAATGGGATAATTGCATTGCAGTACCTATGGCATCTAAACTTATTTTGCAATAGTACCCTCACCTTTTTACCCCATTTGTTGGCCGTATGGGAATAATAACAACTTATTCTTTTCTACATGATAACTTAAATTCCTTAATACACCAAAATTTTACAAATCATACTAAATTTTGAAAAGATAAATATCCTAAAAAAACAAAAGAGTTTTGATAAAGGCATAAAAGTTATATATTAATTTATGGGAGGAGGTGGTTCCTAAAATTCAGAGATAGTTATAGATTGATGTACAAGCTTCTAATTCGTGTCTATTAAGAGCTGTTATTATCAAAATAAAAAAAATTTAAAAATAATATAAAACTATTAACGTACAGTACAATTTCCCCTAGTAAATGCTATTTAAGTAATATTATAGGCTGTCAAAATGAGAGCCCGTTAACACAAACAAATTCGTTATCCTAGCCTCGTTGACAAACTGTGGCCCATCCTAACCCTTCGGCCCATATTCGTCCCATCCCTTGATTTCAGCCACCATCCCACAAAATAATAATTTTTCTCTACATCCTCCATTGACTCCATTTCGTCATTGTAGCCCGTTTGATTTCATTTTCTATGTAAAAAGATATATTATTTATTTCCTAGATTAGTAAGCTGCAATAGAAATCCGCTATAATTGATCGAATTTGAAGCTTTATTTAATAATAAGCTAACGGTAATTTTGAAAGTCACAAAGCCCATTTAGATGGTGATGGCAGGTCTCAACATGTTGGATCGAGTTGATTGCACCAAAACTTTTAATCACATAGTCAAACCCGCAATTTGCTTGTTTGTTATTAATGTATTTGTTTTTAACCAACCTGCCATGGTTCTAATAGTTAATGAGACAAGTATTGGGCTAAACTAGTTGCATGAGATCACAAGTATCTTCTTGCATAATTAAACAATATTACCATGGTAATGTACGTATATTTCTTGATGACAGTGATGAAAACAAACACAAAAGTACAGAGGAAATTACTAAGGGGTAATTTCTAGGCCAATAGAATGATGAATGATCCATTTTTTTCCTTTTATCTTCTTGTCCATTTCCCAGAAACTTAGTTATAAAATCCTAAGTTCAATTGCATCAATCTACAATTATCTAACAGGTAATCATCGTTCATATGGCTACTACAACACTCAAGTGTTTCGTGTTGGTGTTATATGTGGTCGTGAATGGTGTAACGATGATGGCAGCAACAGATTATAAAGCAGATGCACCCATATTTATATTTGGAGATTCAACTGCAGATGTTGGGACAAACAACCACGTTAGAAAGTGTACTGCTAGGGCTGATAACCGTTACAATGGGATTGATTTTGCTTACTCCAAACCAACCGGAAGGTTTAGTAATGGCAAAAATGCTGCTGATCAAATTGGTACTTCTAATTAACCTTACTCTTAACTGAAGTGAAAATATTTGTGAATATTAATACTATAATCGGTTAATGTTCATATATATGCAGTAAAGCTGTTGGGGAATTATGAAGTAAGCCCACCACCTTTTCTCTCACTTGTCGCTCGAAAGTCAACCTTGAGGCGTAATTTACTTGGTGGAGCTAACTTCGCTTCAGGAGGGGCGGGCATATTTAGCCAAACGGGCCAAATAAATTTTGTAAGTGTCCGATCAATAGCAATATGTTTTTTCTAATTCCTTTATTAGAAGCAAAGGAAATATAATGCTCTCATAACTCAATTCACGATGTAATTAAATATATAAAATATTAACTTTATGTTTGTATATATGCTGACAAATTAATTACTATGAAACAGAACAAGGTGATATGTATGGAGGAGCAAATCCAACAATTTGCCATAGCTCGAAGCACCATCACAGATTTATTAGGTTCACAAAAGGCTGCTGATGATCTACTTCAAAACTCAATATACCTCATCAGCATTGGAAGCAACGATCTTGTTGAATACACGCTCTCTCAAGGTGGTCAGATTGGCGACCCTAAACAACTGATCACCAATCTCACTCAAGCCTATGCCACACATCTAACGGTTGATATTTGTCCATTACATCTTCACCATGCTGTATTCAATTTTATGAATCTTTTTATCATTATATTTCATTTATTTGTGTGCAGAATTTGTACGAGTTAGGTGCAAGAAAGTTTGGGATAATTGGTATACCACCAATCGGTTGTTGTCCAGCAGCACGTCAATTCAACACTTCTGGCGGCTGTATAGACGTTTTGAACGATAATGCTAGATTGTTTTACAAGTCTATGCAAATTCTCTTGACAGAATTTGGTTTGATGTACAAAGGATTTAAGTATTCTCTCGGGAATACGTACACGATGACCATGAATGTTATCGACAACCCACGTGGAAACCGTATGTCTATCATATACCGATTTTGACAAAATGTGAACTTAATTTGTTGATTTTTTCAGGGTTTAAAGAAGTGAAAACAGCATGTTGTGGAAGTGGGAAATTAAATGCAGGTGATTGTATAGTGGGAGCGAATCTTTGTTCAAATAGGGGTGATTTCTTGTTCTGGGATAAGTTTCATCCAACTGAAAAAGCATCTGAACTTGCAGCTCTCACCATTGTTTATGGTGAAGGGGACGAATATGTGACACCAATGAATTTTAGTAGTTTGGTTATGGCTTGATCATGGTCTTATTTACTAGCTTTCTTACCAATTTCTGATGAAATTAACAACCATGTTTGTTTGATGTTGTATGTGTGTGATGTAAACTGTGTCTCAAAGTTTAGACACAGAAATAAGACAAGAATAATGTCCATGGATGACCAATGTACGTCTTAATTAATAAGATTTAAATTTACTTAACTATGTATCTTTTTATTATTTTGTACGTGTATGTAGTGTTTATGGACTCGAAATTAGCTTTGTGTAATTTCATTTGCTTCAAATTATAATATTTGAAGAACTAATTTAGGAGAGGAAGCATAGTCGGTACATCCTATACGTGGCTACCTATGTACGCATTTTGAAAGCATAGTCACATTTTAAATTAAGACTACCCGTGAAGGCCTGACGTGAAATAAAAAGTTTGGACTACATTGTCTAATTGAGGAACTTATTTAATTAGTTTACTGATTTAAAGTGTTATTTGGTTACAGTCCTGCTTGTATTATACTAATCCTTTTCTATATATCCTACCCTATATATGAGGCCTAAATTTGAAGAGGGTTTGACATCATGGCAATTCCAAGCATTCCTATTCGTCCATAATGCCACTTGGAATTCCCTGATTGGTCCACGTCATTTGCACTAATACAAACGAATCTGGTACGGCTTACGGTCTACATTCATATTCATATGCTACATATACGGCAAACGAATCTGGTACGGCTTACGGTCTACATTCATATGCTCCATATACGGCTTCCTACATACAAGGAAACAAATAACTATTTAAAAGATCGTACATACAAATAACTATTTAAAAGATCCTACATACAAGGAAACAAATAAATATTTAAAAGATCAATCAGCGAAGGAAACAAATAACTATATGTAACATTTATATGTAACATTTCTTCATTTACCGTTTTTTTTGTACAAAATCATCATCACATCTATCGATTATTATGTCATTTAGAAGTATATAAAGTTTTTGGATATTTTTCTACATACTAAAATTTACAGCATACCCGCCCATCGGGCGGGTTTTGTAGCTAGTAAAAAGTTATATGTGATCTAACTGCTCTCGGTGGTCAATTTTTAATATTTCATTAGTCATCTGATAAATGCTTATTAATAAAGGGATGCACTGTATAAAGTTATTAGTTGTATAAAGTTATTAGTCGAGAAATGTTAATTACAGCGGATGCCTAGAGATGAAGTTGATAAATTTTCACTTAGAATAAGTTGAAATTAATTATACCCATATAAATATAATAAAGATTAAAATAAGAATTTGAATCGTCTTGAACTTGAATAATGGGTCCAAGCAAAGCTTTTTAAAAGGTTTGGAATCCTTGAATTAAAATGACACTATATCGCTTTCATGGACCAATTCGTAATTAATTGACGCCCTCACGTTCTCATATACACGCTAACAGGTATGGTCAAAACCTGTAAATGGTGTGCACATCTCCACCCTTTACGTCTACTACTTCAACTTTCATACACAATATATACTTCAAAATCAAACCAGCTGATGGATCATTTATAAATCCTTTACACTTGAGCTTGGAATTGAATTTATTAATGGCAAAACCCCGAAGATGGTTTGGGATAGTCCGAAGAAAGTTTCTCCGATCACCTCCACGTCCTTCAGAAACCGTCATTGTCCTCCACACCACCAATACAACATTCTCCCAGGAACAATCATTGCCGCCACCGCCACCACCACCATCAACCACCACCTCCATCACCATTGCTGATGATCAAGTTTGTGACATCTCTTCCCTCAACGAGACCACTGCAGCCACTAGAATCCAAGCTTGCTTTCGACGCCACCTTGTATGTTTATATAGCTTATGGCTTTAATTTCTTGTTTAATGGTAATTTTTCATATATAGGGGTCGCAAATTGGGAGTTGCAAACTTGGACGTACGGGTTGTAACAACGCCCATATAGTTAAAAATTGGTACAACTTGTATCAATCTGGGTTAAAGACTTAAAGTGCTTAAATTAAAACAAAAATTATTATTATTATAGAAAAGATTTTAAGAGATTTTATAGATTAAAAATATACTTTGGTTATTTTCTATCCATGTGATCGATTCGACTAATTTCATATAGTACTAAGTGTTTTTTTTTTATATTTGTGCCCGTTTGACACTAAATGAGTAAATGGAACAAAATTGCCATATCCGGCCATATTTATGGGTTATATTTAGGGGTGTCAATTCGGGTTCGGGTTGACGGATTCGGGTTCGGGTTGACGGGTTCGGGTTCGTGGGTTGACGGGTCAGAAATGGTCAACCTGAAACTGACATGTTTATATAAACGGGTCAGATATCTCAACCCTAACCCGTTTACCTTCAACCCGAATCTGACCTATATAACCAGTTTAATTTAAACGGGTTAAACAGGTTAGCATGTCAAATAGGTTAAATGGGTCAAACAGGTGAAAATGTTGTTATTATTACACAAATTCATTAACAAAATACTAAAGCACCAAATTACTAAGTAAACTTTTTAGTTTTTAAATAACTATTAGTTACGTTTGAAATAGTTAATTATAAGCTAAGTATAGATATATGTATTTTTAAATATATTTTAATAATTAAACGGGTTGGTGGGTCGACCCATTTAAATTATCATTGACCCGAACCTAACCTGTTTAATTAACGGGTTAGTTGAGTCGACCCGGTGACTGACCCAAAACTTTTTTTACCTCAACCCCAACCTGTTTATTTTCGTGTCGGTTTCAGACTGGGTTTCGTGTCGGGTCAGAAATTGTCACTCCTAGGTTATATATGACTTATGGGAAAGTTGTGAATGATGTAGGCAAGAAGAGCATACAAGGCATTGAGGAGTTTGGTGAAGTTGCAAGCAGTAGTTCGAGGAGCGTATGTGAGGAAGCAGTCTCGTATAGCTTTGGAATGCATGCACGCTCTTGCACGCCTTCAGGTCGTAGTTCGAGCTCGACAGCTTCATCTTCTCACTACTCATCCAAGCTATAGGCCACTCACAACTGCTTAATTAAAATATTTGAGTTTCCATTTGTATAATTATAAGTGAACTTAGGTTCATAGTAATTGTATCATTTCTGCCTTTGTTGATGTCTTTAATGATCGAGAGACAAACTAGTGCAGTCACCTTAATGTGTTTTTCTGTAGATAATTAAAGTGTGTTTGAAAGTAGGGGTGATTATCGGGCCAAAACCAAACCGAACCGAAAGAACCGATAACGATGAATTTTCAAAACCGAAACCGAACCGATAACATGTTATGGGTTTCGGGTTGGTTCGGTTTTGGTTCGGTTATTTTAGGCCAAATGTTAATCCTTTTCCGAAAACCGAACCGATAACATGTTATCGGTTTCGGTTCGGTTCGGTTTCGGTCGGTTTTCGGTTCGGTTTTTTCGGTCCAAATGCTCACCACAATTTGAAAGTCCTGAAGCAGATTTTTTAAGGGTATTACAAGGGTTGGGAGCGGTCTAATAAAACTCGGTTATGCAGCCGGTTCCACTAAGACATGCTTCATTAAATTCGGTAATAAAACCTTGTGTCTATTCGGTAACCAGACCGTTTTAGAATGTCAACCGGAAAACAAATACCTAAAGTTTCAGTTATTGTTTGGTTATCAAATATCATTTAATGAGTTGCCTTATATCGAGCCGATCTACCAAATTAACCAACATGTAGGTACCATTACTTTTTTTTTTTTTGCTTTAAATTTATAAAGGACCTACCTACAATTTTACACCGCCTTCTTAACATAGTCAATAGCATGATAACTAACCCAATATGAGTGTATGATGTTTGATTGTTTGGTAACACACTCACACAAAAGATAGATTTCGTGCTGAGCGCATAGTGGCGAGGGGCAGGGGATTGGTAGTGGTTATATGGTGTTGAGAATTGAGAGAATAAGCTGGGGAGGTGGACCCATTTTGAAAATTTTCAACACGTACTTTTGACACACTGATACGAACCGGTAATTAAAGATACAAACAATCGAATATTTTATTGATAATCCTGGAATTGGAGAATCAGGTTTCTCCCTAAGAACAATGAAAAACACAAATAATTCGACTAAACTTCTCAATGCCTAACAATGAGGGATTTGGTCTCTATTAATAGAGCCGACCTTATTCCTAGACCTAGATAAACAAGGAAACGAAATAATAATAAAATCCTAATATAATAATACTTAATAATAATAATAATAATAATATCCTAATATAAATTAGGATCGTATCATTACTCCCCGCCAAAAAACACACCTTGTCCTCAAGGTGTGGCTTGTGAATCTCAATCGATCTTGAGTCCTGGATCCCATGGTGCAGCTTGTGACTCCATCTCGTCCACCTCGGTGACAATAAGGACTTGCAATGTTTTTTCTGGGCATCGGTGGCCCGGCGCGAACCTTCCGTCACAACGAAAACAAAGCCCTTTTGCCCCTTTTTCAGCGTACTCGGTTTCGGTCATCCTCCTTAACGGTTGTTTCGCCTCTGGTGTAACATCCCAAAACCCGGCCTAGTAGTTTATTGACCTGAAGGTATCTCATTAAATGATTATCTGATTAAATGCTTAGTTAATTTAATTAGCCTGCTGTCCTTTGCGGTATTTTAACCAAAGGGTTAAAATACCCGACTTGTGATTTATTTGGAATGAAAACATGATTTTTATATATTTGGATTATTTGTTAAATATCGTTTCCAGAAATGCTTTCGTTTTTAAAATTGGAGTCCGTTTGCTATTTTAAATAAATTAATTACGAAAGGGACTTTTCAGACATATACTGTATAATTAAAAGACAAGACAACAACGGGGTCCCACCACCCTTGTTGACCGGCCAAGAGAGAGAGGAGGGTAAATCCCTCTTCACTCTTCCCATTTGAAAGCCTTATCCACTATTCCATTGCACCTTTTTCTCCCAAAAACTCTATACTTGTTCTTGAGGTTAACCTTGTTGATTCTTGGTGCTAGAGTCCGAATTTCACACTCAAGTTTGTGTAGGAGAAGTCTAGAAGTAAGTCTCATCCTTTCCTTGGTTTGTTCTTGGTGTTCTTGAGCTAGAGTTTGAACTAGAGTTTATGTAGCTTGATGATTTGTTGGTGAATCTTATTATAGATGTTGTTTTATGTGTTTGTGCAAGCTTTTACATCATTTGTATGGTTGATTGTTGAAGGAAGACAAGATTTGGTGAAAATCACCTTCAACCTCCATTAATGGTGGATGTTGAAGGTGGGTTTTGACAAATCTTGGATTTCTTGATGTTTGAATGAATAGAGTTGTTTATTAGGTTGAGAAATCATGTTTGGTAAGTTATGGATGGTGAAAACATAGTATAGTTGATTGTGTGAATTGATCTAGTTGGTGTTTGGGTCAAATTGATTAACTAGTGATCTTGGAAGTATCATACTTGGAATTGTGATGATTATGATCTTGATGGAATTGTTAAATGATTGTGAATTGCTAGTAATAGATTAATTGCTAGTTGATGGAATTGTTAAATGATAGTGAATTGCTAGTTATAGATTAATTGCTAGTTGATGGAAATATGGAAGTGTTAGGATCATATTCGGTTTTTGGCCCGTTTGGATCAACTAATCATGAATACTTGATAAATGGTCAAAATGGTCAATAGTATTGATGAAGGATTTGTGCTAGTTGTAGATGTCATAAAATGTGCATTTTATGAGTCTCGTGTGGTTAGATGTTGAAATTGTTGATTTTGACGATTCGGTGGATTATCACTAACTCGGTATATTGTTGACAGGAACCGGGAAGGATACTCAGTGATACTAGCTCACTGAGTTAAGGAATCGAAAATTGAAAGGAGAGTGGATTCGACCTACAACTCGGGTTTCGGTTATTTCATTTGGTATTGGCTTGTTGGTGAAAATCGCAGGAATTACCAGACATGGAGAGTTCACGACGCGAACTCCACTTCGCGCCGTGAAGTAGCTCCAGCGAAGTTGGTCGATGGTCGTGAAGTAGTTCACGTTCGGAGTTCCCGACGCGAACTCTAGTTCACGATCGTGAACTTGAGTTCGCGATTGGGAACTCTTTCGTGAAGTATTTCGCGGTGTTTTTCGTAGCTAGTCTACTTGTTATGTATGCATAGTGTTAGGGTTAACCATACATGACTATGTGCACAATCGGGACGAGGTCAGTGTCGGATGGATAACGGCTGGGCACAGTGTATCGACTAATAGGGTATCCGACCTTACCTGTATGCGTTACATGGTTAAGGGGAGGGAGTTGCCCGGGTGTTGGATACAAAACGCTATCAGTTACCGTGGTTTTGGCCGACCATGGTTTAAGGCCCGCAAAGCCGCCGATCCTCTCAATAAGTGATTACCTAACCGGAGATGTTCTTTAACTTCCGTGTTTAAGTGTTTAGGGTAGTTGGTAGTGATAGGAATTCATTCACTTAGCTTTTGTGCTAATCCCTCCCTTATTGACACATTTCAGGTTGGATGGCTTGAACGGGTCGGGCTTGGACGGGAAGTTTGACCATGCTTAAATTATATGTTTTGTAAAATGAGCCGTGTTTAGTAATACCGTCTTTTTAACTAACTTTGGCTGTATTATTTTGTGGGACCACGGTTTGTAAACCTAACTAATTAGAGGCTTCCGTACTTAGACTAATACTTAATTGTCTTTCAAAAAAAATGCGATGTTACAACTTGGTATCAGAGCTTCGGTTTGGCGATGGATACATGGGGTTGGTGTTCCATTCCCAAATCGTGGCTCGTGTTTTGGTCAAACCTTCCGGTCAAGGGGGATTAGAGCAAGTGTGAATCGGGTTTAGTAGTTAGTAAATGTGTACTAACGAGTTAAACTAAGCCTTGGTGAGATGTTGTGTTTTGTAGCAGGAATGACTACGGATGGAAACACCTTGGATAATGTTCCACCGAACACGAACCTTGGGAATGATGGAGCAACGGGCTCGGGGGGTGATGAAATACCGAATGAAGAATATATCGTGTTGTTGGAGACACGGAATATAGAACTTGAGGATACCATAAGGGCTCTTCGCCAAAGCCAATCGACTGAGCCGCGACCCGAGGCTCGGTCTACCTTGCCACCCCCAACCCAAGCGAATCCACCCCCACACTTCACTCAAACTACTCACAATCCCGTCTTTCCCCGCAATGACTCCTCATCTCCCAATGCAAGCATACCATATACGCCACCCACCCACACCGTACCAATTGCCAATGCCCAACACCAACAATTCTTCTACCAACCTTTCCCGATCGAGAAGAAACCGTGCACTTACAAGAACTTCCTTGATTGTAAGCCAACCGAGTACCGGGGGAGTACCGACCCGGCGGAAACTCTAACTTGGCTTAGGGCCACCGAGAAGGCTCTTATTGCTTGTAGTTGTGAGGACTATTTGAAGGTCCGATATGCGTCCCGAATGTTGGGGGGACCGGCTATGGATTGGTGGGATGGGTTGACCGCAAATTTTAGTAATGAGATGATGGATGCAATCACGTGGAAACAATTTAGGGATCAAGTAGAGGCTCGGTATTGTAGCCCGTTTGAGTTGGATAAAATCCGGAATGAATTCATGATGTTGAAGATGACCGATCGAATGACGGTGGATGAGCTTATCCTCCAATTTAATGGTAAGCTCCGGTTTGTGACACAATGGGTGCCTGATGAGTCCACCCAAATCAAACACTTTGTTGGGGCGTTGTTGCCCGAGTATCGGAATGTGACAAGGCTTGCGGGAACTCTCTTGCAAGCCTATGATCTTGCCAAATCGGCCGAAGGTGATATTATGGCTCAAAAAGCCGCGAATCGGGAGAGAGCCCCGTTTCATAGGGGAAAGTATGAACAATCGAACTCGAGCAACCACAAGAAATCTCAAGGAAATCATAAGTCAAACAACGATCGTCGAAAACAAATTCTTCAAGGTTCCAACCAAAGGAACCCGTGGTGCTTACTGTGTAAGTCCGCCCATGCCGGTCCGTGTACGGCGCAAACTCGAAGGTCTATTAAGTGTGGACAACACGGGAATGAATCTTCGGAGTGCAAGCTAGAAAATAGCGTATGTTGGACGTGTCAGAAAGAGGGTCATCGGGCCATGCATTGCCCAACAAAGAAGGGTTCGGGTTCCGGCGGGGGATCGGCTTCGTCGGGAAGTCAAAAGAGGAAGAGTCATCCGCCACCTACGGGTCGGGCATTCAAGATGACGGTGGAGGATGCCACCACTACCGACGATGTCATCACCGGTATGTTTCTAATAAACTCCATACCCGCTCGTGTATTATTTGATTCGGGTGCAAATAGTTCGTTTTCCTCAAAGGGTTTTTGTGACAAATTGAAATTGCCTATTTCCTTGATCGTGACACCTCTAGAGGTAGAGGTGGCCAATGGTAAAATGGTCCCGGTCACGACATCCGTGTCCGGGGCTAGTATTGATATTGATGGCGTGACATTTTCGATTCTTTTACTTGTTATGCCGATATCCGACTTTGATGTGGTTTTAGGTATGGATTGGTTAAGTGCTAATAGGGCCAACATAAATTGTCACCAAAAGTTAATTACTTTTCTTTTACCCGACGGGTCACACGTCGTGGCCCGGGGAGACCGTGCGACCCCGACCATACCCATGATAACCATGATGAAAGCCTGTAAGTCCTTGACCAAGGGATGTGAATCGTTTATAGCCTATGTGATTGACGTGAAAAAGGAAAAGAAAGTGGTTGGTAATCTCCAGGTGGTTTCGGAATACCCGGAGGTGTTTCCCGAAGACTTGCCTGGGTTACCTCCCGTTCGGGAGGTAGAATTCAAAATTGATTTGGTGCCGGGTGCCAATCACGTGGCTAGAGCATCGTGTCGTTTAGCATCGTCCGAGATTCGGGAAATGATGACACAAATCCAAGATTTATTGGATAAGGGTTTCATTCGGTCGAGTTCCTCACCTTGGGGAGCTCCGGTTTTATTCATTAAAAAGAAGGATGGTGCACTCCGTATGTGCATTGATTATCGGGAATTGAACAAGAGAACGGTAAAGAATCGATATCCCTTGCCGCGTATTGACGATTTATTTGATCAACTTCAAGGGTCTTCTTATTTCTCAAAGATTGATTTGAGATCGGGTTATCACCAAGTTCGGGTGCACGAAAATGATATTCTTGGTTATGCCGGTTTATGAGTTCTTGGTTATGCCGTTTGGGTTGACGAACGCTCCCGCGATATTCATGGATTTGATGAACCGAGTTTGTCGGCCTTACCTCGACAAATTCGTTATTGTGTTCATTGACGATATTTTAATTTATTCCAAGACCGAAGAAGAACACGAGAAACACTTAAGGCAAGTGTTAGAAACGTTGAAGCGGGAACATTTGTATGCGAAGTTCTCGAAGTGCGAATTTTGGCTTCGAGAAGTTCACTTTTTGGGTCACGTTATTTGTTCGAATGGGGTCAAGGTGGACCCGGCGAAGATCGAAGCGGTTATGAATTGGGTTGCTCCAAAGAACCCAACCGAGATAAAGAGTTTCTTGGGTTTGGCGGGTTATTACCGCCGGTTTATTAAGGATTTTTCGAAGATAGCGGGTCCTATGACGAGATTGACCCGTAAGGATGTGCCGTTTCGGTGGGGTGAAAATCACGAGAAGTCCTTTCAAACTCTAAAACAATTATTGTGTCAAGCTCCGGTTCTCGCCTTACCCGAAGGCCCGGATGATTTTATTGTTTATTATGACGCTTCACTTGCGGGTTTGGGTTGCGTGTTGATGCAACGAGACCGGGTTATTGCTTATGCTTTGAGGCAATTGAAAAATCACGAGAAAAATTATGCGACTCGCGATTTGGAGTTGGCGGCGGTGGGTTTTGCACTAAAATTATGGAGACACTATTTGTACGGTACTAAGTGCGTGATTTGTACGGATCATAAAAGTTTGCAATATGTATTCACGCAAAAGGAATTGAATATGCGTCAACGAAGATGGTTAGATTTGATTAAGGATTACGATTGTGAAATTGGATATTATCCCGGAAAGGCAAATGTGGTGGCCGATGCCTTAAGTAGAAAGGGAGATTCGGGGCGGGTACAATTTATGCGGATGGAAATTGTGTCGGATTTGGTGTCCCGGTTAAAGATTTCACAAATGGAAGCGTTGAATGTCGAACATTTGAAGGCCGAGATTTTATTAAAGAGGAAGGATGATTTAGAAGAAGATTCTCGGGGTTTGAAGACGTATCAATCTCGGGTTTGGGTACCGTTACTCGGGGGTTTGCGGGAATTGATTTTAGCCCAGGCTCACAATTCTCGGTTATCGGTTCACCCGGGTAGCACGAAGATGTATAATGATTTAAAGGCTCTTTATTGGTGGCCGACGATGAAGACCGACATTGCCCGTTTTGTGGGCCAATGTCATATTTGTGCTCAAGTGAAGGCCGAACACCAAAAGCCCTATGGAACTTTAACCCAATCACCGATTCCCGAGTGGAAGTGGGACCGGATTACTATGGATTTCGTGACCAAGTTGTCGCGTACTCAAAGGGGTCACGATATGATTTGGGTTATAGTTGATCGGTTAACGAAGAGTGCTCATTTCTTGGCTACTAGTGAAACCGCCTCACTTAGTAGATTGGCGAAATTGTACATTGACGAAGTGGTGTCCCGGCATGGAATTCCAATTTTTATCGTGTCCGATAGAGATCCCCGTTTTGCTTCAAATTTTTGGAATAGCTTGCAACGAGAATTGGGGACGCGGGTAAATTTAAGTACCGCGTATCATCCCCAAACCGATGGGCAATCGGAGAGAACGATACAAACACTTGAAGATATGTTGCTGGCTTGTGTGTTAGAGTACGGTGGGTCGTGGGATTCCCACCTACCTTTGATCGAGTTTGCTTATAATAACTCGTATCACTCAAGTATTAAAATGCCACCGTATGAGATGTTGTATGGGCGTCGGTGCCGAACCCCGACGTGTTGGTTGGAAGCGGGTGAGAAACAATATGCGGGACCCGATATTGTACAAATGACCGCGGATAAAGTTGCTATTGCTCGAGAAAAGTTGAAAGCCGCCCGTGACAGACAAAAGATGTATGCCGATCCGAGACGTAGACCCGCTACGTTCTTGGAAAATGAGATGGTTTACTTGAAGGTGTCACCTTGGAAGGGTGTTATTCATTTTGGAAAACGAGGAAAGTTGGTCCCGAGGTTTATTGGGCCGTTTCGAATTAGTAAGGTGGTAAATTCTCAATCGGTAACACTCGAGTTACCCCCGGAGTTGTCGGCAATACACAACACTTTCAACATTTGTTACTTGAGAAAGTGTAACATCGAAGATCCGAGCCAAATTCTTCCGGTGCAAGAGTTGCGGGTTGATACGAAGAAGAGATTGGTCGAAGAACCGGTGGAGTTATTAGACCGAAAAGTAACGAAATTGAGAAAGAAATAGATTCCTATGGTTTTAGTAAAGTGGAAGCACAGTTTGGGTGCGGATATGACATGGGAGACCGAGGCCGATATGCGGGAACGTTATCCCTCCTTGTTTGATCGAGATAGGATTCCGGGGACGGAATCTTCCTTAGTGGGGGAGAGTTGTAACATCCCAAAACCCGGCCTACTAGTTTATTGACCTTAAGGTATCTCATTAAATGATTATCTGATTAAATGCTTAGTTAATTTAATTAGCCTGCTGTCCTTTGCGGTATTTTAACCAAGGGGTTAAAATACCCGACTTGTGATTTATTTGGAATGAAAACGTGATTTTTATATATTTGGATTATTTGTTAAATATCGTTTCCAGAAATGCTTTCGTTTTTAAATTTGGAGTCCGTTTGCTATTTTAAATAAATTAATTACGAAAGGGACTTTTCAGACATATACTGTATAATTAAAAGACAAGACAACAAGGGGGTCCCACCACCCTTGTTGACCGGCCAAGAGAGAGAGGAGAGTAAATCCCTCTTCACTCTTCCCATTTGAAAGCCTTATCCACTATTCCATTGCACCTTTTTCTCCCAAAAACTCCATACTTGTTCTTGAGCTTAACCTTGTTGATTCTGGGTGCTAGAGTCCGAATTTCACACTCAAGTTTGTGTAGGAGAAGTCTAGAAGTAAGTCTCATCCTTTCCTTGGTTTGTTCTTGGTGTTCTTGAGCTAGAGTTTGAACTAGGGTTTATGTAGCTTGATGGTTTGTTGGTGAATCTTGTTATAGATGTTGTTTTATGTGTTTGTGCAAGCTTTTACATCATTTGTATGGTTGATTGTTGAAGGAAGACAAGATTTGGTGAAAATCACCTTCAACCTCCATTAATGGTGGATGTTGAAGGTGGGTTTTGACAAATCTTGGATTTCTTGATGTTTGAATGAATAGAATTGTTTATTAGGTTGAGAAATCATGTTTGGTAAGTTATGGATGGTGAAAACATAGTATAGTTGATTGTGTGAATTGATCTAGTTGGTGTTTGGGTCAAATTGATTAACTAGTGATCTTGGAAGTATCATACTTGGAATTGTGATGTAACGCCCCAAAATTTATATTAATTAAATAATATTATTTTAATCACGTTCATTATTTATAATTAATTTATAATATTTAGACGACCTGTAGTTAGACGGTTCGTTATTTTTAGACGTGATTTAAATTAGACATGTCGGGTTAATTAATTAATTGATTATCATTTATCTTTATTAATCATAATTAACTTTATTTAAGAAGGTAAATAAATAGTTAGTCGCCTCGTAAGAATTAGACGACAATCTATTAGACGGTTAGTAATAGGTAATCGACATTTAGTTAGACGTGGCGGGTTTTATTAAAGTATACTGATTCGGGCCGGCCAAAGGCCAAGGCCCCGAGCTTTCGAGTTATGGGCTTGATTATTTAAAGTTCATTAGTCCCTAAACCTAACAAAACCCTTAACCCCATTTTAGCTTCGGCAGCCAAGCCTTCCCATCCCCATTCGTTTCTTTTCTCCTTTGGCAATTCTTTTTCCTCCAAAACAATCGCCGTTTTTCTTTTGCTGAGCTCCATTCGTTTGCTTTATTTTATATTGCCCTTGCTAGCTTTTGGTGGTCAAATAAGATTTTGAAGATAGCAGGTCACGTGATTGTTGAATAAATGGTTATAGAATTATTATGGTGATGGTGGAGGATGCAGCAGGTCAATGATTTAATGTGGGTTTTGAAGCATGCCGACAATCTAATTGTCGAAGAATTATCAAGCATTTCATCGAGTGAGCAGATTGGGATTTAATTCCACCGACCCATGATAAATTGTGGTAGTCGGTGAGTGTAAGTATCTGGATTCTAATCATCGAGGCAGAAGTGTTGATCAAGCCAAGTTGGTTTCTCCAATCGGTAATCATCTAGACCTATTCTTTTTTTCGGTTTTCTTTTCCTTTTCATTCGATCGATCCGTTATTGTTTGCAGACTAATCCCGTTTGTGTAGGGCTGTGACAAACCAAAGAGGGTTCGGGTTGTAATTAGATTGTTCGCATCGGTTTTGTTTTGTTGTCTTGGTTCTAATTCTCGAGTCCTAGAATTTTATATATCAAGTTCCTGTTGTTGTTTAATCGTGGCTGTTTTCGACCTGCTTCCGGTCAGAATCTGGACCCCATGCCTTCTGGACTTTTGTAGCTCGTTGTTATACCTTTCTGTGGCCGCCGACCGCTCGTTAATCGAGTTAACGGTTTGTGAGATACGACCCTTTTCGTAACTGACTGCAGTGCTGAAATACTGCACGAAATTGCCTGTTGCAGGCCTGTTTCGGGACCCTTCGGGGCAGAACCGGGCCGAACTTTCTATAGACGGTTTATAGTGTCTTATGTATACTATCTGCTGCGAAAATCTAGTGTCATTCGGTGTACCGAGTTGAAAGTTACGGTCGTCCGATCTTGCTTCAAATTATGTTTTGAATTATGTTGATATTCGGGTTTTAGAAATACTAGTCTTACCAAATTATGAGTCTTTATTTTCGTGGGTTTATAGGGCTGTGTTTCGGGTTTAAGGGCTGCATTTGTAAGTATCGGGTTGGGTCAAAACCATCTTGATTATAGCTAGACATTTTGTTAACCGAGAAACGGAAACCGAACCTTAGGGTTCTTGGTTTCCTAAAACCAAATAGATTTCTTAAATAAAAGACTAGATTAATGGTAAACATGTTTCTGAGACTAAATGTGAATTTCGGGAATGTCGGGTGTCTCGGTAATAAATGGATTGATGTCGGGATTGCAAAAACGAGTTTTAAAAGTTATAAATTTTGGCAGAATCTGCCTCATATTCACAGCTGTTTTAGATCTGGTTAAACTAATCTTTTCGGTTTTTGGCCCGTGCTGAGACCTTGGTTTTTGAGTTAGCTTTCCAACGCCGCAACCCTCTCGTCAATCCGAATTACGGTTTAAAAGTTATAGTCGATTTAGTATGCTGCTGTTAGGAAACTGACCTGTGCAGTATGTCTGTCTTGCATCACTGTTTTGAGACACTTAGAGTCTGTTTTGGCTAGTGACCGTCTCACAGTAAATTGTAGTTCTGATTGTCTTCTAACCATGGTAACAAGATGGGGAAAAATCTAATAAACCGTTTAGGAGTTATGGCAGTTTCCGTGAGACTGACGGGGGCTGCCAGTTTTCTGAAATAAGTCCTCGGGTAGGATTTTAATTCCGGGTTTCACTTTTTGGTTTTTAGGACCGTCTAGGAGATAACGTGCTGTCCTTCTGATTGTCGAGAACCCTTTGGAGCTTACGTTTCTCGAGGTGAGTATTCTCACCGTGTATTCAGTTTTAACGTTATACATGCATGACTTACGTGTTACATTTCTTGCACCATAATTGTTATCTGAGTTTGATCTGTTATCTGAGTATCTGAGCAGCTGTTTACTTATTCATGATCTGAGACATTGTGCCTGGGTAACTGAGCTCGGCACAGAGTCATTCTGTGCTATTACATGCTAGGGCAATCTGAGATAATTATGTTAAAGAAATAATAAAACATAATAACACACATCTGAGTTTTGGGATCACCTCCCGTCTGAGTTTTTGGAATTATTCCCGTCTGAGTTTTTGGGATTATTCCCGTCTGAGTTTTTGGGATTATTCCAGTCTGAGTTTTGGGATCACTCCCGTCTGAGTTTTGGCTTACGCCTATCTGAGGTGTGAGGAGGGGCGAGGTTGATCTCTCGTCCCAAATCACACAAGCGCGCTATATAAATTAAAATCTGAGTAATAAAATCCGAGAAATAAATCTGAGTAAATAATCGAGTAGATTCTGAGTAGGAGTACACCGATGTGCCCTCATGTGTTGTATGTTACGATTGTTTGCATTTTGAGATATTCACTCAGCTTCTCCAGCTGACCCCTATTTTCCCCCACATTGTTTCAGGTACCAGCAGAGGAAAGGAGAAGGTGGACGGTTGACCGCTGTATCTTTCATTACCGATGTGGACGGCATTTAATATTTTAAAAACACTTAATTTTAACTAATTCCGCATTAAATATATTTTTAAATGAAAATACTATTATTGGGATTTAATGATTCGAGTTATTGGGACCTTTTGATTATAATTTTGTATTTAAAAATTTTAAAAAAATCTTGTAAATTTTAGGGTGTTACAAGTTGGTATCAGAGCTCTGACTTGAGGGATTTGGGTTCGCAAGGGGCGAATTCAAACTCAAGTTTGAGTATCGAGTTTTTCAAACGAGAAAAGAGTCAAATATTTTTCTGAGAAAAGTTTCCACATCGAACATACAGCATGTCACGTCGACCTCTCGCTTCCTACTGCCGGTAATATTTAAGAGTATTATTTAATTGAGATTTTGCTATATTCTGAGTATAGACGAGTAGCATATTCTGAGAATTTTCGGTTTATATCCTGAGAGAATTACTTGTGATTGTATGGCTAAACATATATGTATATAGATATACTATTCTGAGATTCCATAATTTTGTGAATAATTTAGAGCTTAATTTGAGCATAATTTCGATTTTAATTCTTAGAGTTCTATATTTATATATATGAAAAATATATACTGGAGAAAGGTGAACTTATAAAAACTAATGAGAAAAGAATAAAAGTTTCAACACCTAATAGAGTTGAGGTGAAATTTTATAAATTCTGAGAAATTCTAACCACAAGTGTAATAATGAGATATTAATTTATTATATAAGATCCATAAGCTGTGTAATGAGAAACATGATTTGAGTAAATGAGAAATGAGGAAATTATTAACATTAAAGAGGAGTACTTAACATTCGTATTTGGAGAATATTAAAATCTTTCATATGGGAGAAAACCCTTAATAGACTGAGTCATTTTAACGAGTAAATCAGAGATTAGTAAATCAAATTGATTAAGAATATTTTTAAGAGGATTTACCAAGTTGAGTAAAAGAAAGAATTATTAAGTCAATAAAATGGAAAAAATATTTCGAGTAAGTAGGTTAAATTGCTGAGTGCAAAACTAAATGTGGATGACAAGTTAAGTGACAGATTAATGAGTTCACACTGATAGCTTAAAATAAACTATGTAAGTTTAATAGACTAATTAATTGAGGAATTGCTGAGTCAAATTAATCAGATATTATTGAAGCTCATCTTAAAGAGTAATTATATAAGAGGATTAAGAGAAAGCTAACGTCATCAATTTGATGATGATTTATTTAAAAACGAGTTAAAAGAGCGATAAATTGAATCAAATTAATCGAGGAATGCAATAACTGAGAACTCTGATAAAAAAAAGATATTAATAGACATGCTCACAAATTACAATAAATTTAATATAACTGTGAAGAGGATATAAGTTATATTTATGAGGAATGATAAATGGCATGTCCAAATGAAAAGTTTAAAAAGGAGATTTGTATTGTGAAAATAACTAAGTGGAAATATTTCTATGAATCTGAGTTATCCGAGTACCGCGTACGAGACTAAATGTACGCATGATTTTCTGAGTAATGGTTATGAGATTTTGAGTATGCACTATTGAGTGCATATCTGTATTTATCAGATATTGAAAATAAACTTCCTTTCTCCTGAGTGTGATTAAAATTCCTTTCTTCTGAGTGTGATTTGTTGGTGGGTTTATATGTGGGAAGTTGTAAACTTTGGGATTTACTCGTGACCAAACAGAAGTAGGTGTCGAAAGTAATAGAGGGCCCCTATTATCGTACACACCGAACTTTTGGTTGGTTATGGGGAGATTTTGAAGGGAACGATGGACCAATGCTTGTTATGGTGAATTTAGTATGTGTATCCTAATTGTTTGTGTGCTACATACTTGCTTGTTTATTTCGGTAGACAATACTAGTTCCAAACTCGAGGACGAGTTTTCTCCAAGTGGAGTTGAGTAGGGGTAAAAAGGGAAAATTGTCAAGAAATAATTATCATTAATTATTATTTAGAAATATTATGAGCATGATGATTATGCAGAGAGATCTTGTTGGTATGAATTTAAAGTGCGAAATCTAGATACATATAATTGATCAAATAAATTATGAGAGTAACTATCAATCAAGCAGTTGAGAATAACTAAATTCATTCTATGGGTAATTATAGAGTTTACAACAAAATGATAGATCGGGTTTACTGGAGAAATTAACAAATCAAGTTAATTGGGTTGAATGAATATCGTGCAAAAGGGAAGTAGTAATACTACAATTATATACAAAATAAGACAGTATACTTATTCTTGGTGGTTATAAATGTGATAATGAGAAATCATTAAATTAAAGTGATGAGAACTTATTAATGAGTCGAATATGAGAAAACTGCTATAATGAAATTTTGAGAAAAATGAGTTAAAATGAGAGCGGTAATTTGCTGGTAATGAGTTATTATTAAAACGAGCTAAATGATAAAATTTTATTTTGATTAATTATGGAGTAATTTTGAGTTATAAGAAATTTACAAATAGAGTTACATAAGCAACTTAATAAAATGAGTCAAAAGAGAAAAGTATTAAAGTAACGGGAAGTTTCATTCAAATTTTTGAAGTATTATAAAGTGTTATGAGTTGTGAGGTATTATAGAATTATATGAGAAAACTCTATTTATAAATAATTATTAAACTTGAGATGAGAACAACTATTCAATAAATTGATATTGAACTTAGGAGAAATTTCGAAAAGACGAGAATGTACTGAATTGATTAACCATGGGTAAACTGTAAGATTTAGAATAAAGTATAACTGCGAAGTCAGTAAATGAGAACTAAGGAATTAATTCGTAATTGGAGTAACGAGAAATTATTATAAATAAGAGTATGAAATTTAATTGGAATTTTTAGTGGGTAACATGAAATTAATGAGTAGAGATGGTCAAAATAATTAAGAGACATTTTAAATTGTGTAAAATCAGTGAAACGGTCTATTTAAGGATCATTAATCTAGATGAATGAGAAAACATCTATTAAAATATTATCGAGAAACCACTAAATATAATAGAATGAGAACCTATTAAAGGGAATTAAATGACAAGATCATTAATTTGAGCTATTTAAAGGGTTATCAACATCGGTAATATGCAAACCTAATAGAGTAAGGTAACAATATAATGTTAAAGAAGAGTTATTTTGAGAACCAATAACACGGTTGAGAGAGAGTATATCATTTCAAGTATTATAAGCTGGTAAATTGGAACACGCGAGTAGTAATAAGAACGAGTAAAAATATGATTTATACCTAATGCTACTATTTGTAAATATTATTACCTTATGAGTTGTTACTGAGTTAAAATTTTGGGTTATACTTCTGAGATATATTCCGAGTTAGCCTCATGAGTTACATTCCTGAGTGACATTCTGAGTACTACTGAGTGATTTTGAATTTCGTATGCATTATCTGTGACTTCTGTGTGAAAGGTACATTCCTTGTGTATAAGGTGCCCACTGTTGTGTTATTTAGCAGTGGGGTGACCCACTCATTTGTTTTCTTATGCCCTAAGCAAATTGATGTCCCATATATTAGAGGACCTTTCTGAGCCATTATTGATAAGAGATGAGCTATAATAAACTTGTATTTGTTGCTAAGGTGTATAGTGTTGTTAAAGGGGTTGTGCGTGAAGAAATTTTTTCCCATGAAATTGGTTGTTAATGCCATGAGAGGGACGAGTGTGATTGTGAAAATGGATTGGATGACCTAGTACTAGGCTGAGATCATTTGACATCATCAACAAATCAATAGCAAATCTCCAAGTGGAGCAACATTAACCGTTGGGTGCAGGAACCGAGATCCTTAGAGAGCATTCCGTTTTTTTTTTATCTCTTTTAACCTTATTTTGTTACGCCGATAGAGCATGAAGATTGTACGAGCGATTGCAAGAACTGAAGTTTATTTTTAACCGCGAATGTAGCCCTGAAGAATTTTTTTATCATGACCTTGTTCGTGTCTCCCCATTCGAGGATGTGTGTCGTTGGCGAGTTTGAGTCTGAGACGCGAGATCACTATCCTGAGCTACTTCCGAGTAATGACTTCGGGGACGAAGTCTGATTCAAGTGGAGTTGAGTTGTAACGCCCCAAAATTTATATTAATTAAATAATATTATTTTAATCACGTTCATTATTTATAATTAATTTATAATATTTAGACGACCTGTAGTTAGACGGTTCGTTATTTTTAGACGTGATTTAAATTAGACATGTCGGGTTAATTAATTAATTGATTATCATTTATCTTTATTAATCATAATTAACTTTATTTAAGAAGGTAAATAAATAGTTAGTCGCCTCGTAAGAATTAGACGACAATCTATTAGACGGTTAGTAATAGGTAATCGACATTTAGTTAGACGTGGCGGGTTTTATTAAAGTATACTGATTCGGGCCGGCCAAAGGCCAAGGCCCCGAGCTTTCAAGTTATGGGCTTGATTATTTAAAGTTCATTAGTCCCTAAACCTAACAAAACCCTTAACCCCATTTTAGCTTCGGCAGCCAAGCCTTCCCATCCCCATTCGTTTCTTTTCTCCTTTGGCAATTCTTTTTCCTCCAAAACAATCGCCGTTTTTCTTTTGTTGAGCTCCATTCGTTTGCTTTATTTTATATCGCCCTTGCTAGCTTTTGGTGGTCAAATAAGATTTTGAAGATAGCAGGTCACGTGATTGTTGAATAAATGGTTATAGAATTATTATGGTGATGGTGGAGGATGCAGCAGGTCAATGATTTAATGTGGGTTTTGAAGCATGCCGACAATCTAATTGTCGAAGAATTATCAAGCATTTCATCGAGTGAGCAGATTGGGATTTAATTCCACCGACCCATGATAAATTGTGGTAGTCGGTGAGTGTAAGTATCTGGATTCTAATCATCGAGGCAGAAGTGTTGATCGAGCCAAGTTGGTTTCTCCAATCGGTAATCATCTAGACCTATTCTTTTTTTCGGTTTTCTTTTCCTTTTCATTCGATCGATCCGTTATTGTTTGCAGACTAATCCCGTTTGTGTAGGGCTGTGACGAACCAAAGAGGGTTCGGGTTGTAATTAGATTGTTCGCATCGGTTTTGTTTTGTTGTCTTGGTTCTAATTCTCGAGTCCTAGAATTTTATATATCAAGTTCCTGTTGTTGTTTAATCGTGGCTGTTTTCGACCTGCTTCCGGTCAGAATCTGGACCCCATGCCTTCTGGACTTTTGTAGCTCGTTGTTATACCTTTCTGTGGCCGCCGACCGCTCGTTAATCGAGTTAACGGTTTGTGAGATACGACCCTTTTCGTAACTGACTGCAGTGCTGAAATACTGCACGAAATTGCCTGTTGCAGGCCTGTTTCGGGACCCTTCGGGGCAGAACCGGGCCGAACTTTCTATAGACGGTTTATAGTGTCTTATGTATACTATCTGCTGCGAAAATTGTTATCTGAGTTTGATCTGTTATCTGAGTATCTGAGCAGCTGTTTACTTATTCATGATCTGAGACATTGTGCCTGGGTAACTGAGCTCGGCACAGAGTCATTCTGTGCTATTACATGCTAGGGCAATCTGAGATAATTATGTTAAAGAAATAATAAAACATAATAACACACATCTGAGTTTTGGGATCACCTCCCGTCTGAGTTTTTGGAATTATTCCCGTCTGAGTTTTTGGGATTATTCCCGTCTGAGTTTTTGGGATTATTCCAGTCTGAGTTTTGGGATCACTCCCGTCTGAGTTTTGGCTTACGCCTATCTGAGGTGTGAGGAGGGGCGAGGTTGATCTCTCGTCCCAAATCACACAAGCGCGCTATATAAATTAAAATCTGAGTAATAAAATCCGAGAAATAAATCTGAGTAAATAATCGAGTAGATTCTGAGTAGGAGTACACCGATGTGCCCTCATGTGTTGTATGTTACGATTGTTTGCATTTTGAGATATTCACTCAGCTTCTCCAGCTGACCCCTATTTTCCCCCACATTGTTTCAGGTACCAGCAGAGGAAAGGAGAAGGTGGACGGTTGACCGCTGTATCTTTCATTACCGATGTGGACGGCATTTAATATTTTAAAAACACTTAATTTTAACTAATTCCGCATTAAATATATTTTTAAATGAAAATACTATTATTGGGATTTAATGATTCGAGTTATTGGGACCTTTTGATTATAATTTTGTATTTAAAAATTTTAAAAAAATCTTGTAAATTTTAGGGTGTTACATGTGATGATTATGATCTTGATGGAATTGTTAAATGATTGTGAATTGCTAGTAATAGATTAATTGCTAGTTGATGGAATTGTTAAATGATAGTGAATTGCTAGTTATAGATTAATTGCTAGTTGATGGAAATATGGAAGTGTTAGGACCATATTCGGTTTTTGGCCCGTTTGGATCAACTAATCATGAATACTTGATAAATGGTCAAAATGGTCAATAGTATTGATGAAGGATTTGTGCTAGTTGTAGATGTCATAAAATGTGCATTTTATGAGTCTCGTGTGGTTAGATGTTGAAATTGTTGATTTTGAAGATTCGGTGGATTATCACTAACTCGGTATATTGTTGCAGGAACCGGGAAGGATACTCAGTGATACTAGCTCACTGAGTTAAGGAATCGAAAGTTGAAAGGTGAGTGGATTCGACCTACAACTCGGGTTTCGGTTATTTCATTTGGTATTGGCTTGTTGGTGAAAAATCGCAGGAATTACCAGACATGGAGAGTTCACGACGCGAACTCCACTTCGCGCCGTGAAGTAGCTCCAGCGAACTCCACTTCGCGCAGGAATTAACTTCCGTGTTTAAGTGTTTAGGGTAGTTGGTAGTGATAGGAATTCATTCACTTAGCTTTTGTGCTAATCCCTCCCTTATTGACACATTTCAGGTTGGATGGCTTGAACGGGTCGGGCTTGGACGGGAAGTTTGACCATGCTTAAATTATATGTTTTGTAAAATGAGCCGTGTTTAGTAATACCGTCTTTTTAACTAACTTTGGTTGTATTATTTTGTGGGACCACGGTTTGTAAACCTAACTAATTAGATGCTTCCGTACTTAGACTAATACTTAATTGTCTTTCTAAACAAAAAAAAATGCGGTGTTACATCTGGTGTTGGTGGCCGGGTCGCCCCGGTTGCTGGAATTACCTCTGATTTAGTTTCCCCGCCACTGGTTCGCGGGTAGGTTGGCTTGCCCGCCCCTTTATCTTTGTCAATCACGGAACCTGCTCGAGATTCATCAATTATTAGGGTTAGTCTCATAATTTGGTCTAAACCCACCGGTTGTAGTACACGCACTGAATTTCTCAAGTCCGTTTTAAGGCCCTTGATGAACGTTCCCTCTAGCACTCTCTACGATATGCCTTGGAGTTGAGCCGCCATTGATTCGAACATACTGACATACTCGTGTGCCGTGCCCGTTTGTTGGATTGCCAAGAATTGCTCATGTAGGTCGCCTTCTTGAGATGGTTGGAACCGCTCAAGCAATTTAATTTTTAATTGTTCCCACCCTCGGAATGGTGCTCGTTGATCGTTCCAGCGAAACCATGACAGTGCCTGCCCTTCGAGGCAGATTATGGGTTCCCGTAATCGATCCTCGGGAGATACAATACCTTGCACATCAAAAAACCGTTTAGACCTATAAATCCAACCATAAGCATCCTCACCATCAAAGATGGGCATCTTTAGTTTTCTCATTCGCTGGTCCGCCCCTGGTGGCCATCCCCGATTTCCAGACTGGTCCGAGCTGCTGCCCTGTCCGTTTTGCCAATGGGGTATACCTCGGGCAGGGTAGTACAAGTTAGGTTGTGACTGATCTGACTGGTGGGGTTGTTTGTTTCGGTTCGTCGAGCTACTGCCCCCGACGTTGGTTGAGAAGACGGGAAATCCCTCCTCATCAAAGAGATACGGACCGTTGGTGTTGTTGAGCGGCGCGATCGGCCGTAGGGTTGGTTGCGGTTTGGTGGTGTCGGCGGTAGAGATTGGCGGCGGAGGTGCGGCAGTGGTGGTCATAGGGTTTGTTGACGATGGCGGCGGCGGTGTCTGTTTCTGCAAGTTGAGCAACAAGCGCATCATCTCTGCGTTTTTGGCCTGCATTTCTTCTTGCATAGTAGTAAGCTGAGTCTGCATAGGTCCCATGGTGTCTCGCACTTCTGCGAATTGGGCAGTAGTGTCGGTTTTGTGCTGGGTTAACTCAGTGTCGACATCAGCAATTTTTTTCGTCATCTTGGATCGAACGACTCTCTAGTGAACAGTGCGCACGATGAACAGTGTCGGATGAACAGTAATGCGATGAACAGTAATCGGATGAACAGTAATCGGATGAACCGTAATCGGATGAACAGTAATCGGATGAACAGTAATCGGATGAACAGTAATCGGATGAACAGTAATCGGATGAACAGTAATCGGATGAATAGTACTTTTTTTTTTGTAACGATTGATCCAGAACCGAACAGCTCTGATACCAATTTGATACGAACCGGTAATTAAAGACACAAGCAATCGAATGCTTTATTGATAATCCTGGAATTGGATAACAGTGGTTATGATTTTGATTTTGAATGAATTTCATTGAACAATCGTGATCCCTTAATATAGGGAGAATGGATACAATACAAGGTAAGAATATCTACCATAAAAGCTAACAACTATCCTAATATATAATATTCAAATAATCTTCTATATATTTACTAAGAGTCCCCCACAGTTGGAGCGGGAGTAGAGCGGACGTTCAAACTGTCACGAAAAGTCTCGAATAGTTGTCTAGGTAGGCCCTTTGTAAAAATGTCGGCATATTGGTAGGCAGCGGGAACGTGTAGGACATGAATATGACCGATTTTTACTTTTTCTCTGACAAAGTGTATGTCGAGCTCGACATGTTTTGTTCTTTGATGTTGAACGGGGTTGCCGGATAAGTAGACTGCGGACACGTTATCACAGTACACAATGGTGGCTTTGCGTAGCGGGACATGTAATTCCATAAGTAAGTTGCGCAGCCAGCTGGTCTCGGCTACGGTGTTTGCGACCCCACGATACTCGGCTTCGGCACTAGAACGAGAGATGGTAGATTGCCTTTTTGATGACCATGACACTAAAGTATCCCCGAGATAGACACAATACCCCGAGGTCGATCTTCTTGAGTCGGGGCATCCAACCCAGTCGGCGTCGGAGTATGCGGTTAGATTGTGACTGGGTGATGGGGTGATCCGGATACCGTAATTAATAGTACCTTTGATGTATCGGATAATCCGTTTCATGAAGTTAAAATGCGAGTCCCGCGGTGCATGCATGAATAGACAAACTTGTTGGACCGCATATGAGATGTCGGGTCTCGTGAAGGTTAAGTATTGAAGTGCGCCCGCCAAACTACGATATAGGGTGCCATCGGGTAGAAGTTTGCCCGCGGTAGCACTTAGTTTAGAGGATGTGTCTACGGGTGTGTTGCATGGGTTGCATGTCGTCATGGAGGCTCTTGTAAGTATATCTTGTGCGTATTGATGCTGAGATAAAAACAGTCCGTGGTCATCCCTTTGAACCGAAATACCCAAAAGTGGTGTAAAGTACCGAGATCCGACATGGCAAATTCCCGTGATAAGGTAGCGATAATTGATTGCAACAGGTTTGAATTCGATGCCGTGAGGATTATATCGTCAACGTACAATAACAGATAAGCGGTGTGTGTACCTTGTTGATATACAAATAATGAGTTATCACACATGCTACTTCGGAAACCGTTTGTAGTAATGAATGTTGCAAATCGATTGTACCACGCCCGGGGGGCTTGTTTAAGCCCATATAGTGATTTTCGAAGGCGGCAAACGTGATCGGGTGAATTTTTGTCAACAAAGCCCGCGGGTTGGTGCATAAACACCGTTTCTTGAAGCTCGCCGTGTAAGAAAGCATTTTTTACGTCAAGTTGATTAATCGGCCACTTACGAGAAACGGCGAGGCTTAAAACTGTTCTAATAGTAGCCGGTTTAACAACCGGGCTAAACGTGTCATCGCAATCAATACCAACCATTTGAGATTTCCCGTTAACCACTAAGCGTGCTTTATAACTTTGAAGAGACCCATCCGCCTTAAATTTGTGGCGGAATAACCACATACATCGTATTACCGGGCGATCGGTGGGACAAGGCACGAGTTCCCAAGTGTTATTCTGAATTAAAGCATTATACTCGTCCTGCATGGCATTGTACCAATTTTTATCTTGAAAGGCTTTGGTGTAAGTTGAGGGAACAGGAGATATGGCGGGTTCAGTAGAAGTGTGGAGGTTAAGCATTTGTCGTGGTTTGAAAATTCCTTCCTTGGCTCTCGTAGTCATGGGATGGGTGTTATCAGGGGGCGGTATGTGGGGTGGTGGGGAGGGGGTGCGGCTGGTGGGGAGTGTGGTGGGGAGTTTGGTGGGGAGTTTGGTTGGGAGTTGGGTTGGATTGGTGGTGGGGTCGGGTCTGGTAGGTGGGGTGACGGTGTGGTGGTTGCAGTTTGGTTTAAAAAGGGTGTGGGTATTGTGTGGTCATCTAGAAATGTGTATGATTGGGTCGTATTGTGATCGTTGTATGGGAACGATGTTTCGTCAAATACGACATGTCTAGATATGAGAACTTTCCCGGTTGTGGGATCGTAACATCGATATCCTCGGAAATTGGTGGGGTAACCGAGAAAGATGCAACGAAGGGATCGGGGGTGTAGTTTGTGGGGTTGGGTGGCGGAGGTATTTGGGTAACATGCGCACCCGAATACTTTAAGGTGGTCGTATGTTGGGTGGCGAAGGTATAGGGCATAGGTTGGGGTAAGTGAATTTAGGCGTTTGGTTGGAAGGATGTTATGGATATACGTTGCGGTATGGAGAGCCTCGACCCAAAACTTTGGTGGTAGTTGGGCGTGTGATAGAAGAGCTCGAAAAATATCGTTCAAACGACGTATCATTCGCTCGGATTTGCCGTTTTGAGGTGATGTTTGAGGACATGAGAAACGGAACACAAGTCCATTGTTTGAGGCAAAAGTTTTAAACTCGTTATTATCAAATTCCCCCCCTAAGTCACATTGAAAAGATTTGATTTTGCGATTAAATTGTGTGACTATAAGTTTGTGAAATTTTGTAAAGTTGAGAAAAGTATCCGACTTATATTTAAGGGGGTATATCCAAACATATTGAGTAAAATTATCGATAAGCACCATGTAATATTTATAGCCGGAATTGCTACTAACGGGAGATGTCCACAAATCACAATGAATAATATCAAAAGGAGCAAATGTAGACGTATTAGAATCATAAAATGGTAAACGTTTGTTTTTCGACACTTGACACGAGTGACAAACCGTAGAATGGTTTGTCTTATTACATGAAATAAAATAACGAGTACGAAGAAAATCCAAAATTGTAGCACCGGGGTGACCGAGACGGTTGTGCCATTGATCGGTGGTGGAGGTGGCTACAAAAACTGATGGAGGAATAGCGGGTGCGGTGAAGGGGTATAAGTCACCCGTACTATTGTGGCGGGAAAGAGTCCTCCCATCCTTCAAATCCTTCACAGAAAAACCGAAAGGGTCAAACTCAAGAGAATCTTTATTATGACGAGTGAATTTACGAACCGATAAAAGATTTTTAATGATATTTGGGGTGTAAAGAATATTATTGAGTTTGTAATTGTAATGGGTGGCGTTACCGGAGCCTTTTATAGGAATAACCGTACCATTGCCAACAAAAATAGCGGGTATACTTGATGGCGTTAATTTAGTATGAATTTTACCTTCATCGGCGGTTAAGTGAGACGAGGCTCCAGTATCCATGTACCACGATGGATCGGGGTAGTTGAGGTGCATTGCCTGAAACGCCATTCCAATATCGGTGGGATTAAGTGCGTTGTAATCTTGTGTGGGCTGCTCATTTGTAGCTTGGGCCGTAACATCATTTGCACTAGATGGGCCTGCTTGTTGAAGTGCCATGTGGGCCGAAGCACTGTTGGGTTTTGCACTTGTGTTTTGTGGAGCAGCATTGTTGGGCCAAATGTTACCAGGCCACCCACCGCCTTGGGTAGGGTATGGGCAAGGTGGCGGTGCCCACCAAGCCCATGGAGGGTATGCGTTTTGTGGTGGAGCAAGCGTGGAATAGGACCTGCCACGACCCGAATTAGACGTGCGCCCCCCCCCCCCCCCCCCGATTGTAGGAGCGTCCAGGGCCTCGTCCTCTACTATACGAACGTTGATCTGTAGAGTGTGCGGGTGATGTGGCAGCGTCACTTTTAGCGGAAGACGGGGTTACCATAGCTGATTGACTCGTATTTTAACGAGCTGTTTGACGATGTTGTTCTAATTGCAACATACTACACGTGACATCCCACTTGGGGGAACTTTGATTGATGAAAGAAGCAACTGTGTCAAACTCCGAGGGTAGACCTCGAACTAACTGTAGCACCATGCGTGTTTCATTGACCGGATTGTCGACGTCCGTCAATTGTTCGGCGAGATCCTTCAGTTTTTGGCAATACTCGTCCATCGATGAGCATGCGGCTAGGGTGAGGTTAGTGAATTCGTGCTCGAGAGCAGCGGCACGGGATCCTTTATTGTTGTGGAATATGTCCCGAATTTTGACCCACGCATCGTGTGCGGTAGCTTCGGCATCAAGGACTCGGACTAGAAGATCGTTAGACAACGTTCCGTAGATCCATTGTAATACGATTGCATCTATCTCCGCCCACGTTTCATATTTCTCATCGGTGGCGGCCGGCGGTCTTGTACCGTCGATGTGGTGGAGTACTTTGTAACCTCTAGCGTGTAACTTGAAGAGCTTAACCCACGAAGAATACGTAACCTTCGTACCATCGAGTATCCGTACTTTATTCTGGATATTCGTCACCGTGTAAACGGGATGAAGGTTTGTTTGTTTGGGTGTTGTTTCTGTCGACGGAGCCATAGCTAAGTCGAAGATGAAAGCTTAATCAAAGAGACGGCTGCTAGGGTTATTGTGGAGGTGGCTCTGATACCATAACAGTGGTTATGATATTGATTTTGAATGAATTTCATTGAACAATCGTGATCCCTTAATATAGGAAGAATGGATACAATACAAGGTAAGAATATCTACCATAAAAGCTAACAACTATCCTAATATATAATATTCACATAATCTTCTATATATTTACTAAGATTGGAGAACCAAGTTTCTCCCTAAGAACAATGAAAAACACAAATAATTCGACTAAACTTCTCAATGCCTAACAATGAGGGATTTGGTCTCTATTAATAGAGTCGGCTTTATTCCTAGACCTAGATAAACAAGGAAACGAAATAATAATAAAATCCTAATATAATAATACCTAATAATAATAATAATATCCTAATATAAATTAGGATCGTATCACACACATGCATTCATCTTAACAACTGTTTGTGTTATAAGTTTCAAGATTGAGGATCATTTGTGATTTGTATACTATAAAGGACCGTTTAGGGATATTTTGTAAGTTTGGAAACTAGAAGGACAATTTATGTATTTTATTATAAACAAATTTGAAAATTTAAAGCATCGGGTGAACCGGTGAAGTTATAAAAATAAGGTTCCCGTTGTTTATTTTTCAGAACAGGAAGACGAAAATATCTCCATTTCGCCATGTCTGAGCCGACAAGGACCGATGACAAGGTATATCATTGCGTCTTTCGACTTCGCCTGTAATTTATTTATCTTCTTTTCTAAAAATTGGGCGTCTCAAAGGAAATCGATATAGAAAATTCTGTTGTGTTTTCTAACTTGCATTTTATTACGGGTTTAATTAGGGTTTCTTATGTCTAAGGTTTAGCAAGTTCTACTAATTTTGTTGTCTTAATTTTAGTTGATTCTTACTAGATCGGTAACCTTAGATTCTGTTGGATGATTTGCATTTTTTTTTTCCTTCTGATTTGTTAAGTTGATATGGTACAGCAAATTATCTACTACATTTTGCCTGATTTGAATTTTGTTTCAGTTTTTCATGGGGGAAGAAGAAGAAGATCGAATCAGTCAGTTACTCGATTGCTTAATTGTTGAAATCCTGTCTCGTTTACCCTCCACAAAAGAAGTCATTAGAACATGTACACTCTCCAAACGATGGGAACATCTTTGGACTTTTGTTCCTACTCTTAATTTTCACCATAATTTTAATGACCAATCGGCCTCCAATTTTGTCTCTTGCGTTGACAAAACCCTAACTCAACGTCCCCAATTGAAGCTCAAGAAATTCAACTGTCTACCATGTTTGAGAGGCGGTTTAAGTCGAAATACAACAATTGGGTTCATTATGCTTTAAGTTGTAACGTTGAAGAGCTTACCTTAACGTTAAGGGATCCTTATTTGGACATTCCATTTCCGTTAGACGATTCTTTTTTCACCAATTCATGTTTTACTGATCTGAATGTGGAAGGTTTCATATTGAATCCGACTCGTGCGATTAGTTGGAAAAATCTTAAGAAATTGACTATTACAAATGGGAATTTAAGTGAAGATTTCATTAAAGTTATATTATCTGGAAGTCCCGTATTGGAAACATTGGTGTTTAATTTTTGTTATGGTTATCGTCGGCTCAATATTACTTCAAAGAGTGTTAAAAACTTGGTGTTCTCTGGATACATATATCCTGGTGATAAAGATCATGATAATCCAAGTATTGTCGAAATAAATGCTCCATATATTTTGTCACTAACAATTAGTGAACTTTTGTATCGGTGTAAGATTTTCTTGCTAGATGTTTCTTCGCTAGTCAAAGCAAACTTAGATTATGACCGGAATCATGAGACTAATGAGGATGAAGCACAAGAGGAGACCCTTAAAGGATATATTAAATCTTCGTCATGTCAAGGACCTTAAGATTGGGATTTTCGTTCAAAAGGTAAAATATATTTTTGGAAACTTGTATGCTGATTATACTTTGATAGATTTTATATTAAAGATTGTCAAGATACGCGTTTTGGAAGTTATTATTGCGACTTGAATAATTAGAAACAATTTACGATAACTTGCCATACGCGCATTTCAAATCTGGTTGTTTTGACCCTAAGCACAAAAAATGTAATTTGGAATTACTTGACCGAAGTGCAAGAATTTTACTGTGATTTGAATTCGCAATAATCAATTTAGCATTCACTTATTATTAATATGGAATGGTATATGAATGTCTCTTTTGTTCATAACGGGTTTTATTATTCGCTTATTATTTATTTGTTTAGCTTATTGTTGCTATATTTTGTTGGTAGGTTTTGTCCCGTTTGGAAGCTAAAGGTTTCACTTTTCCATCGAACATGAAATATCCCGGTGTTATTACACCTCCATACTTACTAAAACGCGGAGATTGGGGGAAATGATTGCTTGATCATGGTCCTAAAGGCGATGAGGTCATTTGATTGTTGTTTGTTTGAATTAATGTATAGAATAAATGCATTTGAAATGCATGTAAATCTGTTACTCCCAATCCCAAGTGATCTGGGTTTAGCAGGTTCCAAACAATGATTTTTACCATAAAAAGGGATCTTTTTTGGCTCGTTAACTTATTAGCACTGCCGGCCCTGGGAGGATATGTTGTAGGCCCAAGACTACAGCCCAAAAAAATTGGGGCCCAATTTTTTTTTATACGGTAATTAATTTTTAAACCCAAATTTTTTAGTTCTCTATTCCCAAATACTTCCGGAAGGTGAGTTACTAAATACCAAGATCAGCTTCAATATTCATTGTCTAGTTCAAAACTCTCAATTAAGTTTAAAATTTTACTTTTTGTTGTTAATGTTTTATCCTTTTTAAATGAATTATAGTTTGATTTTTGAACCATTATGATAATTTTTGCATTTGATATATATTTTTATAATGTGATAGGGGCCCAAAATTAATACTTATTAGCTGATTAGTGTTATTAATTTTATTTCCCTTTTATCAAGTCTGCTGTTGCTTGACAAGCACGTTTAATTAATTTATTAGCTAATTAGCGCAGTGTGGTTTGTTTAATGGTGGTGAAAAGTAGATGGTCAAAACGGGTTGGGGATGACCCACTCTTTTATTTGTCCATCTATTTAGTTAAAAATTAACATGTTAATAAGTCTAAATCTTTGCATAAGACGTTTTAAGAGTTTTATTCATTTAAATAAGAAGTTTGTTACTTTCCACCCGGTTTACCAAGTTTCAGTATAAATCGACCATCTATTTAACCCGCATGGGCTGGCAAAGTTGGTGATCAGCCTAAGTTTTCTCGTCAAATAGTGACCACGCTTGACACCTCATCATTTTCTTAAGGGAGAGTTTTATGGTTTGCATGCAGATTGTTGTTGTTAATATAGTTAGCCAAATTGATCATTCATATGTACATTGACCGAAATTACCACATATAGGTTATGCTGCTGGGTGTCTACCGTATGCTTTTGTTTTTGACCAACACATGCAATGAACAAACATGGATGTCAATTCTATTATGCGAATCCGGATATATGTCTGATTTGGAATATTCGAATATTTGAAAAAAATGAGTGATTTTTATACTACAACTTTTTATGTAACACAACCTTTGCTTTGTATGATTGCACTGTTTTTAGCTGGAAAACTTGTATCGTGTGCTGGTATGACTTAAGTTGCGTAGAAATCCGAAAATACCAATTCCAATTAGTGTATCAAAAAATTTGATTATCCAAATAAATATCAATTCCAACAGATGCATATCATAACTGGTTAGTACAACACCTTGAATCATTTAAGCCCCCAGTTGTGATGTGAAACAGCAAAATTATTTGAGGTTGTTCATATGGCCGAAAAATCAGATGGCCACTACCGTGATTTCCTCAAAGAATCAAAATCCAATTCCTGACAAAGTTTTAGTTATTAAAAATCAATTTAGTAAAGAGAAATAGTATATCTTCTTACTTTTTTGTCTACTTTATCTTGCTACTCAACGCAAGAATATATGTGTATTCCACTAGTTCTTTCTTTATATTATACATTGATTCATTTGTCTTGATAAAATGAATGAAAAGATAATTAATTAGAAATAAATAGTACGTAGGAAGATATACTATTTCTCTTTAGTAAATGGAATGTGTGCACACTCTTGCACGGCTCCAGGTTGTAGTTCGAGCTCGCCAGCTTCATCTTCTGATCCCAGCTATAAGCCAGTCACAAGTACTGCTTAAAAGACTTGAGTTTCCATTTGTATGATTATAAGTGAACTTAGGTTCCTAGTAATTGATAATTTTGTATCATTTCTGCCTTTGTTGATGTCTTTAATGATCGAGAGACAAACTTGCTAGTACAGTCATTTTAATGTGCCATAGTCACAAACAAAAGCGAGATCAAAGTCTAAGTTTGAGTTGGGGGTTTGGTTTCGAAGTAAAGCATTACTTCAAAAAAATAAGTAATAAAATAAACATGGTTATGCGGAGAAGAGCAGTGTCAACTATTGCTTCAAAAAAGTTTCAGTTGGTCTCCGTTTTGGAGACACAGGTGACACGCTCCCTTCAGTAGCAAACACTTTAAGTCTTCAAGCATAGAGGCTGGGATGGGTGGGGTTTTTAAACAAAAAGTGAGTATTTTGTGTGTGTATGTGTGTATTATATAATGTGTGGGGCCTAAAAAAATAAAATGAATGTGCATTGTTGACATGAATATTTCAGTTAAAGTGTTAGTTAATGTCACGATGTTTTGACAAAAAACTAAAGTGTCAGACTACAATTGGGAGCGGTCTAATAAAACTCGGTTATGCAGCGTGGTTCCACTAAGACAAGCTTCATTAAATTCGGTAATAAAACCTGGTTCTATTCGGTTATAGAATGTCAACCGGATAACTCAACCGCCTTTAGCCGAAACCGACTACCGAAAGTTTCAATTAATGTCCGGTAATCAAATATCATTTAATGAGATGCCTTTTATCGAGCCGATTGACCAAACCGACCTATTCGTACCATTACTTTTTTTCTTTTTAATTTTTAAACGACCTACCTAAAATTTTTTCGCACCTTTGCCACTCAATAAGTCGCCATATCAAAACCCGTAACATAGTCAATAGCGTGATAACTAAACCAATATGAGTGTATGATGTTTGGAAACACACACAAAAGATAGATTTCGCGTATAGGGATATTTTGTAACTTTGGTGTGAATCCGTATGTACCGATTCAGCAAACAATTAAGCAATAACAAGTGATAATATGAAGATTGAGATGA